>SAXG01000023.1:313558-731813 GCA_012932865.1 Amylostereum areolatum
TCGCAGTGATTTCTCACGCGGAAATCACTGAGAACCTCTGTGAACCAAGGCAATCGAAAAAGTGAGACAAAAATCAGCTTCTTTGATGGAAAGTCATTGCCGCGATTTAGAGATATTTCCAGCAGTCTCGCAGCCGTCTCCTTCTGTGTAAATCGCAGGAAATATATCGTCTGGCCTCTTTTTCAGTGGGTCCTCCCATCCGCATGAATCACCAACAATGTACGGTTTTGACTCTAATTGTTAAGGACGGTCCTTATCACGTGACAAGCGGCTCAGGCTACAGTACTCTTACGCGTGAGAGGTGGGATCAGGTGATCCAGACGTCTCGGTTATACGAAGGTAAAGGTCGATAGACGAAGCAGTAAGTCTTCGCGGAAGACTTAGGCGAGTCTATCAACTTAGTTGGCTTAGGATTCTCTTTAGTGCTTTAAGAGGAGGTTCTATTAAGAACAGTCCTGTATTTACAAAGAGAACGAGCTGAGGAATAGCTCGCTCGTTGAGCCTCCTTTTATAGGAAAGGAGGTCGAGTAAATATATGTACATTCGGCGACCGTTGCATCAAGTATCTACGGAGACGAGCTGTGGCACTGTCGAGGCTATGCCGTTGGGACGGTGACGATCTGTGGCACCGTCGAGGCTATGCCGTCGAGACGGTGACGATCTGTGGCAGCGTCGTTGAGACGGTTACGAACTGGGGCACGGTCGTAATCCGTCGTTTAGCGACGTCCTTCCTAGTAAGGAAGTGGAAAATGAAGTACCTTGGGCAAGTCGTAACACTATCCCCCTCTCTAGAATCTACGTCCCGTAGATTCCTGAATCGAAGTGGTTCTAGAGGAATGTCTTGAACGTGTTGTTGATCGTTCGCTCTTTGCCATTGGAGAAGGAATATAGTTGATGCGAGGAAGGTGAGGATTGTGAGTCCTACGATGACGCCGATGACAGGGATGAGCCAACGTGGAGTGGGCGTATTGGAAATCACGAGATTGGGTGATTGAGTGGGCTGCATCACGCTTCTGAGTCCTCATGTTTTGATGTTCACTCCTTTTATCCTTATCCGGAATCGAGCGATAGAATTCTATTCTACCGCTTTAACAACGCCTCTACTACCTTTACGTCCTCCCCATCCATCGTGGGAGACCCTAACCGATGCCCTACCCTCGTCGTCGTCGCGTGATCCGGGCTCTTGAACCGAGGCCCGCGTTTTCGGAAGAGTCCCTTGATGCCGCATCTTCCCTTCGACTCCTGCATGGCTTCTTCGTCTAGGCTCCTCGGCCTCTTCATGGCGCGAGCGACGTCCGGACGGCTTAGGAGTTCCGTGACTCGTTTGAGATGACGAAGAAGTTCTTCGTCTTGTGGGTCTGGCGTGGGAGTGCGCGAAGGGACGGGTGAGGGAGGAGGAGTGGTAGGGGGAGTGTGGTCGGTGGTGGAGAGGTTGCGCGATGAGGAGGTGAGGGTGGAAGACATTTGGTTGGTGTGGGTGGTGCGAGTGGGTTTGTTTAGACGATGTCTGAGGGTGTTGTGGTCTTTGTAGCTTTCCCTTTTATCCTTACGATGCGGAGGGGCAATGATGTAATCATTGCCAGCAATCGTAAGCGATGATTCGTACATAATCAAAACTGAGTCGTAAGCAGGCGACGCGTCCAGCGCGTCGCGGAGAGAATATCAAGCGTCTCGCCTTCCTCATAGCGATAGAAACCGGTATAGTAGAGAAGTCCGAGGAAAATATGCGTGCGGATGAGGGCGCAGTCCATGATCAGTCCGAGAAGTATCGTGACGATAGATGCGAGAGCGTAGTGATAGGGGGAGAGAGAGAAGTCCGAGTGCATGATGATGGGTAAATTCTGTCCGCGCGCTTACCAGGGTTCCGGCCAGTGAACCTTCGACTCCTCCGCTTCCTGCAAGTCCCAATCTTCTTTCTTCCAGAAGAGATCGTCGACACGCCAGGAGTGATTGAAGCGCGAGGGGGTTTCTTGCTGAGTGCGGAGCATGGCGTCCTCCCAGTACAACCACTGTTCAGTGGCGTGCTGGGCGGCTTCGTGCGTCAGGCTCTCGCGTCGCGTGAGGAATCCCAGGAGCTGTCGGTGGGCGCGGGCGGTAGCGTCGGTACGTCGGAGGTGGGGGTGGGACATCAGTGTTCCTGGACCGTAACTGGTATCCGGACGGTCCAGGGCGAGGGTGAGGGGGAAGAGTCTGTGGTCGAAGGGGATGGTAGGACCGAGATTGGGGGAAGTGAGGGGGAGCGTTCTTGCGACGGGGGCAATCTCGGCGGAGATGGCCTCGCTTGCCGCATTTCCAGCAGCGTTTCCGCGGCTTCGAGGGAATCGCGTCCCACTCTTCCTGCGTCCACGTGGTCGGCTCGTTGCTCCATGGGTCCGAGGGATTCTCGGCTACTTCCTTCGTCTTGTCGTCCTTCTCCGATCTGTCCGTCGAGCTGTCCGATTCGTCCGCTGAACTGTCCGACTCGTCCGTTAGGTTGAGTTCCTGTCTCCTGCGAGCGCGCTCCTCCATCATCCGATCGACTATCTTCTTGAGTTCTTTGAAGTTCTTCCTCACCCGATGCATCGGGGAGTCTGAACTCTCTGATCCGCTTGACTGGTCTTCCGTTGGGCTCGGTAGAATCATGTTTACGTCGCTGTGCGGTGACTCGGGGATCCTGGGCGACGGGATTTCGAGCGTAGTCGGGGTGCGGGCGTGGGAATGAGGGATAAGGGGCGTGGTTTCCGTGCCAAGGCATGGGAGTGTCGCTAGCAGATAGTGGGAATGGAGTTGGCGTTCTATGCACGGCGGGCAGCTGAGGAGGTGTCCTAGGTACCGGTCGCGGATTGCTGGCCGGTCGTCCGGTCGATTGTCCGGGCTCTGGAAGGACCAGGGACTGTCCCGATAGCTCTCTTGGCAGGGGCTGTCTGAACTGCTCTTCGGGTAATCCGTTTCTAACGACGGGAGGCTGGACGGGGTTAAGCTGGGTGATGCCGGGGATGGGTAAGGATCCTGGTGGCGTAGGGGCGGTGACGGGTCGTGGAGGGGCGTTAGGAAGGAACGGGGGTCTGGTGAGGGCGGATGCGATGGGATCGGGTCGAACAGTGTAGCCCGGGGAGATGTGATGTCCATGGAAGATAAGGTCGATGTCGGGGCCTTCTTTCGAAGACATATGGGGAACTCCAGTAGTTTCCATTCGTCTTCGGAGGATTTCTCCTTCGTAGGCGGCGCGGAAGGTGTGTCTTTCCCAGTTAAGCCAGTTAACTCTGAGTCCGACTTCGGTAAGGAATCTCCGGAGTTCTGCGACGTTGAGTAAAGCCGCTGCGTTAGCTTCCTGAATCGTCGAAGGAGTTTGACCTCTCGTTCCTCCATTTCGGTCGAGAGCGTCATGTACCTCAAGTCCAGCTGATGGAGTTCTTCGTCGAGCATCTTGTTGTGGTCTTCCAGGATGCCCTGGACGTCGGCCGACTCCCTCCTGAGGTCGTCGATCCGCTGCCTGGCCTGCTCGATCGCTACTCCGGCTATCATGTGGGCTATTTGATTCTCGAGTATCGGGGAATCGGGTGTTGGGACCTTCGTCGTTCCGGACGACGGGGATTGCGTTGGCACCTGTGAGGAATCCGGGTGCTTCAGTTAGGGTCCTTCTGTGTGCTTCCAATCGGCTTACCCCCTGTTCTTCCGTCTGGTCCTGACCTAGACGGAGGAGGTACTGACTTAATTGCGAAGACTGCTGCCGATCGAGCGATGAAGCAGTCTCCGCAGAGGGCGCGTTCCTGTTGAGAGTGGTGCGCTTTGTTGCAGACGAGACGGATGCGGTCGACATTGTTGGGTGAGACGGTTTGATTGGTAGAGGAGATGTTGGTTGCGTTCGGGGTGGTGGACATTGGTGATCTGTCTTGTTGAACCCGTAGGGTTTTTATCCCCCCTTTGTTGGCAGTGCATTCGCCTGAATGCTGTTGAGTCTCACTAATGTCTCATTCTCGTCTTGCGTTTCTTTCGTCTTGTTGGTCTTCGTTCTCGCTGCGTTGCGTCGGTTTCGTCGCGATCAGTGGTTTCTGTGTTGGTATCTTTGATTGGCTGTGGTGGCAACTTCGGTGCCTTGGGGTTATTCCGATGGAACTCTGCGATCGCATCTTTTGATCCTTCTAGATTAGATGCTGGTTCCCATGTGTTACCGGAGTCTGGGTATCCTTTCCATTTCACGAAGTAATGTAGCGGTTCTGAATATCGTTTGTCTAATTTTGAGGCTACTATCGTTTCTAGTTCGTAGAGTTCTTCATCGTTTACTAGTTCTGGAGGTGGTCTTTCGTAAGCTTTGCCGTATTGTTCTGTTTCTTTGAATGGAATCAACAATGCTGCATGGAATACTGGATGTATTTTCCACTTCGTCGGTAGTTCTAGGCGGTAGGTTACCGGTCCTATAACTTTTTCGATTTTGAATGGGCCGAATCGTTTCGGTGCTAGCTTGGTTTTCGGGTATACCGTGTTAAGGTTTTTTCCGTCTAACCATACTTGATCGCCTTGTTTGAGTTGATCTCTTAGCGTGAATGTTTGATCATGCTGCATTTTCATTAATTTAGCAGCTATTTCCAGACTTGCTTCCGCGTTGTCCCATGCGTCCTTAAAGTTTTTTATTCTTTCTTCGGCCGTTGGTATTCGCGGATCGGTTGGTATTGCCGGATTGAAAACCGGTTGATACCCGTGTAGGAGTTCGAATGGGGAAGCTTTCGTAGCTGAATGTTGCCTTATGTTGTGTGCAAATTCTGCTTTTGGTAGGAGTTTCGCCCAATTCGTTTGATCTCCGTTGCAGAATGCTCGAAGATATTGTTCCAACTCTTGATTCACTCTTTCTGTTTCGCCATCTGTTTGGGGATGATACGCTGTACTGAGTGATGAAATAACTCCGAGGCTTTCGCATATGGATTGGAATACTTTGGATGCGAATTGAGGACCTCGGTCCGATATCATTCTTTTCCATAGTCCAAATCGTCTATAGACGTTGTCGATCAGAAGGTCGGCTGTTTCTTCTGCGTTGATCGTCTTTAGGCACGGTGTGAATACTGCGGTTTTGGTGAACCTATCGACGACTACGTTGATCGAATCGAATCCGTTGGAGATCGGAAGATCTGTAATGAAATCTGATGTGATTGTTTCCCATGGTCGTTCTGGTATTTCCGTAGGTTGTAATGGGTGTTTCGCTGGATGCGTGACATTCTTCGTTGACTGGCATACGGGACATCCTTGAACATAATCTTTTACGAAGGAAATCATCTTTGGCCACCAAAAGTTTCTTTGTACTAGTTCTAGAGTTTTCATTTCGCCTGGATGTCCAATCGTTTCTAGATCATGATGCGATTTTAGGATCATGCGCCTGAGTTCGAGATTCTGTGGTACATAGATTTTTCCTTTTCTGATGATCAGATCGTTTTCGAAGTTCCAGTCTTCGATTCCTTTTGCGAGGGTGCGTGGTCCCGATCTTTTGATCGTATCTAACGCCGTCCAAACTTCATCATCTAGGTGTGAGAAGTTCCTTAGTTCTTTGAGGAGTTCCTTGTCTCCGACTGCTTCGACTGTTCCTCTTCCGGTGGCTCTAGCTCTGAAAACCGAAGGGTGAAGCAGGATGCGGTCGTCGTTGTCTGGAATATCTTCCTTATGATCTGGTCTTCTAGAAAGTCCATCTGCCTTGTTTGTACTTCCTGGTTTGTGCACCAAGGTGTAGTCGAAACGGGACAGATACAAGCTCCATCGTGCTTGTCGTCGATTGAGTTTCTGGGCTGTTGTGAAATATTCTAGATTTTTATGATCTGTCCAGATTTCGACTTTGTGGTTCGCTCCTTCTAGATAGTGTCGCCAGTGTTCTAAGGCTTTCACTACTCCTAAGAGTTCTTTGTCGTATATCTCGTAATTTTGTTCCGCGGGAGATAGTGATTTGGATAGGTATGCGACCGGATGCCATCTTTCGATTTCATCTGGCTGCGATAGGATGGCTCCGTACGCAAAATCGGAGGCGTCACTCTCTATGCGGAATGGTTTGTTTTCATCGGGCATGATTAAGATTGGGGACGATGTGAATTCTCGTTTCAGTCTTTCGAAGGTACGTTCACATTCGGCCGTCCAGTTCCATTCGTGGTCTTTCTTTGTGAGCTGGAATAGGGGTCTGGCGATCTTGGAATAGTCTTTGATGAAGCGTCGATAGAAATTTCCAAATCCGAGGAATGATTGGACTTCTTTCACTTTCCTCGGTGTAGGCCATTCGGCTAGTCCTTGGACTTTGACCGGATCCATCTGTACCTTGTTGTGCGTGATTATCACGCCTAGGTATTCGATCGATGGTTGTTCGAAGAAGCACTTCTCTGGTTTGAGGAATAGATCGTTCCGTTCTAGAATTTGGAGGGCTTCTTTCATCAGTTTTCTATGTTCGTCGAGTGTTTCTGTGAATATCAGTATGTCATCCATATAGACCACTACTTTTCCGGTGTCTATTAATTCTTTGAACAGTGCGTTCATCATTGCTTGGAATGTTGCGGGTGAGTTGGTTAGTCCGAAGAACATTACCATTGGTTCGAAAAGGCCTCTGTTTGTTTTGAACGCAGCTTTCCATTGATCTCCTTCTTTGATCCGAACATTGTTGTATCCCCATCGGAGATCGAGCTTTGAGAAGATCTTAGCGCCTTTTAATTTGTCGATGAGATCTGAGATGAGTGGTATCGGGTATTCATTTTTGACCGTGATCGAGTTAAGATAGCGATAGTCCTGTACTGGTCGAAGAGATCCATCTTTCTTCTTGATAAAGAAGAAGGGCGATGATATCTCTGATTTTGATTCTCGGATGTACCCTTTTCTTAGATGTTCGTCTATGAATGTGTCCAATTCCTTCCGTTCTGGTACCGTCATTGGGTACACTTTGCAATTTCGAGGTTTCCATCCTTCAGTCAGGTCTATCGCGTGATCCCAGGGTCTGCTGATTGGGAAGCGTTCCGACGCTTTCTTTTCGAATACTCTCTGATACTGTTTGTAACTAGACGGAATCATCTCGTCGAGTGTCTTCTTCTTCTCTCCTATGGCCGCTCTTTCTGCGAGTTCTTGTGCCTTGGTTGCTCTTGCTGTTATCCAAATACCGGGTTCGTTTGCTTCTTTTGCAATCGGCATCGTTTCTACGTCAGTTTTTCCATGGAACGTTCTGACTATCCTGATATCGGCGAGATCGGAGTTGGATTCGGGGTCTTCTTGTTCTTCTATTGTTGCGTGATGGTTGATCTTCTGTTCTTCGAATGATTGTAGAGAGTGTTCGTCTTTTCCTTGGACGATCATTGTTTTACTGGTAGTGAGGCACGTACCTGGACATGTTTGTAGCGTAATCTGTCTCTTTCTCCAATCGATATGAGGATTGTGTTTCTTGAGCCAAGGGGTTCCTAAGATTACTTCGTCTCCTCCCAGGGCTGTGACGAACAATCCTAAGTTTTCGCGGTGAATTTCTCCGTTGATCCCTTCCATCGTCATTGGAAGGTACACTTTCTGTTTGATCTCTCCTAGAGTGTTCTTAGATCCATCAACGTTGTATATCGGTATTGGCTTCTTTAGTTGGATCAGATTCATCTTGTGTTTTCGTACGAAATCTGGATGGATCAGGGTGCTGCTTGCTCCGCTATCTAGTAGTGCTTTTGCGGCGGCTTTACGGAACTTTCCATGAAACGTAACAGGTATATGAATTGATGGAGCGTGCGTTGCTCCATCTTGGTATGACCTTATATACACTGTTCTATTTACGTCATCTCCTGTGTCCTGCACAGGAGATCTATTTGAAAAGTTCATTGTCTGTGTCCTTTCAACAGCCGCGGTTGAAGGACGATTCAAAAACCCTGATTGTCTTTGAACATGTTGGCAGTGCGTGCGAACGTCTCACTGTCCATCTTGTTCACAAGCTTGGTGATCTGATCAATCGGGGATTCTTCTTCTGTTAGGTTCGCCGTTCGTGCATTGATCGTTGTTTGGGTACGTTTCTCTGGGCAGTTCCTGGAGATGTGTCCTGGCTTCCGGCAATAGAAGCATGATCCTGATTTCTGGAGTTCAGTACGTTCTTGCGGGGTAAGGCGTCTGAAGTTTCGGCCGTTGTTCCCTGTTTGTGCCACTCTGGCGGTGGTCGCGTTTCCTTTATTCCCATTTCCTTTTCTGAATGGAATATATGTCTGTGGTTTCTTGTATAGGAGCGTGAGATCACTCGTCGGGTTCATTGGTCTCGTGTAATGTCGTTGGAACGCTTGCGCTTCTCTCCAGTTATTGTCAATGCGTAATGCGAGTTCGTACCATTCATCAATATCGTTCGAGATGTGGTCTCTCTTGAGGATCTCAACCACGATGTCATTGCGCAGTCCTCTCTTGAATTGGTCGATCAGTGCCTTATGATCGTAGCCTGCTTCCATGGCGTAGTCCCTGAAGATTGTAATATAATCTTTGGTTTCCATAGTCCCTTGTTCTAGGCGCTGTATATTGAATCTAGCGTCTCTTCCTGGGTCTATTTCTCCGAAGGTCTCTAAGAAGGCGTCGCGGAATGCCGTCCATGGGAGGTATACTTCTGGATCTAGACCACGATCTCGTATTTTATCGATCTTACTTATTAAGAGGGACGCCCAGTGGAGGGCTGGTCCATCGGTGAGATGCGAGAGTACAAAGGTTATCTTACGCATGTTGGCTGCATACGCGTTGGGAAAGGCTATGAAGCGAAGTACGCATTGTTCTATGAACTTTGCTGCTTTCGCTCGATCTCTTCCATCGTATACTCCTAGTGCGTTTAGTTTGAATCCTTTGTCCTTATCATCGGGTTTTGATCCGATTGTGCCTGTTCCTCCTGGTGGGGAACTCCCTGGTGGGTGCTTCGATTCTTTCGGAAGATCCGCGGTTGCTCCTCTCCCGAAGACGTAGTCTCTGACTTCTTTTCCCTTTTTGTTATTTATTGATTGGTTGGAGAGTGATGGTGATGGTGGCGTTAGCGTTCTCCATCCTATTGGGTCGGTCGTGCCAAGTCCTAGGGGGAATCGAGTCTCATGTCTCGGTTTCGCGGGATCGGCTGGTGTTGGAGTTGCAGGCGTCTGGCGCGGTACATTAGTCTCTCCAAGGGGGACATTGCTAAGTGTGGTGGCGGGGTTGGGTATCGAGGCGGCGGCGTCTCCCATTGTTGTGACGTTCTCGGGTTTTCCAAATAGATTTCCTTGTCTTCCTCTTGTGGTTCCGAAGATGTCGTCAGGTGATTGGGATCTTGTTGAGTTCTTTGTATGTTCTTCCGTTTCTGCTGCGCTCGATGGGCTGCTTTCTCGACTTTCTCCGGGATCGGACTTAATTTGGGGGTTTGATATAGTTCTCTTAGGTTCTGGCGCGGTTTCCTCTGGAGGTGGTGCGGCTGTTGCGGGTTCTTGAGGATGCTGGAGTTCGGTTCGAGGGTTCTGTGGTTCGGTTGTCGTATCGGTTGTGTCGGTATCGGGATCAAATTCCCAGTAGTCCTTAATATTCCCGGTGTAAGGCTTCTCTTCGACCTTTTGTGCGTCCGGGTGTTTCCAGAGTTCTTCTGATGAGAGGGGCCCGATATGAGGTCTTGAATAATCTGGGCGCTTCCAATGTGAATTGTCGTAGCTTCCGTCTTCTTTTTCTCTTTTGGATCTATCTTTGAAGTATTCTGCAGCTGGGGGAAGGTTGTATCTGTATATGGGTGGGTTCCACTGGTATGCGTATGTCCCTTTGCTTTCTTTCGCGACAAGGGCTCCGTCGTAGTAAAAAAGGAGATGATAGGGGTCGAATGTCCAGCGATGATCTTCGTTTCCGTTAGGGAATTCTCGACTGCAGTTTGATTGGAGTTGAGGGATCTCAAAATCTGATGGTCTTTTTTCAGCGGGTTGTTCCGCTGACTCCGTGGTGGGTGTTTCGTTTGACGCTCTGCGCCAAACTGTAGGGTGAGCTAGTGTAGAGGAGAGCTCGTTCTAGTGTTAAGGACGGTCCTTATCACGTGACAAGCGGCTCAGGCTACAGTACTCTTACGCGTGAGAGGTGGGATCAGGTGATCCAGACGTCTCGGTTATACGAAGGTAAAGGTCGATAGACGAAGCAGTAAGTCTTCGCGGAAGACTTAGGCGAGTCTATCAACTTAGTTGGCTTAGGATTCTCTTTAGTGCTTTAAGAGGAGGTTCTATTAAGAACAGTCCTGTATTTACAAAGAGAACGAGCTGAGGAATAGCTCGCTCGTTGAGCCTCCTTTTATAGGAAAGGAGGTCGAGTAAATATATGTACATTCGGCGACCGTTGCATCAAGTATCTACGGAGACGAGCTGTGGCACTGTCGAGGCTATGCCGTTGGGACGGTGACGATCTGTGGCACCGTCGAGGCTATGCCGTCGAGACGGTGACGATCTGTGGCAGCGTCGTTGAGACGGTTACGAACTGGGGCACGGTCGTAATCCGTCGTTTAGCGACGTCCTTCCTAGTAAGGAAGTGGAAAATGAAGTACCTTGGGCAAGTCGTAACATAGCCGGCCCACTTGACGAGGTACTGAATACCTTTCTTGTTACGAGTTGGTTTAGAGTCGACAATGTCTTCAACGTCGTATTCTTCTTCGTCGTCGATGAGGTCTGGTGGCGGCTGTTCATAATTTGGCCCGTGAGCGGCTGTCTCCTTGTACGCGGTGAGCAGCGAGGCATGGAAGACTGGATGGATTCGCCACGTCTTCGGCAGCTTCAAGCGGTAGTTGACTGGGCTGATGACGTCAATGATTTCGAAGGGTCCAAATCGTTTGGCAGCAAGCTTAGCTTTCGGTCTCGTCGTCTTCAGGTTTTTGCCTTCTAGCCATACTTTGTCTCCGACGGCAAACTGCGTTGATTCGCTGACCGTGTCGCCATTGTAGTGCTTCATCAAGTCTGATGCGAGGGCAAGGCTGGCCTTGATCTCCTGTCGGACTTCTTCAAGTTGACGGAGGCGTTCTTCAACTGCGGGGACCTTTGAGGACGGGTTTACGGATGGGTACATTTTCGGGAGGAAGCCGTAGAGGACTTCAAAGGGAGCCTTTCCAGTAGCTGCATGGGTGCGAGAGCTGTGAGAAAACTCGAAGAAGGGCAACCACTTCACCCAGTCGTCTTGACGGTAGTTGCAGAAGACTCGCAGAAACTGCTCGAGGTTCTGGTTCTTGCGTTCGGTTTGGCCGTCTGTCTGTGGGTGATACGCTGTGCTGAGGGCGGACTTGATCCTGAGCTTCTCGTTGAGTGTACGCATCACCTGTCCAGCAAATTGGGGTCCACGATCCGAGATGATCTTGTCTGCTAAGCCGTAGTGTCGGTACACCTTATCGAAGAGAATGTCGGCCGTGCCATCGCTGGTGATCTTCGTTGTACATGGGGTGGTAACCACCATCTTGGTGAGGCGATCGACCACGACATTGACGGCGTTATAGCCTTCGCAGTCAGGGAGTTCGATGATGAAGTCGGTGGAGATGACGCCAAATGGTCGATCGGGTACTTCGTTTGGGATCATGTCGACGTGGGGTCGGCTGCTCTGTGTCTTCGTCGACTGGCAGGTTGCGCATCCTGCTACAAAGTCGCGGACAAAGACAGACATGCCAGGCCACCAATATTCACGACTCACAAGCTCGTAAGTCTTGAAGCGACCGGGGTGTCCAGCCAGGGGCGATTCATGGTACATTTTGACAATGTCGCGTCGCAACTCGTCGTCTGCAGGGACATATACCTTTCCTCTAAACAGGACCAGGCCTTCTTCGTAGTTCCACTCTTGAAGGTTCTTGACGAGTGTACGTGGTCCGTTTCGTAAGATGGCGTCCAGGGCTTGAACGACCTCGATGTCCTTGGTCTTGCAGTCGCGGATACGTCGTCGGAGTTCGACATCACCGAGGGAGGTTACTGCTCCTGGCCTTGTTGCGCGTACTTGGAAGTACTTGGGGTCAAGCAAGACGCGCTCCTTGTTGTCGTTTTCAACACCATCCTTGTGATCGGGTCGTCGAGACATTGGATCCGGGCGGTGGGAAATTCCTGGTTTATGAACAAGCGAGAAGTCAAATCGAGTGAGGAATAGAGCCCAACGTGCCTGTCGGCGGCTCAGCTTCTGTGCCGTCTTGAAGTGCTCCAGGTTCTTGTGATCTGTCCAGATTTCGACGGTGTCGGGGGCGCCTTCGAGGTAGTGGCGCCAGGCTTCGAGCGCACGGATGATCGCGAGTAGCTCCTTGTCGTAGATGTCGTAGTTGCGTTCCGGTTCCGATAGGGCCTTGGACAGATACGCCACTGGATGCCAGTGACCGTCATCGCCTTTCTGCGAGAGTATACCTCCAGTAGCAAAGTCCGAGGCATCGACTTCAACGAGGTAAGGCTTCTTTGGGTCAGGCATGACCAAGACGGGGGAGGAAGTAAACACAGCTTTCAGTGCGTCAAACGCAGTTTGGCAGTCCGCCGACCAGTCCCATGTGCAGTCCTTCTTTGTCAGGTCAAATAGGGGTCGTGCAACCTTGGAGAAGTCCTTGATGAAACGTCGGTAGAAGTTGCCAAAGCCGAGGAAGGATTGCACATCTTTGACCGTTCGTGGTATCGGCCAGTCCTGAATACCTGCTACCTTGACGGGGTCCATAGCGATCTTGTCGTGCGAGATGATGAGTCCGAGGTATTCGACAGAGTCTTGCTCAAAGACGCATTTCTCTGGTTTGAGGAAGAGGTCGTTGTCTTGCAAACGCTGCAGAACCTGCCGCACTATGGCACGGTGTTCGTCCATGGTGCGGGTGAACACCAAGATGTCGTCCATGTAGATGATGACCTTGCCCGAGTCGATGAGATCCTTGAACAGTTCATTCATCATTGCCTGAAACGTCGCAGGGGAGTTCATAAGCCCGAAAAACATCACCGTAGGTTCGAAGAGACCGCGATTCGTCTTGAACGCAGCCTTCCACTCGTCGCCTTCCTTGATGCGGACATTGTTGTAGCCCCAGCGGACATCCATCTTGGAGAAGATCTTTGCACCTTTGAGACGGTCGACAATTTCAGAGATCAGTGGCAAGGGGTATTCGTTCTTGACAGTGCCCTTGTTTAGTTCTCGATAGTCCTGTACGGGACGCAGCTTTCCATCCTTTTTCTTCACAAAGAAGAACGGACTCGCCTGAGGTGACTTCGATGGGCGGATATAGCCCTTCTTCAGGTGGTCGTCGAGGAAGGTGTCGAGTTCGATCTGCTCGGAAGGTGAGAGGGGGTAGATCTTGCACGGTTTGGGTTCAAAGCCGTCTTTCATGTCGATAGCATGGTCCCATGGCCGTCGGTCAGGAAGTCGCTCGGAGGTTTTCTTGTCGAATACAGGCGCAAAGTCGCGGTACGGCGGGGGGACTAAGTCTTCAAAGGTTTGCGGGCGTGCGTTCTCTTTTGAATGCTCTGCAAGCTCCTGCGCTTTTGTAAAGCCCGCGCGGATAGGTACTGCATCTGGATTAGGACCGTCGGTTTCAGGGAGGATTCCGGCGTGGCGTAGTCCATTGATCTCCCAGTCTCGGAATACCATGGGCCGCTCGTTGTCGTCTTCAGTGAAGAGTCGTGCGGGTAGAGGGGAGCGATGGACCGTGCGGACGCGAACACCTTTGACTCTGCGTGCAGGAATAACATAAGTGGGGACTGGGGTCCAGGACACATATGTCGGCTCTGGGAAGGGATCGTCCAAAACGAGAGGTGTCCTCGGGGTTTTACCTGCTTCAACCTTACGCTGTGATTGGACCAATGATGGTCTCCGTGGCTTGGTTGCGAGGTTTGTCACAGGAGGTTTGGACAGAGTGCATGAGGGGGGGCAGCGGAGCATGTCAACACGGTCTCGTTGCCAGTCTATGGTGGGATTGTGCTCATCGAGCCAGTCTGTTCCAAGGATCATGTCATGATCGCCGATGTCGGTGATGAAGAACTCAGCTTCTTCCTCATGGTACGCCTTTGAATCTTGCGAGTACATCCGGATCCGCTGGGTCGTTGTGTCGCGTACCCAGCCCATGATGTTCTCGGTGCCGTCCACATTACGCACGGGGAACGGGTTTTCTAGTTTTCTTGTGGTAAGCTTCTTGCGTTCAACGAAGCTTCGGTTCAGGATAATTCCTTCTGCGCCGCTATCAAGCAGCGCGTCTGCGTCGATTTCTCTTTTGGTAACTCGTCCGATCAGCTTGACTTTGAGCGTGATCGATGGTGTTTGCCTGTTCTTGGTGACAGTAGACAGATACAAACACGGGGGATACGATTGCTCACAGGTATGCATGGATGATAATACAGCGAAACGATTCGACGGTGATACCAAAAGTCCTTTGCCTCCACCAGACGACGCGACTGGGGGGCGTTTCAAAAATCCTGCGATTCCAGGATGTCCTTCAACAGCGCTACTGCCTGCTCCTTGCCTTCCGCGTCCAGATCCTTCAGCTGGCGAGTGATCGCCGCGATGGTTTTGGATGGGTCGGGATCTGCTTTCGCAGTGGACGGAGCCGTGTTCGTCGGCAGGGGAGGGGCCTTGGACCCAGTCTCTACTGCGCCCACCCGTCGCGCGCTCGAGTCGCGGTTGGGGCAGTCGCGAGAGACATGACCGGCTTGTCGACACATGAAGCACTTGCCTTCGCGCATCATCTTTGCGCGCTCGTCGTCCGTCAGCTTTGCAGGGCGGGTCGAGGTGTTGGTGAAGGCGCCGACTCGGCGCGACGAGGAGTCGTTGGTCGAACCGTTCGAGGTGAGCGCGACAGCCCCCTTGGACTGACTGCTCTTCCTCTCCGGGTTCTCTTCGAGCCACTGGTGGTTGATGCGGCGGGCGCGCTCCTTCCACTCCGCAAGCTTGGTGGGGAACGGGTACGACCGGGCCACCTGCTTGCCGAGGTCACGCTGAAGTCCCTTCTTGAAAAAGTGGATTAGCGCCTCGTCGTCGTACGCTGACATGGTTGCCAGCATCTCAAACTCGGTGATAAAGTCAGTGACGTCCCGGGTGGTCATTGCGAGCTCGTTGATCTTACGCTGAGCCTCTATCTTCGGATCGACGGGCACGAAGTCTTTGCCAAACCTCTCGAAGAGCTCTTTGTAGGAGCTATAGTGGAGTGTTGGGGGCGTGGGGTCGAGGGTGTCGGCGTCTTCCTTCTCGTCCTCGTCGGCGAAGAGTTCCATGCGGCGATGCGTGGCCCAGGCTTTCGCCGTGTCGTCCTCCATCAGGCTGAGGAGGAGCATCATCTTGGCATCATCTGTGGCATAAACATCTTTGTTAACGCGCAGGAACATGCGGAGCTCGAGGGAGAACCAGAGAGTGTCGCGTCTATCGCCTTTGAATGGCTTTGGCTTGGGGCCGATCTCCCGCTTGGAGACGGCAGGTTTGGATTCGGCGTCGGACATCTTGTCGAAGGGGAGGGGGACGGTGAGGGATTGGGCGAGTTCTTGATCAAGGCGGCGTAGGGTTTCTCGTCGGCGTTCTTCTGCTTCTTCAACTTCGTCCTCAACTTGTTTTGCGACAAGGAAGTCGGCGGGGGTGAGGAATTGCTGGTTATGATGCCACGACCAGTGATCTTGGACGGGACTGAACGAAGTGGGTTGCCACTCAACTACTGATTGTCCTGGGGTTCCGTTCTTGTTCCGTCTATAGGCGTACCACTTCCCAGTTGTGTCGTTGTGGTTGATCCCTTCTGGGACTTCGACTACAGTACGTCGACGGGGTGGGGGCGAGTTGGTCGGAGGGGGGTTCAGGAAGCGCTGTAGAACGTCCGCAGCGGTGGCAAAATCCGATTCTTCGACGTAGGGTTGTTCGTCGTGGTCGTCGAAGTACCAGTCTCAACGTTGCCGGTTTGGTTCGTCGTGCAGCCAACGTACGGATTCCTTAGTCTGCTGCGAGGTGAGGATATAGTATTCTTCGGGACAGTAGTCTCGAAAAACGCCTGGGGGGAGGTTCGGAGTGGGGGGACGAGGGGCTGTGGAGGACGTGATGATGGTCTAGAAGAAGTCCGCCGCGATGGGGCGACGGCCGAGGAGTTTCTTGGTGAGGTAGCCGGCTTTTACTGCCTGGCGGATCTTATGTTCGTGGTGGCGGCGACGAAGGGTCTTACCCTTGATGGTGGGACGGAGAACTGGTGGCGGGGTGGATTCGGGGGTCCGGCGGTTAAACTGGGAGACGGAGGTGAAACTGGTTTGGAGGATCGGGTTGGGGGCGTCCTGGATGAGGTATGTGTGGTAGGTAGGGGCGTGGAGGGTGAATTCAAGGCGTTCGAGATCTACGTTGATGCACGTAGTGATCCGGACGTATAGGGCGAGGACGACAGTACCGTGATCCTTGTGCCACCTCCACTCGAAGATGCGGAAGTTGAGGCCGTGCGCGGTCCAGGGATCTTTCTTGCAGAGGTTCTGTACGGGGACGAAGCAGTTGACGGTGACGGCGTCGGACCAAGGGTAGGGGAGTGGTGCGTCGTCGCGGGGGGTGATCGGCTTTCCGTTGAACGGGAGGAAAACCGGTGCGTTCGGGAGGTCCGTGGTGGGAGTTTTTAACATCGTAGAGACGGCAGAGGTAGCTGGAGAGAGGGGTGCGAGGTAGGCGTAGGGGTAGACTGTCCAGGTGTCAGAAACGCAGTCTATGAGACCGATGAACCGCCTAAGTCGCGACGATGGGAGGAGCGAGAAGAAAATAGATTCGAGAGTGCCGGGGTCTAGGGTAGTGCAACGTGCGCTACAGTACCGTGTGACAAGATGGACAGTCTGAGGAAAAGGGAAAAGGGATACTGTCCTTATATACAAGTGGGAACGATGGTGCGATGCGATGCGATAGTGGTGCGAGCGGGGGGAACAATAAGAAAGGAGTCATGGGGAGGAGGACGGAAGTCCGGAGCAATGATGTCATAGATAAGGATGCGGAACACCGTTCGGAAGTCCGGGCAGTGACGTCATAGATAAGGATGTGGAACACCGTTCGGAAGTCCGGGCAGTGACGTCGTTGGAGCATGTGATGCGAAGGAAAGTCATGTGCCGTGACGCGTCGCGTGTACAAGGTCTGCAAACGAAGAAAGAAATGGAGCGATCCGTGACACCAACAATGCGTCGAATGTTAGAAGAATGGCCGGTATGAGGACCCGTACGCGACGGACCGGATCATGTTTTGTGCTTAGTCAGATCACAATTCGTGACTGATGGCATCATTGTGACAGCACGTCGGAAATCACGACGAAATGCCCCAGACGTTGCACGAGTCCTCGCGGAGCCGGTTCGAGTGCGAAAACGTCTGGAGCCGAGACTATGAAGGCTCGTCAAACAACTTATCCACCTCCTCTCTCCTTGGACTGGTTATAAGGGTGCTCTTTTCCCCTCCCTCGTCCCCTCGGAACGACTCGACCAAGTCTCTCGACCAAGTCTTTCCACCAAGTCTCTCAACCAGTATCTTCGAACAATCAACAGCGAGTCTTTCACCTTCTCCTGTTATTAACTTATACTGAACCGCTCGTCTACTCGTTTAGTGATCTCTTCTGACTTCATCCAATCCTGTCTCATCTTCGCACGAGAATCCGCCCAAGACTCGCCCACGGAGAGCGACTTCTCCAGTCTCAGCCTCGGGGACGACTACCCTTCTAGCGTCTCCTCCCTTGACGATTCACCTCCTCACCTTGTCTCCAAGGAGGAGGCCATGTTCTACTACTCGGGCATCTCTCCGTCGCCCCCGAAACTTCTCTACCGTACCGGACTGCAGACGACGCCCTGGGTCAAGCCTAAAGGACCCGAGGCGTACCGAATTCTCAAGGAGGTTCGTGGTGTGTTCGGGCATAGGATCAATGACATCTGGGAGGAACTAGGTCCCAAGGTTCGGGATGTTCTGAACGTCCAGGGCATTCGCTGGTCGTCCATCGACGTGGCTCGCTTCGTCACCAACGGAGACTCTGACACTCAGATTGTCGGGCCTGTGGTCATCTGGATCGGCGTTCTCCCCGACTTGCTCGACGACCCACAAGCCATCACCTCGGGCGACGAGATCCTGGCGCTTCTCCAGTCCTTCAGCATCGAGGACATCGAGGTCGAGTATTGCGAGTCGATCTATACGCAATCAGTCGGTCCAGAGCTTCTTCGCCACGTCTCCAGCGTCAACCACACCGTCGACGTTCGCAGTCCCCTCACCCCCACACTCTCTCTCTCCATCGCTGCGGCTGACAGGCCGGACGCACAAGGCACCATGGGCCTGTACTTCGCCGAGGGCAGCACGAGCGACAAGGTCCTAGGTCTGACATGCCACCACGTCCTCTTCAAGACCGACACCAATACCAACGACTCCTACACCCTCGCGAGCAACACCGATGCGCCTCGCAAGGATGTTCAACTGCTCGGCACTCGGGCTTTTAAGAAATTCCTCGACTCCATCCGGCTCCGCATCGGTAACCATGCCATCATGCTCAGGCATTACGAGAAGACGATCAAGAGGGTAGGGGCAAAATTAGAGAGATTGGGTGATGTCAACAAGTACAACAAGGAGGCTGCAGAGGCTAAGAAGGAGTTGGGAGTGGCCGAAGGGAAGGTCGAGGAGTTGAACGCTGCGATCGAGACGCTCGAGGAGTTCTACGGGCAGGTCAAGCAGGACTGGAGTGCGCCCAGCCAGCGCGTCATCGGTCACATCTGCTGCTCCCCCGCCGTCAGCGTTGGTGATGGCGGATACACTGAGGATTGGGGTGCGTTCGAGATCGACGGGCCCAAGTTCGCAAATGGCTATGAGGGTAACGTCATGGACCTCGGTGAGTTCCGATTTGTTCTCGATTTATCTCGCTTCAGGCTGCCTGATCTGACAATTACTCCCAGGCACGGAGATCGACTCCATTAAATTCACTCGAAAAATGTACCCTCGCGATGACGGGGAGCCCACCTTCGACTACCCCTCTGATCGTCTCCTTCCGCTCAGCGGCTTGATCAGCGAGGAGCTCATGCGCCGCCCCGACATGCTCGACCACAACCGCGAGCCTTGCCTTTTCGTCATCAAGAGCAGCAATGCTACGGGCGTCACCATCGGACACGCCACGGGCATCTTTTTGTTCGTTCGCGACGAAGGCACCGGTGTGGAGTCCAAGGAGTGGGCTGTCTACAACTACGACAAGAAGTCGGGCGTGTTCTCAGCCCACAGTGACTCGGGCTCCATCGTCGTCGACGGCCGCGGTCGCATCGGAGGCCTTCTCACCGGAGGAGCCGGCAAGACAGAGACGTCCGACGTCACATACGTCACCCCGATGTTCTGGCTCTGGCCCCGCATCAAGACGCACTTCCCCAACGCCCATCTCGATCCCACCATCACCGCCGCCTAGGCCCCTCGTCGTCGACAAGAACGACATCGTCGGCACCCGCGAGATCGTCTCGCTTCATTTGCGTCTGCGACTTCTTTCCTCCCCTATCCCCACGCTCCTTTCTGTTTCTGCGACTTCTTCTCCTTTCGCTGTGCTCCTTTATCTATCGGTTGGCTGTTGGCACCGCTACTTTGGTTCGTCTCTCTTTTCCATCTCATGTTTTCCACGCATAACTCACGACCTTGACGTCTAGACTACGGGCTCGTGCACTTGTCGTTCTGGTTCGTCTCCCCTCCTCTGTCTCCTCTCTCGCGCAACTGATGCCCTTGGCGTATAGGTTCCGTATGACTCGTCACGGTCCGCTGGACTGTCAGACGCACTCGCCACCAGCACGCGGTGGGTTCGTGTAGTTCTTCGTAGCTCATGTTATCGGACAGTCTGCAGCTCAACATGTACTATTAGTCCCCTTCCCCAGCTTCGTCTATGCCCTCGTTCTTCTATCTTCCCCCTTCCATCCCCACTCAGTCGTTTATCCCCCGTCGTCTTGTCGTCAATCCCCACTCTTCTGTTGTTAGTCGTCTCATATCCACCACCAATCCCCCCTCCACCCCCTATGTGCTCAATGAAGATTGTTACGTTGTCGTTTAAACAGTGCGTGATGTCATTGAGGTCGATATCAAGGTAAGGGCGACTGAACATATACGTCGTTTAACGATGACCGACAACTGGTTCAGCATCTTCTCCGTTGAACATGGTTCACTATCTCTCTCTCTCTCTTTTTATTTATGACTATGTTGACAACTGTCGCAAGCAGACCAGTATCTTTTCTGGACTATGATCGCGAGAGAAGCATAGATAGAACAATAATTACGTCGTTCTCGTTGAATTGGGCTTTGAGGGAGGTGATCGCTGTCTAACGGATTTTGAGTAGACCTACATGGGTACAACAGAGCTTGAGGCTTTCGTCATCTTGTAAGAATACGCATGTCTGGGAAAATGGAGGGTGAGGAATACGGTGGTGAGCGGGGCTGCAAATAGAGAGAATGGTGAGACGGCCAAGGTCCCGTCATTTCACGCCTTTTTGGTCGTACTAGGTTTGTTCCAATCCGCTTAGCAGTCTTGCTTCTTCAGAGTTGAGTGTCTGGCAAGTCGAGCGCAACAAGTACAAAAAGCGCGTCTCGAGGACCTACGTAGGTTTCACATTAGGTACAAGTCGGGAAACTGTGCTTCCGTTTTCGATGCGCACGTTTTCCTGTCCTGCGTTTGGGCATTTGCGTTGCTCAGCCACCCACTTGAGGCAAGCCTCTCTGTAAAGGTCACCCATTCGGCCTCCCAAGACTTGAGTCTCGAATCTCTGACATGAGGCTAAATATCTTCGCATGCTTATGCTATAGCAATCGAGAGCCAGGGCTGTCACAGGCATCTTGCTGGGACAACTCTTGCAGAGCTGGCCTTCTTTCTTTGGAGCGAGCAGACGTTCGGAAAGAATTGGATGTTGTTCCGACCTGATCAATGGATCGTGAGTCTAGGGGGTACGGGTGGCATCGACCTGCATCAGGATTCAATGCCGGACTGGTCAACAAGGTCGTAGTATAGGACTACTGTGTAGTATGGTGGCGTCATCCCGAAATGGGGACTATGTCAGACTAGTCTGGCTGTTGGACTTATGGATCTGTCTTGGCCTGCCGTTGGACTTACGATTCTGTCTCAAACTGCTAGTTATCTTCAGGCAATTGGACTTATGATTCTGTCTCGAACTACCGGTCGTCGTCAGACCAGTCAGCTCGTCAATTGTCAGGTGGCCGATGTCCAGAAGTGCAAGACGGCACAGTCTGCATGGACTGGTTAGCCGGTCAGACCAGTCTGCCAGTGGATGACGGGCAACCAAAATTGGGTGTCGCTCTGGTCAACCTGCTGGACTAGTCTGTGTGTCGGACCAGTCTATAGACGAGGGCGTATACTGTACCAGTATGTGACTCAGACCAGTCTGGTGCACAAAGTTTCTTAAACTTGATACCTTGTACTCCCTACAAACCCAATGTCATCGTCCCTGAGCCTGTATACGTGTTCCCATGGTTCTATCCTGCACGCGGCACTGTTGATGATCCCGCTTATCTGGCTCCCTGGGTGAGAGATCTTCGTTTTCGTGGACCCGACTTGTCGATTGATCGCTCGTCTAGGTCACTCCCGAGCCCGCATCAGGAAAACTGCAAGTACTTGAGATGTGCTTGGAACTTGGGCCAGCAGCTTGGACTTGGAGATCAGCCTTAGGCACCCTTACACTGGGAACAAAAAGACTGGCTAGCTTGGTGAGATAAGTGGGGCTTGGAAGTGTCCTTGGACATATAGTATTTTACTTTCATACTTGTAACTTTAGTAAGTAGCTTGGTTGAAGATGCAAATAGTTACAGTTCTGAGGCAGACTCATGACTTGGTAAATTTCGAGAACGAAACAGTCACGTGACTCTCCGGTTATGCTGACGCTCAACGCCGTGTCTACTCTTCGTCTTCAACCACGACATCTGTCGTCGTTGGGGCCTCGTCGCCGTCGTCATTCGTTGACCTCGGCGTCACCGTCACCCACCACCCTTCCACACACGTCGCCCCCAGCGCCGACGGCTTCGTCATCCCCAATGCCAATGCCCTCGTCACCGCCACGCCCTCGTCACCGGCCAACGCCACGCCCTCGTCACCGGCCAACGTGCACGCCCTCTTCATCCGCCAACGTGTACGCCCTCATCATTCGCCAATGCGCACACCCTCATCACCCCCCAGCGCCAATGCCCTCGATGCCAACGCCCTCGTCATCTGCCGACACCAATGCCTTCGTCATCTGCCAACATGCACACCCTCGTCACCCGCCGACGCGCATGCCCTCGTCACCCGCCGACGCCACGCACTCGTCATCCGCCAACATGTACGCCCTCATCATTCGCCAACGTGCACACCCTCATCACCCCCCAGCGCCAATGCCCTCGACGCCAACACCCTCGTCACCCGCCGACGTGCACGCCCTCGTCACCCGCTGTCACGGATCGCTCCATTTCTTTCTTCGTTTGCAGACCTTGTACACGCGACACATCACGGCACATGACTTTCCTTCGCATCACATGCTCCAACGACGTCATTGCCCGGACTTCCGAACGGTGTTCCGCATCCTTATCTATGACATCATTGCTCCGGACTTCCGTCCTCCTCCCCATGACTCCTTTCTTATTGTTCCCCCCGCTCGCACCACTATCGCATCGCATCGCACCATCGTTCCCACTTGTATATAAGGACAGTATCCCTTTTCCCTTTTCCTCAGACTGTCCATCTTGTCACACGGTACTGTAGCGCACGTTGCACTACCCTAGACCCCGGCACTCTCGAATCTATTTTCTTCTCGCTCCTCCCATCGTCGCGACTTAGGCGGTTCATCGGTCTCATAGACTGCGTTTCTGACACCTGGACAGTCTACCCCTACGCCTACCTCGCACCCCTCTCTCCAGCTACCTCTGCCGTCTCTACGATGTTAAAAACTCCCACCACGGACCTCCCGAACGCACCGGTTTTCCTCCCGTTCAACGGAAAGCCGATCACCCCCCGCGACGACGCACCACTCCCCTACCCTTGGTCCGACGCCGTCACCGTCAACTGCTTCGTCCCCGTACAGAACCTCTGCAAGAAAGATCCCTGGACCGCGCACGGCCTCAACTTCCGCATCTTCGAGTGGAGGTGGCACAAGGATCACGGTACTGTCGTCCTCGCCCTATACGTCCGGATCACTACGTGCATCAACGTAGATCTCGAACGCCTTGAATTCACCCTCCACGCCCCTACCTACCACACATACCTCATCCAGGACGCCCCCAACCCGATCCTCCAAACCAGTTTCACCTCCGTCTCCCAGTTTAACCGCCGGACCCCCGAATCCACCCCGCCACCAGTTCTCCGTCCCACCATCAAGGGTAAGACCCTTCGTCGCCGCCACCACGAACATAAGATCCGCCAGGCAGTAAAAGCCGGCTACCTCACCAAGAAACTCCTCGGCCGTCGCCCCATCGCGGCGGACTTCTTCTAGACCATCATCACGTCCTCCACAGCCCCTCGTCCCCCCACTCCGAACCTCCCCCCAGGCGTTTTTCGAGACTACTGTCCCGAAGAATACTATATCCTCACCTCGCAGCAGACTAAGGAATCCGTACGTTGGCTGCACGACGAACCAAACCGGCAACGTTGAGACTGGTACTTCGACGACCACGACGAACAACCCTACGTCGAAGAATCGGATTTTGCCACCGCTGCGGACGTTCTACAGCGCTTCCTGAACCCCCCTCCGACCAACTCGCCCCCACCCCGTCGACGTACTGTAGTCGAAGTCCCAGAAGGGATCAACCACAACGACACAACTGGGAAGTGGTACGCCTATAGACGGAACAAGAACGGAACCCCAGGACAATCAGTAGTTGAGTGGCAACCCACTTCGTTCAGTCCCGTCCAAGATCACTGGTCGTGGCATCATAACCAGCAATTCCTCACCCCCGCCGACTTCCTTGTCGCAAAACAAGTTGAGGACGAAGTTGAAGAAGCAGAAGAACGCCGACGAGAAACCCTACGCCGCCTTGATCAAGAACTCGCCCAATCCCTCACCGTCCCCCTCCCCTTCGACAAGATGTCCGACGCCGAATCCAAACCTGCCGTCTCCAAGCGGGAGATCGGCCCCAAGCCAAAGCCATTCAAAGGCGATAGACGCGACACTCTCTGGTTCTCCCTCGAGCTCCGCATGTTCCTGCGCGTTAACAAAGATGTTTATGCCACAGATGATGCCAAGATGATGCTCCTCCTCAGCCTGATGGAGGACGACACGGCGAAAGCCTGGGCCACGCATCGCCGCATGGAACTCTTCGCCGACGAGGACGAGAAGGAAGACGCCGACACCCTCGACCCCACGCCCCCAACACTCCACTATAGCTCCTACAAAGAGCTCTTCGAGAGGTTTGGCAAAGACTTCGTGCCCGTCGATCCGAAGATAGAGGCTCAGCGTAAGATCAACGAGCTCGCAATGACCACCCGGGACGTCACTGACTTTATCACCGAGTTTGAGATGCTGGCAACCATGTCAGCGTACGACGACGAGGCGCTAATCCACTTTTTCAAGAAGGGACTTCAGCGTGACCTCGGCAAGCAGGTGGCCCGGTCGTACCCGTTCCCCACCAAGCTTGCGGAGTGGAAGGAGCGCGCCCGCCGCATCAACCACCAGTGGCTCGAAGAGAACCCGGAGAGGAAGAGCAGTCAGTCCAAGGGGGCTGTCGCGCTCACCTCGAACGGTTCGACCAACGACTCCTCGTCGCGCCGAGTCGGCGCCTTCACCAACACCTCGACCCGCCCTGCAAAGCTGACGGACGACGAGCGCGCAAAGATGATGCGCGAAGGCAAGTGCTTCATGTGTCGACAAGCCGGTCATGTCTCTCGCGACTGCCCCAACCGCGACTCGAGCGCGCGACGGGTGGGCGCAGTAGAGACTGGGTCCAAGGCCCCTCCCCTGCCGACGAACACGGCTCCGTCCACTGCGAAAGCAGATCCCGACCCATCCAAAACCATCGCGGCGATCACTCGCCAGCTGAAGGATCTGGACGCGGAAGGCAAGGAGCAGGCAGTAGCGCTGTTGAAGGACATCCTGGAATCGCAGGATTTTTGAAACGCCCCCCAGTCGCGTCGTCTGGTGGAGGCAAAGGACTTTTGGTATCACCGTCGAATCGTTTCGCTGTATTATCATCCATGCATACCTGTGAGCAATCGTATCCCCCGTGTTTGTATCTGTCTACTGTCACCAAGAACAGGCAAACACCATCGATCACGCTCAAAGTCAAGCTGATCGGACGAGTTACCAAAAGAGAAATCGACGCAGACGCGCTGCTTGATAGCGGCGCAGAAGGAATTATCCTGAACCGAAGCTTCGTTGAACGCAAGAAGCTTACCACAAGAAAACTAGAAAACCCGTTCCCCGTGCGTAATGTGGACGGCACCGAGAACATCATGGGCTGGGTACGCGACACAACGACCCAGCGGATCCGGATGTACTCGCAAGATTCAAAGGCGTACCATGAGGAAGAAGCTGAGTTCTTCATCACCGACATCGGCGATCATGACATGATCCTTGGAACAGACTGGCTCGATGAGCACAATCCCACCATAGACTGGCAACGAGACCGTGTTGACATGCTCCGCTGCCCCCCCTCATGCACTCTGTCCAAACCTCCTGTGACAAACCTCGCAACCAAGCCACGGAGACCATCATTGGTCCAATCACAGCGTAAGGTTGAAGCAGGTAAAACCCCGAGGACACCTCTCGTTTTGGACGATCCCTTCCCAGAGCCGACATATGTGTCCTGGACCCCAGTCCCCACTTATGTTATTCCTGCACGCAGAGTCAAAGGTGTTCGCGTCCGCACGGTCCATCGCTCCCCTCTACCCGCACGACTCTTCACTGAAGACGACAACGAGCGGCCCATGGTATTCCGAGACTGGGAGATCAATGGACTACGCCACGCCGGAATCCTCCCTGAAACCGACGGTCCTAATCCAGATGCAGTACCTATCCGCGCGGGCTTTACAAAAGCGCAGGAGCTTGCAGAGCATTCAAAAGAGAACGCACGCCCGCAAACCTTTGAAGACTTAGTCCCCCCGCCGTACCGCGACTTTGCGCCTGTATTCGACAAGAAAACCTCCGAGCGACTTCCTGACCGACGGCCATGGGACCATGCTATCGACATGAAAGACGGCTTTGAACCCAAACCGTGCAAGATCTACCCCCTCTCACCTTCCGAGCAGATCGAACTCGACACCTTCCTCGACGACCACCTGAAGAAGGGCTATATCCGCCCATCGAAGTCACCTCAGGCGAGTCCGTTCTTCTTTGTGAAGAAAAAGGATGGAAAGCTGCGTCCCGTACAGGACTATCGAGAACTAAACAAGGGCACTGTCAAGAACGAATACCCCTTGCCACTGATCTCTGAAATTGTCGACCGTCTCAAAGGTGCAAAGATCTTCTCCAAGATGGATGTCCGCTGGGGCTACAACAATGTCCGCATCAAGGAAGGCGACGAGTGGAAGGCTGCGTTCAAGACGAATCGCGGTCTCTTCGAACCTACGGTGATGTTTTTCGGGCTTATGAACTCCCCTGCGACGTTTCAGGCAATGATGAATGAACTGTTCAAGGATCTCATCGACTCGGGCAAGGTCATCATCTACATGGACGACATCTTGGTGTTCACCCGCACCATGGACGAACACCGTGCCATAGTGCGGCAGGTTCTGCAGCGTTTGCAAGACAACGACCTCTTCCTCAAACCAGAGAAATGCGTCTTTGAGCAAGACTCTGTCGAATACCTCGGACTCATCATCTCGCACGACAAGATCGCTATGGACCCCGTCAAGGTAGCAGGTATTCAGGACTGGCCGATACCACGAACGGTCAAAGATGTGCAATCCTTCCTCGGCTTTGGCAACTTCTACCGACGTTTCATCAAGGACTTCTCCAAGGTTGCACGACCCCTATTTGACCTGACAAAGAAGGACTGCACATGGGACTGGTCGGCGGACTGCCAAACTGCGTTTGACGCACTGAAAGCTGTGTTTACTTCCTCCCCCGTCTTGGTCATGCCTGACCCAAAGAAGCCTTACCTCGTTGAAGTCGATGCCTCGGACTTTGCTACTGGAGGTATACTCTCGCAGAAAGGCGATGACGGTCACTGGCATCCAGTGGCGTATCTGTCCAAGGCCCTATCGGAACCGGAACGCAACTACGACATCTACGACAAGGAGCTACTCGCGATCATCCGTGCGCTCGAAGCCTGGCGCCACTACCTCGAAGGCGCCCCCGACACCGTCGAAATCTGGACAGATCACAAGAACCTGGAGCACTTCAAGACGGCACAGAAGCTGAGCCGCCGACAGGCACGTTGGGCTCTATTCCTCACTCGATTTGACTTCTCGCTTGTTCATAAACCAGGAATTTCCCACCGCCCGGATCCAATGTCTCGACGACCCGATCACAAGGATGGTGTTGAAAACGACAACAAGGAGCGCGTCTTGCTTGACCCCAAGTACTTCCAAGTACGCGCAACAAGGCCAGGAGCAGTAACCTCCCTCGGTGATGTCGAACTCCGACGACGTATCCGCGACTGCAAGACCAAGGACATCGAGGTCGTTCAAGCCCTGGACGCCATCTTACGAAACGGACCACGTACACTCGTCAAGAACCTTCAAGAGTGGAACTACGAAGAAGGCCTGGTCCTGTTTAGAGGAAAGGTATATGTCCCTGCAGACGACGAGTTGCGACGCGACATTGTCAAAATGTACCATGAATCGCCCCTGGCTGGACACCCCGGTCGCTTCAAGACTTACGAGCTTGTGAGTCGTGAATATTGGTGGCCTGGCATGTCTGTCTTTGTCCGCGACTTTGTAGCAGGATGCGCAACCTGCCAGTCGACGAAGACACAGAGCAGCCGACCCCACGTCGACATGATCCCAAACGAAGTACCCGATCGACCATTTGGCGTCATCTCCACCGACTTCATCATCGAACTCCCTGACTGCGAAGGCTATAACGCCGTCAATGTCGTGGTCGATCGCCTCACCAAGATGGTGGTTACCACCCCATGTACAACGAAGATCACCAGCGATGGCACGGCCGACATTCTCTTCGATAAGGTGTACCGACACTACGGCTTAGCAGACAAGATCATCTCGGATCGTGGACCCCAATTTGCTGGACAGGTGATGCGTACACTCAACGAGAAGCTCAGGATCAAGTCCGCCCTCAGCACAGCGTATCACCCACAGACAGACGGCCAAACCGAACGCAAGAACCAGAACCTCGAGCAGTTTCTGCGAGTCTTCTGCAACTACCGTCAAGACGACTGGGTGAAGTGGTTGCCCTTCTTCGAGTTTTCTCACAGCTCTCGCACCCATGCAGCTACTGGAAAGGCTCCCTTTGAAGTCCTCTACGGCTTCCTCCCGAAAATGTACCCATCCGTAAACCCGTCCTCAAAGGTCCCCGC
This sequence comes from Amylostereum areolatum, assembly GCA_012932865.1. Lineage (NCBI taxonomy): Eukaryota > Fungi > Basidiomycota > Agaricomycetes > Russulales > Stereaceae > Amylostereum > Amylostereum areolatum. The sequence continues at coordinate 341,837 of SAXG01000023.1, forward strand.
AGTTGAAGAACGCCTCCGTCAACTTGAAGAAGTCCGACAGGAGATCAAGGCCAGCCTTGCCCTCGCATCAGACTTGATGAAGCACTACAATGGCGACACGGTCAGCGAATCAACGCAGTTTGCCGTCGGAGACAAAGTATGGCTAGAAGGCAAAAACCTGAAGACGACGAGACCGAAAGCTAAGCTTGCTGCCAAACGATTTGGACCCTTCGAAATCATTGACGTCATCAGCCCAGTCAACTACCGCTTGAAGCTGCCGAAGACGTGGCGAATCCATCCAGTCTTCCATGCCTCGCTGCTCACCGCGTACAAGGAGACAGCCGCTCACGGGCCAAATTATGAACAGCCGCCACCAGACCTCATCGACGACGAAGAAGAATACGACGTTGAAGACATTGTCGACTCTAAACCAACTCGTAACAAGAAAGGTATTCAGTACCTCGTCAAGTGGGCCGGCTATCCCGACTCCGAAAACACCTGGCTCCCGTGTTCGTCGCTCTCAAAGGTTACCGACATGATTGACGCTTTCCACAAGCGCCATCCAAATGCGCCCCGCCCCGTGCGTTCCCTCGGCATCTCCTTTGACGATTTTCTCGCATCCACCCTTGCAGATGACATCGCGCTCCAGGCGAAAGCGCGTCTTAAAGGGGGGGTAATGTCACGGATCGCTCCATTTCTTTCTTCGTTTGCAGACCTTGTACACGCGACGCGTCACGGCACATGACTTTCCTTCGCATCACATGCTCCAACGACGTCACTGCCCGGACTTCCGAACGGTGTTCCACATCCTTATCTATGACATCATTGCTCCGGACTCCCGCCCTCCTCCCCATGACTCCTTTCTTATTGTTCCCCCCGCTCGCACCACTATTGCATCGCATCACACCATCGTTCCCACTTGTATATAAGGACAGTATCCCTTTTCCCTTTTCCTCAGACTGTCCATCTCGTCATACGGTACTGTAGCGCACGTTGCACTACCCTAGACCCCGGCACTCTCGAATCTATTCTCTTCTCGCTCCTCCCATCATCGCGACTTAGGCGGTTCATCGGTCTCATAAACTGCGTTTCTGACAGGTACGTGCCTCACTACCAGTAAAACAATGATCGTCCAAGGAAAAGACGAACACTCTCTACAATCATTCGAAGAACAGAAGATCAACCATCACGCAACAATAGAAGAACAAGAAGACCCCGAATCCAACTCCGATCTCGCCGATATCAGGATAGTCAGAACGTTCCATGGAAAAACTGACGTAGAAACGATGCCGATTGCAAAAGAAGCAAACGAACCCGGTATTTGGATAACAGCAAGAGCAACCAAGGCACAAGAACTCGCAGAAAGAGCGGCCATAGGAGAGAAGAAGAAGACACTCGACGAGATGATTCCGTCTAGTTACAAACAGTATCAGAGAGTATTCGAAAAGAAAGCGTCGGAACGCTTCCCAATCAGCAGACCCTGGGATCACGCGATAGACCTGACTGAAGGATGGAAACCTCGAAATTGCAAAGTGTACCCAATGACGGTACCAGAACGGAAGGAATTGGACACATTCATAGACGAACATCTAAGAAAAGGGTACATCCGAGAATCAAAATCAGAGATATCATCGCCCTTCTTCTTTATCAAGAAGAAAGATGGATCTCTTCGACCAGTACAGGACTATCGCTATCTTAACTCGATCACGGTCAAAAATGAATACCCGATACCACTCATCTCAGATCTCATCGACAAATTAAAAGGCGCTAAGATCTTCTCAAAGCTCGATCTCCGATGGGGATACAACAATGTTCGGATCAAAGAAGGAGATCAATGGAAAGCTGCGTTCAAAACAAACAGAGGCCTTTTCGAACCAATGGTAATGTTCTTCGGACTAACCAACTCACCCGCAACATTCCAAGCAATGATGAACGCACTGTTCAAAGAATTAATAGACACCGGAAAAGTAGTGGTCTATATGGATGACATACTGATATTCACAGAAACACTCGACGAACATAGAAAACTGATGAAAGAAGCCCTCCAAATTCTAGAACGGAACGATCTATTCCTCAAACCAGAGAAGTGCTTCTTCGAACAACCATCGATCGAATACCTAGGCGTGATAATCACGCACAACAAGGTACAGATGGATCCGGTCAAAGTCCAAGGACTAGCCGAATGGCCTACACCGAGGAAAGTGAAAGAAGTCCAATCATTCCTCGGATTTGGAAATTTCTATCGACGCTTCATCAAAGACTATTCCAAGATCGCCAGACCCCTATTCCAGCTCACAAAGAAAGACCACGAATGGAACTGGACGGCCGAATGTGAACGTACCTTCGAAAGACTGAAACGAGAATTCACATCGTCCCCAATCTTAATCATGCCCGATGAAAACAAACCATTCCGCATAGAGAGTGACGCCTCCGATTTTGCGTACGGAGCCATCCTATCGCAGCCAGATGAAATCGAAAGATGGCATCCGGTCGCATACCTATCCAAATCACTATCTCCCGCGGAACAAAATTACGAGATATACGACAAAGAACTCTTAGGAGTAGTGAAAGCCTTAGAACACTGGCGACACTATCTAGAAGGAGCGAACCACAAAGTCGAAATCTGGACAGATCATAAAAATCTAGAATATTTCACAACAGCCCAGAAACTCAATCGACGACAAGCACGATGGAGCTTGTATCTGTCCCGTTTCGACTACACCTTGGTGCACAAACCAGGAAGTACAAACAAGGCAGATGGACTTTCTAGAAGACCAGATCATAAGGAAGATATTCCAGACAACGACGACCGCATCCTGCTTCACCCTTCGGTTTTCAGAGCTAGAGCCACCGGAAGAGGAACAGTCGAAGCAGTCGGAGACAAGGAACTCCTCAAAGAACTAAGGAACTTCTCACACCTAGATGATGAAGTTTGGACGGCGTTAGATACGATCAAAAGATCGGGACCACGCACCCTCGCAAAAGGAATCGAAGACTGGAACTTCGAAAACGATCTGATCATCAGAAAAGGAAAAATCTATGTACCACAGAATCTCGAACTCAGGCGCATGATCCTAAAATCGCATCATGATCTAGAAACGATTGGACATCCAGGCGAAATGAAAACTCTAGAACTAGTACAAAGAAACTTTTGGTGGCCAAAGATGATTTCCTTCGTAAAAGATTATGTTCAAGGATGTCCCATATGCCAGTCAACGAAGAATGTCACGCATCCAGCGAAACACCCATTACAACCTACGGAAATACCAGAACGACCATGGGAAACAATCACATCAGATTTCATTACAGATCTTCCGATCTCCAACGGATTCGATTCGATCAACGTAGTCGTCGATAGGTTCACCAAAACCGCAGTATTCACACCGTGCCTAAAGACGATCAACGCAGAAGAAACAGCCGACCTTCTGATCGACAACGTCTATAGACGATTTGGACTATGGAAAAGAATGATATCGGACCGAGGTCCTCAATTCGCATCCAAAGTATTCCAATCCATATGCGAAAGCCTCGGAGTTATTTCATCACTCAGTACAGCGTATCATCCCCAAACAGATGGCGAAACAGAAAGAGTGAATCAAGAGTTGGAACAATATCTTCGAGCATTCTGCAACGGAGATCAAACGAATTGGGCGAAACTCCTACCAAAAGCAGAATTTGCACACAACATAAGGCAACATTCAGCTACGAAAGCTTCCCCATTCGAACTCCTACACGGGTATCAACCGGTTTTCAATCCGGCAATACCAACCGATCCGCGAATACCAACGGCCGAAGAAAGAATAAAAAACTTTAAGGACGCATGGGACAACGCGGAAGCAAGTCTGGAAATAGCTGCTAAATTAATGAAAATGCAGCATGATCAAACATTCACGCTAAGAGATCAACTCAAACAAGGCGATCAAGTATGGTTAGACGGAAAAAACCTTAACACGGTATACCCGAAAACCAAGCTAGCACCGAAACGATTCGGCCCATTCAAAATCGAAAAAGTTATAGGACCGGTAACCTACCGCCTAGAACTACCGACGAAGTGGAAAATACATCCAGTATTCCATGCAGCATTGTTGATTCCATTCAAAGAAACAGAACAATACGGCAAAGCTTACGAAAGACCACCTCCAGAACTAGTAAACGATGAAGAACTCTACGAACTAGAAACGATAGTAGCCTCAAAATTAGACAAACGATATTCAGAACCGCTACATTACTTCGTGAAATGGAAAGGATACCCAGACTCCGGTAACACATGGGAACCAGCATCTAATCTAGAAGGATCAAAAGATGCGATCGCAGAGTTCCATCGGAATAACCCCAAGGCACCGAAGTTGCCACCACAGCCAATCAAAGATACCAACACAGAAACCACTGATCGCGACGAAACCGACGCAACGCAGCGAGAACGAAGACCAACAAGACGAAAGAAACGCAAGACGAGAATGAGACATTAGTGAGACTCAACAGCATTCAGGCGAATGCACTGCCAACAAAGGGGGGATAAAAACCCTACGGGTTCAACAAGACAGATCACCAATGTCCACCACCCCGAACGCAACCAACATCTCCTCTACCAATCAAACCGTCTCACCCAACAATGTCGACCGCATCCGTCTCGTCTGCAACAAAGCGCACCACTCTCAACAGGAACGCGCCCTCTGCGGAGACTGCTTCATCGCTCGATCGGCAGCAGTCTTCGCAATTAAGTCAGTACCTCCTCCGTCTAGGTCAGGACCAGACGGAAGAACAGGGGGTAAGCCGATTGGAAGCACACAGAAGGACCCTAACTGAAGCACCCGGATTCCTCACAGGTGCCAACGCAATCCCCGTCGTCCGGAACGACGAAGGTCCCAACACCCGATTCCCCGATACTCGAGAATCAAATAGCCCACATGATAGCCGGAGTAGCGATCGAGCAGGCCAGGCAGCGGATCGACGACCTCAGGAGGGAGTCGGCCGACGTCCAGGGCATCCTGGAAGACCACAACAAGATGCTCGACGAAGAACTCCATCAGCTGGACTTGAGGTACATGACGCTCTCGACCGAAATGGAGGAACGAGAGGTCAAACTCCTTCGACGATTCAGGAAGCTAACGCAGCGGCTTTACTCAACGTCGCAGAACTCCGGAGATTCCTTACCGAAGTCGGACTCAGAGTTAACTGGCTTAACTGGGAAAGACACACCTTCCGCGCCGCCTACGAAGGAGAAATCCTCCGAAGACGACTGGAAACTACTGGAGTTCCCCATATGTCTTCGAAAGAAGGCCCCGACATCGACCTTATCTTCCATGGACATCACATCTCCCCGGGCTACACTGTTCGACCCGATCCCATCGCATCCGCCCTCACCAGACCCCCGTTCCTTCCTAACGCCCCTCCACGACCCGTCACCGCCCCTACGCCACCAGGATCCTTACCCATCCCCGGCATCACCCAGCTTAACCCCGTCCAGCCTCCCGTCGTTAGAAACGGATTACCCGAAGAGCAGTTCAGACAGCCTCTGCCAAGAGAGCTATCGGGACAGTCTCTGGTCCTTCCAGAGCCCGGACAATCGACCGGACGACCGGCCAGCAATCCGCGACCGGTACCTAGGACACCTCCTCAGCTGCCCGCCGTGCATAGAACGCCAACTCCATTCCCACTATCTGCTAGCGACACTCCCATGCCTTGGCACGGAAACCACGCCCCTTATCCCTCATTCCCACGCCCGCACCCCGACTACGCTCGAAATCCCGTCGCCCAGGATCCCCGAGTCACCGCACAGCGACGTAAACATGATTCTACCGAGCCCAACGGAAGACCAGTCAAGCGGATCAGAGAGTTCAGACTCCCCGATGCATCGGGTGAGGAAGAACTTCAAAGAACTCAAGAAGATAGTCGATCGGATGATGGAGGAGCGCGCTCGCAGGAGACAGGAACTCAACCTAACGGACGAGTCGGACAGTTCAGCGGACGAATCGGACAGCTCGACGGACAGATCGGAGAAGGACGACAAGACGAAGGAAGTAGCCGAGAATCCCTCGGACCCATGGAGCAACGAGCCGACCACGTGGATGCAGGAAGAGTGGGACGCAATTCCCTCGAAGCCGCGGAAACGCTGCTGGAAATGCGGCAAGCGAGGCCATCTCCGCCGAGATTGCCCCCGTCGCAAGAACGCTCCCCCTCACTTCCCCCAATCTCGGTCCTACCATCCCCTTCGACCACAGACTCTTCCCCCTCACCCTCGCCTGGACCGTCCGGATACCAGTTACGGTCCAGGAACACTGATGTCCCACCCCCACCTCCGACGTACCGACGCTACCGCCCACGCCCACCGACAGCTCCTGGGATTCCTCACGCGACGCGAGAGCCTGACGCACGAAGCCGCCCAGCACGCCACTGAACAGTGGTTGTACTGGGAGGACGCCATGCTCCGCACTCAGCAAGAAACCCCCTCGCGCTTCAATCACTCTTGGCGTGTCGACGATCTCTTCTGGAAGAAAGAAGATTGGGACTTGCAGGAAGCGGAGGAGTCGAAGGTTCACTGGCCGGAGCCCTGGTAAGCGTGCGGACAGAATTTACCCATCATCATGCACTCGGACTTTCTCTCTCCCCCTATCACTACGCTCTTGCATCTATCGTCACGATACTTCTCGGACTGATCATGGACTGCGCCCTCATCCGCACGCATATTTTCCTCGGACTTCTCTACTATACCGGTTTCTATCGCTATGAGGAAGGCGAGACGCTTGATATTCTCTCCGCGACGCGCTGGACGCGTCGCCTGCTTACGACTCAGTTTTGATTATGTACGAATCATCGCTTACGATTGCTGGCAATGATTACATCATTGCCCCTCCGCATCGTAAGGATAAAAGGGAAAGCTACAAAGACCACAACACCCTCAGACATCGTCTAAACAAACCCACTCGCACCACCCACACCAACCAAATGTCTTCCACCCTCACCTCCTCATCGCGCAACCTCTCCACCACCGACCACACTCCCCCTACCACTCCTCCTCCCTCACCCGTCCCTTCGCGCACTCCCACGCCAGACCCACAAGACGAAGAACTTCTTCGTCATCTCAAACGAGTCACGGAACTCCTAAGCCGTCCGGACGTCGCTCGCGCCATGAAGAGGCCGAGGAGCCTAGACGAAGAAGCCATGCAGGAGTCGAAGGGAAGATGCGGCATCAAGGGACTCTTCCGAAAACGCGGGCCTCGGTTCAAGAGCCCGGATCACGCGACGACGACGAGGGTAGGGCATCGGTTAGGGTCTCCCACGATGGATGGGGAGGACGTAAAGGTAGTAGAGGCGTTGTTAAAGCGGTAGAATAGAATTCTATCGCTCGATTCCGGATAAGGATAAAAGGAGTGAACATCAAAACATGAGGACTCAGAAGCGTGATGCAGCCCACTCAATCACCCAATCTCGTGATTTCCAATACGCCCACTCCACGTTGGCTCATCCCTGTCATCGGCGTCATCGTAGGACTCACAATCCTCACCTTCCTCGCATCAACTATATTCCTTCTCCAATGGCAAAGAGCGAACGATCAACAACACGTTCAAGACATTCCTCTAGAACCACTTCGATTCAGGAATCTACGGGACGTAGATTCTAGAGAGGGGGATAGTGTTACGACTTGCCCAAGGTACTTCATTTTCCACTTCCTTACTAGGAAGGACGTCGCTAAACGACGGATTACGACCGTGCCCCAGTTCGTAACCGTCTCAACGACGCTGCCACAGATCGTCACCGTCTCAACGGCATAGCCTCGACGGTGCCACAGATCGTCACCGTCCCAACGGCATAGCCTCGACAGTGCCACAGCTCGTCTCTGTAGATACTTGATGCAACGGTCGCCGAATGTACATATATTTACTCGACCTCCTTTCCTATAAAAGGAGGCTCAACGAGCGAGCTATTCCTCAGCTCGTTCTCTTTGTAAATACAGGACTGTTCTTAATAGAACCTCCTCTTAAAGCACTAAAGAGAATCCTAAGCCAACTAAGTTGATAGACTCGCCTAAGTCTTCCGCGAAGACTTACTGCTTCGTCTATCGACCTTTACCTTCGTATAACCGAGACGTCTGGATCACCTGATCCCACCTCTCACGCGTAAGAGTACTGTAGCCTGAGCCGCTTGTCACGTGATAAGGACCGTCCTTAACAATATCTGCAATGCGCCCACATCCTTCCGAGGCATCGGCACCAAAGCTGGGGGACAAATTTCCTACAAAGAAGACCTCAACGTGAGTGATTTATTGGTGTAAGAAGGGTGGAAACACACCGGATGTATCATGTCACTGGCTCACTGGCTCGCCGGGAGCCCATTCACCCAATGTGTGACACATCGAACAAGACACAGCACACATTTACAAGGAACTTCGCGACGGACCGAAGCCCTTCACTGCATTGTGGAACAGATTCCGAGCGAGGTCAAATGGCGGCATGTCGTGGAGGCTCATCCTCGTCGTGGAGAGGACGACCGGGGACGACGACTAGTAGCACGTCGGTTGTTCGATTCGGGACTTTGCGTGGACGAGCTGGATCCTGGGAGTGGAAGGCGGAAATGAGGGAGGGAGAAAGGTGCCGTGCCATCGACTAGAAGGAAGGGAGGGATGGTGGTAGAGCTGGTGGAAGGACACGAAGACCTACGAAGACGCTAAGTCGAAGTGCGAAGTTGCGCAATGCTCGAGGACTTACATAAGCCTACGAGTCGACGACCTTTCCGTTTGTTCTCACGAAGTTGTTTGCATAGGAAGACCTCGTTGGATTGAGAATCTGAGAAAGGCGAAATTTGAAGAGCTTCAATCATCTTCAGTTTCCTTACATTGCCGTTGACTTTAGCAACCGTTTAATATGCTTCCCCTCGCGCGTAAGTAGGTGACTCATAGCGTGATCTCACTGGACTTCGAGGAGGGTCGAAATCCTTCATTTTTGGCACTCCTTGGTCTTGGCATCCAAAAGCCTTCCGCCGCGTCTCAAATCCTTCGCACCGATTCTCACTGGGCTTCAAGTCTCCAAGTCATTGTCAGTTATCATGGTTTACTTTTGTCATAGACTTCCCAAATCAACGGCAGTGAGACTGGGAAACCTTACGCATGTGTCCTCAGGCATCACACATCGTAATTATATCGCATTTCTGATGATTTTACCTCCCCTGAAGAGAGGGAAGGAGGAGGTCGGTGCGGGGAGGGCGAGGGTCACATGTTCCGAGATCACATGTTTGTAACGCTTTTATCACGCTGTGACAGCACGTCAGGACTCGGAATCCACGACGAACTGCCCCAGACGTCAGAGAGGAGGGTTGTGCAGGGGTTTTGTCGTGTCTTTTTGCCTCTGACTTTAATCTCCGCTTGGTTCCTTCCGTTAGCCTATCCCTCGGTCCCATCCTCATATCTCTCAAAACCCCTGCACAACCTCACTCTCTGACATCTGGGAACGAGACTAGAGCCTTCACAGCATCAAGCCACTCTCATCTCCAACATGTGATGCTCCGCAGTCGTAGGCGGTGCTGCAACGCCATCTGACGCCATTCTGAGCTGCATCTTCGTAACAACTGGTGCTACAAAACTGCCGGGCGCTTGATCCCACACTGCCTCATGTCACGGATCACCTCAATCCTTTCCCTTTTCATTGCATTGCATTCAGTCACATGATTACATTTCCCATGACATGACATCGTCAGCCTGACTCCTCTTATCTTTCCATCTATGACATCATCGCTCCGGACCACGTCCTCCCCCTTCCCTTTCCTTATTGTTCTCTCCCGCTTGCACCATTCTCGCATCATCGATCCTATACATATATAAGGCTCTCCTCTGCGTCCCTTTTCCTTAGATCGTCCTCTTCGTTCCCCACATACTGCTTCGGCCCTACGCCTGGACTTGGACCCTCTCCTGCCAATCCATCCTCCTTTCTCTCTCTCTTTGGGTGACTTGGGTGATCTGCCAGTTGCTGGACCGATCCCTAACACTAGGACGATCTTCCCCACACCCACTTCACCACATCCCTTGCCGTCTTTACGACGTTAAATCCCCCATCCTGGAACCACTCGATCAACCGATCTTCATTGCATTCAACCTCCAAACCTTCAACTCCAACCGCGACGCTCCCTTCCCTTGGCCTCGAGAAGACGCCGTCACTGTCGATCGCCTACGTGCCCTTGAGCTCCTCTGCAAAGAGCACACCTGGAAAGTCCACCCCGTCAACTGCCGCATTTACGAGTGGCGCTGGAACCATGGTCACAGTAGGCAGACGATCCTCTGCCTCTACGCTCGCATTGTTGTGCGCTTCAATATAGATCAGAACCGCTTCGAGTTTTCCATCCATTCCCCCACCTGGCACACCTGTTCCAACACCCATCTGCCACCATCACTCGTCCGTCAAAAGCTTCCCCACTGTCTATAACTTTGCCCTCCCTACGCCCGAATCTACTCCGCCACTACCACTTCGTAGAACGATCACCAGCCGCAAGGAGCTGCAACAGCGTCGTCATCAGCACAAGATCTGCCAGGCTCTCAAAGCCTCCTACCTCACCGCTCGCCTCTTAGGCCGTCGCCCCATTGCGGCGGACTTTTTCTAGACACCACCATCGCTTCCGAATCCTCCCCCCGTGCCACCACTCCAGACTTCCCTCTCGGCTTCACTCATGGAGCTAACCCAGGCGAGTACTATGCCCTCACCCTCGGTGGACGACGAACCGTACATTGGACACACGATGACGGAGTCACTGCCCAGTGGTACTTCAACGACGAGGAAGGTTTCCCTTACGTCGAACAGACTGATATCGACGTTGCGGCGCAGGAGCACGACCGTATCTATAACCCCCAGACCCCCAAACGAGAAGAAGTCGCCACTGCTCCTCAAGAAGAAGGCTCCCCTCCACCTCCACCGCAACGAGACCAGCCTTGGTCTGTTCCCCTTGGTATCAGATTCGACGAGCGTACAAAGAAGTGGTACGCCTACAAGAAGAACGGACGCGCAGTCGTAGAGTGGTATCCCAGCTTCTACGACGCAGATGTTGATCGTTGGACCTGGGCCACAGGTGAAAAACCATTCCTCTTAGACGAAGAACTCGAGGTCACTGCAGAAGCATTCTACAGGATCACTCTTGCACACAACAAACGTGTCACGTCCTTCCGCAATGCACTCGCAGTTCCCCTGCCCCCCTCTACCCCGCATCAGCAACTTGACACATTGAGTTGGAGAGTTTGATGACAATTGATAGACAGTTAGCTTCTTCCGCGGTTTGGCCAGTTAAGGAAACTCCGGTAAACTCGGCAACTTCTCGCACCTTGCCGCGCGTGCCTTGGGATTTGCCCGAAGGCTAAATCAAACCTGCCCTAAAGCCATTTAACTGTGGGATAGCTGACTCACTCATACGGCTACTTCACTCACCGTGCCAGCGCACACCTTCTCTCATCACTCCCACCACCACTCCCACCCTCGTCGCCCCTCCCTCCCTCCCTACTCCCACCACTGCCTGGGCCTCATCGCCCCGCTACCTTGTCACCCCCCTCACTTTGTCGCCTGCACCCTCTTGCCACCACCGCCGTCTCGCCCGTGCCGTCTCGCCACCTGCGCTGTCTCGCCACCAAGCCCTCTCACCCACGCCCTCTCACCACCACCGCTCTCTCGCCCACGCCCTCTCGCCACCCGCACCGTCTCGCCCCCCACGCTGCCCACACCATCTCGCCCCCCACGCCATCTTGCCGCCTGCGCCATCTTGCCGCCTGCGCCGTCTCGCCTCCCCCTCCGTCTCACCTCCCCCGCCATCTCGCCCGCGCCCTCTTGCTACCACCACTCTCGCCGCCCGCGCTGTCTCACCCCCCCCCCCGCTATCTTGTCGCCCGCGCCGTCTCGCCGTCCCCACCTTCTTGTCGCCCGCACCATCCCCGCCGTCTCGCCACCCCCTCCCTCTTGCCCACGCCCTCTCGCCACCCGCGCCTTCTCACTACCACCGCCCGCACTGTCTCGCCCCTCTCCCCCTCCCCGCCGCCGTCTTGTCGCCTGCGCCATCTCACCGTCCCCGCCATCTTGTCGCCCATGCCGCCCCCGCCGTCTCGCCCCTCCCCACGCCGTCTCGCCGCCCCCCGCCGTCTTGCCCCTCCCCACGCCGTCTCACCGCCCCCGCCATCTTGTCACCACCGCCGTCTCGCCCACGCTGTCTCGCCGCCCCCACCGTCTCGCTGCCCCCGTTGTCTTGTCACACTGCCGTGTTGTCTCCCTGCTGTCTTTTACCCTACCCTGCTACCCCAGTTGCCCTATTTTTGTTATGATATTGTGCACAATATAACTTGTTTGGTCATCATCATATTGTGTGATTGTGGGTCTACAAGCAAATAAGAAATTCAAAGGTGTAGGTTGGAGGTGTGTTGGTAGGTACTTGGTCCCTAGTTTACCTAGGTTATGCTTCAATTGCTGTTCAGTTGACCAACCGCCCAATGAATACGTAGGTTTCAGACCATTTTCGAAGTTTGGGTGTTTCACCTGTTTCATAGGTTGTACAACTTGACAACTAGCCAAAACATGCCTTAACCCAATGTGTTAGATTGCTGATGTTCTCGCGAGCTTGTGCGAGAGTAAGACCGGCCGTCATCCACCGTTCAATAGCAAGACGCTCGATTTGCGCTTCGGGAGTCTTGTCGGGAACATCCCGAGTGAGCACGCAGAAGTGCATATCGTTCATTGGCATAATATTCGGATGCCGCTTCTGGGCGAATCGCGTGTAGTGGTCGCGATAGCTTTCATAGCAGGTCTGTGTTTGGCGAGCCTTAGGAGGACCGTGTTACATAAAATACCTAGCCGCGACGCCATCCACATGCTCTTCCACCATCCAAGCGCAGAAAGCCATCATATTACTCAGAAACTGCTTACATGGATCAGAGTCAACTTTATTGGCAAGATCATAGCGACGACGGCGAATAGAGCGGCGTTAGATGCTCGCAGGAGAAACCGATATGATCTGAGCATCCTCCAGCCAGTAAGGAGCTGGTTGGGGCACGGGTCGCGTCGGGATAGTAAAGTACACGTCCTTGAGACCCTCGCATACCAGCCTGTAGGACGCGCCCTCCGTAACCAAGTATTTCTCTTGTCCAGGACTGATCTTGTTACGGTCCACTCCAAATGCAACCTCCGCAGACTGACACTTTCCCGAGAACAACGGGAGCCACCACATGTTCAGCTGAGGAACCGCCCATAGCTCGAAGTCTCTAGGCGAGTTGACGGGTTCACGAGTGGCCTTGTCGACGAAGTCGAGGCAGTATTTGTGCTTGTGTGCGAGACCCTTCCCCCAGACACAGATATCGAGCTTGGTATCCGGAAGGGGCAGGTAATGAACCTCTTCCTCTCCAGGTTCAGGTTTCAACTGCAGCGAACCGTTAGCTACTAGTTGAACGACGATCGTGTCAAGGCCGCTGCACGCACTCCGTAGACCGTTGCACGCTGATCAAGGCGATCCTTCACCTCGCTGAGAACCTTCTCACGGGCTTGCGCGAGAGTCAGGCCGGCTCTTGTCCGCTCCTTCGCCAGACGCTCGATGCGTGCCTCGGGAGTCTTGTCGGGAGTGTCCCGGGCGAGCATGAAGAGGTGCATATCATTCTTGGGTGTGATATTTGGATATCGCTTCTGAACGGTGCGCGTAAAATGTTCACGATAGGTTTCGTACGCAGGCTGCGTGGGGTGTGCTTTGGGGGGAGCGACTACGTCGCGGGGACTGGCATTGATAACATCGCGACGCTGTGACTAGCGCAGGTTGGCATTCTGTTAAGCATACTGCATGACAAGGCAAACTCACGGAAGTTTTTTTGTGTCTACTCGCTCCAGTTGTAGGCTTAGGCATGTTGGAAGGAAGAGAGGTGAGAGAGTCCAGAAGGGGGACTTGTTGAACAATGAACGTGCCCGGGTTGAATTTGAGCACGTGCACCGAACAATGGCGATAGCGTCATTGTGACTCTCCAGACTACATTACATAGAGTGAAGGATGCTCACACTGTTGCGTTTCATGATCGTAAGGAATTGGCGGGGGGAGTCAGATCGTCGTTTGAGAACTTGTTCGACGTCGACTCGATTCGCCGATACATCACGATCACATGAATCATGATCGTTTTTAGCCACGGAGGACAGAACACTACCTGCTCGTCTCGTCAGTGTTCGTTAAAGACTCGGCCTCCAGTCCAACGGAGGACTTCAACCACCCATTGACCATCTCCCATATTGCAGCCGTTGAAACCGAGTTGGAGCATCATGCACGATGCTTTGCGTTGCACGAAGCGTGACCGTTATGCAGGAATAATACTGATGATGTTTTGATATAGTAATACATAGAAAGACATGTAGTACAATTCGGCAGAGGCGACAACGTGATAACAATAATGTGGACAGCAAAATGGGACGACGAAAGATAGAATTCATGCCATCGAAGGCGTGAAAGAGTGAACCTCAGCGTTCTCGAGCCAGTATGGCGGTGGCTGAGGAACGGGCCTTCTGGGCACGGTGAAACACACGTCCTTGTGGCCCTTGCGCACCAGCCTGTACGACGCCCCCTCCGAAACACAAAACTTCTCATCCCCAGGAGTGATCTTGTTACTTGCAATCCCGAACGCGTTATCCGCGGACTGACACCGCCCCGTTGAAGATGGCAGCCACCATGCATTTAGCTGAGGGACGGCCCATAGCTCGAAGTCGGCAGGTGAGTTGATGGGCTTTCGCGTGGTCCTGTCGATGAAGTCAAGGCAGTACATGTGCACATGCACCAGGCCTTTCCCCCAGACGCGGATGTCAAGCGGAGAGTTCGGGAGGGGGAGGTAGTGGACGTCTTCCTCATCGGGTGATTCGGGCTTCAACTAAACCATGTCATGGACGCGTGAGGAATTTGTAGGGCGTGACATGCGATTTGGAGAACGTACCCCGTAGACCGTCGCTCTTTGGTTCATGAAATTTGTCGTTCTGTCGCGGAATCTTTTGCGCGCTTGTTTCATGGTTTCCCCAGGTTTACGAATGAGCTTCGCGCGGTTTGCGATTCGCTCTTCTGGGGTTTCGGAAAGGTTCTTCGCGAGGATTTAGAGGTGGACATCGTCCTTCGGGGTGATATTTGGGTGGTTCTTCTTGGCGAGGCGCGTGTAGAGAGCGCGATGCGTCCTCTCGTCCGATAGCGCGATATGAGGGGGGGCACTCTCGCGTGGGCGACCGTGTGTCAAGAACGACCGACTAAGGAATGCATCCAATAGCCTTCTAAGTCGCGACACAGGCAGTGGCTCAGAGGAAGGGGGAATCAGGGAATAAAGGGAGAACAGTACATTGCACTCTAAGCCGGTAAAGACTAGGAGGAAAGACTAAGGAACTAGATACATGCAGGCCAGCTATATATACTAGGGAGGGGATGTGCACAGACCAAGGGGCACATCAGCGATGCCATCAAAGGGGATTGATCCACAGGTGTGAGATCAGATAGCGCAAGAAAGCAAGGAAAAAGCGGAGCAAAAGGGCGAACCGTGACAATACCCCCGCTTCAAGGTTCGACGACCCGGCAAACAAAACAAGTAAAACAAGTAAAAAAAAAGGTCCAAAATACCAATTCTAGCACCATCCTTCAGGCGTCCAAGTCGAGGTCGAAGTCGAGCAGTTTATAGCCTCATGCAGGAGGGGTCGCAGCTAAGCAATCAAGGTTCAGGCTATAGCCGCCGAAGCGGCCAGTGCAAACTCCTGCCAACCCGATGCATTGCCGATGCTCCTCATCTCCATTAGTGCCACATAGAGCTCAGCAAACCAGTGCCAACCATGCGCAGCGAGTGGGCTACTTTCCGCTTACCCCGCTGGCTTTGACAGTGATCCACATCGCCGTCTGCCACAGTAACAGTTCTGAATTGCGAAGCAGTTATGCACCATGCTCAGGGTGATCACGTGGGGGTCTGGTGGTCTGGGTGGGGGTCTGGTGCGCGCGGTGTCCAAAATTCTAAGTCCGATGATGTCAGCGATGGGGGAGCGATAAGCTGATTAAACCTGATAGCAGTATTTAACGTCTAGCAATAGACGGTCGCGCATGGTCTGTGGTGCAAGGCAGACGAGCGATGGGGGACGAGGGGTCATAGAACGAGTGGAAGTGCATCAAAAGCGTCGCGAGGTAGAAGTAAGAAGAGTCTTTCCTAATGTCAAGAACGACCGACTAAGGAATGCATCCAATAGCCTTCTAAGTCGCGACACAGGCAGTGGCTCAGAGGAAGGGGGAATCAGGGAATAAAGGGAGAACAGTACATTGCACTCTAAGCCGGTAAAGACTAGGAGGAAAGACTAAGGAACTAGATACATGCAGGCCAGCTATATATACTAGGGAGGGGATGTGCACAGACCAAGGGGCACATCAGCGATGCCATCAAAGGGGATTGATCCACAGGTGTGAGATCAGATAGCGCAAGAAAGCAAGGAAAAAGCGGAGCAAAAGGGCGAACCGTGACACCGTGTACTATCGTCTGGCAACGTCGGACTCATCGTTAGCTTGGGAGCCACTAGTCATCAGCCAAGGAAGGATATGAGCAAACCATGTCTGATAGATGCCTGACTGCGCCTGTCGTCTGCTTGGGCATTGTTGTCGGAATATTTATATGTAGTGAGAAGGAGGATGAGAAGACGTTGAACGTTGAGGACGTTGAGGCCTGACTCTGAGGCCTGAGGCCTGAAGGCGCTGTGACATGTGACATATCGTCGGAGCCGGCCTTGAGTCTAGAGTCTGAGACACTGGATACACTGCCAGCATAACCAAATAATTCTCCGGATAAAATGCTGACTTTAAGCGCGTGTTTAGTTTAACTATGTTCAGACTTAACTCCTAAACAAGATATTGAAGATATTTAAAATATTTTGAGGATATCTCCCATTGGTCCAGAAACAGTTAAAATAAAGTCAAGGTTTATCCAGTGTTTTCTCTAAGAGTCAAGTCTGATTATAGTTAAACAAAGTTCATGCTTAAAGTCAGGATTTTGTCCGGATAATTATCTGGTCATGCCGGCAGGGATATCAGGCAGAAGGCTCCTGTGAGGAATGGGGACCAACCGTGAGTTATACCTGATTCTTTTCGCGCACGTTATATCTTTCGGCATGTTAGGCGGACGTTCCTGCGCGGAACGAAAGGTTGTCATGTAACCCGGATTTGGATCCGCGAGCCACGTGGACAGAACAATGGGCGTTAGGGATATTTCGTCATGGTGAAGGCATATAAGTACAGGGATATGTACATGTGAGATACAAATACTGAGGTACATAATAACATCAACAAAATGGAGTGGCGATAGCAAATGAAGATAGCGGATGATGAGTACTGAGTGACGTTCGATGAAATGCTAGGGGTTCGCAGAGGAAAATGATATGATCTGCGCATCTTCCAGCCAGTAAGGAGCTGGTTGAGGCACGGGCCTCATTGGAATGGTGAAGAATACGTCCTTGAGACCCTTACGTACCAGCCTGTAGGACGCGCCCTCCGTTACCAGATACTTCTCTTGTCCAGGACTGATCTTGTTACGGTCCACTCCAAATGCAACCTCCGCAGACTGACACTTTCCCGAGAACGACGGGAGCCACCACATATTCAGCTGAGGAACCGCCCATAGCTCGAAGTCTCTAGGCGAGTTGACGGGTTCACGAGTGGCCTTGTCGACGAAGTCGAGGCAGTATTTGTGCTTGTGTGCGAGACCCTTCCCCCAGACACGGATATCGAGCTTGGTATCCGGAAGGGGCAGGTAATGAACCTCTTCCTCCCCAGGTTCGGGTTTCAACTGCAGAGAATCGTTAGCTTGTTAAACTACGATCACGTCAACGCCACTGCACGTACCCCGTAGACCGTTGCCCGCTGCTCAAGTCGGTCATTCAACTCGCTGAGGACCTTCTTGCGGGCTTGCGCGAGAGTAAGGCCAGTCCTTGTCCGCTCTTTAGCGAGACGTTCAATGCGCGCCTCGGGAGTTTTGTCGGGAGTGTCCCTGGCGAGCATGAAGAGGTGCATGTCGTTCTTGGGCGTGATGTTTGGATGTCGCTTTTGAACAATGCGCGTAAAATGTTCGCGATAGGTTTCGTACGCAGGCTGCGCGGGGCGGGCTTTGGGAGGAGTAATTACGCGGGGACTGGCTTGGATAGCATCGCGTCGCTGTGACTAACGCGGGTTGATTTTCCGGTAAACACGCGACCAAGCACTCGCTAAGATAAACTCACGACAGTGGTTCTCCTCCTGGTCGCACCAGTTGTAGATTTGGACATCTTGGAAGAGGTATGCGAGAGCTCCAATACGAGGTGGTGGATGTGGATGGTTTTGGAGGAGGACGCCTGAGGTCCGACGCCTGCCACCGTATTTGCTCTTATTTGTTCCATCTGATCACGTGGGCGGCGACAATATCCATTCTTGCCTATTGTTCGCCTTTTCGAGGAGACAGTGACCCACAGCCTGCACAATGGAGAAAGATGGTATATAGTGCATATAATGGAAGTGAACCCTTTGGCGACCCGTTTTCCCCTCCTTTCCAGCTACTACTTGCTACTAGGGAGGCACCGCTTCAGTTCTCCGACATCGTCCAAAGGCGCCGGCACAGGCCGACACACTTCTCTCGCATTAACTTTGCCTTTATAGAGGCAGTTCGGCCAGTGGTTTATTGGTAATTGTATCACTGCGTGCTCTACTCTCTGCTCTCGGAGGACAAATCCAAGAGGTGCGTGCTCGGCTGTGAGCAGATGCAGAGTCTGGGTTGACCATTCTCTACTAGTGCTAACAGCTACCAAGTACCCCTCATCTCCGAGTCGATACGACACATCTAGGTTGTCGTCGTCGACATACCCTCAACTCGTCAAGATTAGTCGCCGGGTTTCTACCCCGAATCTTTACAGCCTATCAACATTTCATCACCGACACATTGCAATCCGATCGTCGCGTGCTTTTGTCTTCAGTGACTGCCAGTGGACTAGCATCAAGTCTTCTACGTTTCCGGAAACTGTAACGGTAAGTATCTCCCTCAACGTTCAAATATTTGTTATATGACTGTTTGTCTACCAGAGCTAACCGCTGCATCCGAACGCAATACCTGTAGGTAATGTATCCTAGTCACAACTTACTCGTGTACGGATCTCTGATCGTGTGTAGTCGTCTTTATCCAGTCTCTATGCCACCATACTATGGCCTTCTCGGTGCCTCGAGCGCACGAAAGGAACAGCAAAAAGCAGCAGACATCTACCTCGTGCACCGTTTTGATGACGAAGGTGATTTGAAACTAAGAGTCGTTTTCACGTGCCCCGAAAGGGGCATGGGCTTCGTTTACGTTCAACATGCTTTCGTACCGGAACCTGAAGACGGAGACGATGAAGACGATGACCAGGATGGACAATATGAAGAGGAAGATGATGAAGAGGGAGAAGAAGAAGAGGGCTACAATGCCGATACCGAGGGCGAGGACAACGACAGCGAAGAAGATGGATATCAGGACGAGGAAGGAGAGGATGGCCGCGAGGAGGGTGAGGGCCGGGACGGGGACAACGAGGAGGAAGGCGGCGAGGACGAGGAGGAGGGGGAGGTCGACGACGATGACGACGATGCGGACGATCAAGAAGAGCTTCACTGGCTGATGGAGCCTGCCAATGCTGGTCACATTCTGGTCCGGGACTATGGGCAAGCTGACGTGCCACCGAATCCGAACCCTCCTCCCCAACCCATTACGGACTGGGTAATAGACGGAGTCTTGACTGCAGGGTATGACGTTCCATGGGACCACGACGTCGTCACAACAAACCTCTACCAACCAACTCTTCACTATCATCAGCACGAGAGAAGGCTCAAGAAGCACGGTACACAACCACCTCCAATCCTGCCGCAGAATAGAGGCAAGCATCACGAAATTCAAATGCTCAAGTATGGATCACAGGTCCAACTCTTCCGCAGGTCTACGAAGCCTTAGAGAATGTGAAACGAAGGTGAGTTACTCGGCCAGATCATGCGAAGGATCATTTTGTCTAACCTTTCACTGGCCTACAGCGTCAAGCTGCTGAACAAGTGGGCACATGCCACACACGGAACAATTTCGACGAACCGAGGGAGACGAATGTTGAGTTAACGTTGAACGTTGAACACCCCATTTACTAAAATCTTTGGTGTTGTTATGTAGTCTGTTATTTTTCTGTCATTCAGACATTAGTTGTATAATTCATGCGTACATTGTCAACGTGATTAGACATCGGTGCTCTGTCGCAGGGATTTAGATATTCAGAGCGTTTGCAAACTGGACATCGAATCTTATCGATGCTGTGCGGAAGATATCTTCGGACGGTTCTGTCATTTATGTAGGAAGACGAAATTGAGTTTCGAACTTCGAGACGTTGAACGAATGCAAGTGTCTTCGGTATACACTGACACAAAAGTTACTTCAAGGCGGGTCACATACAACTCGCACCAGAACATACCTACTAGATTAATAACGCGCATACATCCCAGCGAGCATACATCGCGAAGCGCAAAACTCATAAGGCCATAAGTAAGTAAGAAAAAGCGACTTGAGCAAGCGGACAAGACGAGCGAAACGAAATCCCAACCCTCCCTTACGCATCCCCGTTCGGCTTCCCACCAGGCCCGCCCCCGCGCATCAACCCCGCAGACGCAAACCCTCTCGCCGCGTACCCGCCCCGCGGTCCACCACCGCGCCCGCGCCCGCGGTATCCGCCATGCTCGCGCGGCTGGTCGGCCTGCTTCACGTCCGGAACGCCGTCGTTCAGTTTCTGTCCATCCGTCAGTCAATAGATCCCAAGCGAAAAACATCAGTGGACGCCAAACGCACCTCTGCGTGCTTCTCTAACCCGGCCTTCATCGCGTCCTCGTCCCCGAACTCCACATACGCGATCTTCCTCTCCCGGCCGCTGAACGAGCTCGGGAAGTTGACGCGCGTGATCTGAAGGGAACGTCAGCCTTCGAGTTCAAAGGAAGGGAGGGCGATAGGACGCGTACCCCCGATTTTGCCTCCCCGAAAAAGTCCCTGAGCTCCGTTTCGTTCGCGGGCACGGGCAGCCTGACGAAGATCGTCCACGGATTCCGGGGCGGCCGCTTGGTCGTCGGTGTGCGTGCGCCCGTGCTGTCCGTGCGAGGACTCATGAGCCCGTCCTCCGCTGTCTTTGGCGAGTCTGTCGGCAGCGCGGGCTGCACCTGCAGCGTGGGCTTCTCCTCTTTCTCCATGGCAGGAGGGGTCACCTTGCCCTCCGCCCCGTCCTCCTTATCCTTGTCACCCTCCGCAGCCTGCTCCTTCTCCCGCGCCTCACGCTCCTTTTTCTCCTTCCTTTTTCTCCTTCTTCTTCGCCTTGTCGCGTTCGAACTTCTCCCGCTCCTTCTCGCTCCGCTCCTTTTCGGGCGTGGGCGCGTTGTTCGAAGAGGGCCCGCTGCCGTTCACCTTGACCGGGCTTTGGGTGCCGGAAGCCTCCGGGGGCGGGGTGGACGGTCCCGTCGTTGGCTTCTGCGGGGGAGCGGGCGTGGACGCCTTGGTGAACGTCGCGCCGGGAGTGGCAGTGGCGGGCGGCGGAGCCGTGGCCGTGGGGGTGGACGCGGTCCCGGGCGTCGCCGTGCGACGATAAGCGTAGTTAAAACCTAATCTAGAATGAGCCTACAGACGCCGTCGAAGCGTGGAAAGCACGCACCTTGGCTCTTCAACTCCGCGCTGACACGCCCCTCCTTCACGTCGAGCACGAGGGAGCCGTAAGCGGCGTCGCACAGGTTCCAGTTCCAGCAGTTCTTCCACGCGGGTTCCTCGACTGCGGGGGCACCACCGGCGGTAGGAGCCTGGCCCAAGGGAGGCGGCACCCGCTCGATGACGGCGAGAGCCTTGTCGAGGAGAACGCGTTGGTGGTCGTCGATGACGGCGTCGACCTGGGTCTTGACGGACTCCCACACGCGATCGAACGCGTCCTTTCCCGCGCGGAGCTTCTGGCGGAAGCCGTCGAAGTCGCCGAGGACGCTGAATTCGTTCCAGGAGGACGCGTAGCGGAAGTGGAGGCCCGCGGAGATGGTCAGGTCGGCCTTGACGACGAGGGCAAGGCTGGCGAGGATGCCCTCCCGGCCGGGAGAGGCGTGCGTGACGAGCAGACGGGTCTCGGTCGGGTCGTGCACGCGCTGGGCGGTGTCGACGAGTTCTCCGATTTGAAGGGCGGTGGTCCAGACGGTGCCGCCGCCGCCGGCGATGGTGGCATTCCCGTCGCCGTTGTCGAACATCTTGTGGGGAACAAAGGCGCCTCCGAGACCAAGCAGACGAAGTTTGACGCCTCCGATGTCGAGCACGCGGGTCGTGGCCTCGTCGAGAAGGTGGAGGTTGGGGATGTCGATGTCGCCGCTGCGGAAGCGCTCGAGGACGAGCACGTCCTCGCAAGCGCCGGCAACGGTGAAGACGGGGACCTGAAGCTTGATCTGGCCGGCCAACAGAAGAGGGAACTCGGAAAGCATGGATATCGTGAGGGTCTGACGGATAACTTGCGGGGGGTGCTCCGGCGAGAGGAGGTGGTTCCGCTGAGCACTGGGTATAAGCGGGGAATACATGGTGAGGTGGCGGAGAGTGCGGTCATGGATGCGTTCAATGCTGGAGGCCTCTGTCCACGACAAGGAAAAAAGGCATCAGTTGGAAGAATCGAGACACAAAAATGCGCGACGCACCGAAGAGACCGAAGTCTCCAGTGTGGATGATGGCTTTTGCGTTGGCCTCCCGAGCGAGATCATTCAGCGCGGAAAGACGGCCACGGATGTCTGCGATACAAAGGATACGGCCATGGACGGTGTCGATGAGCTTTGTCTGCGTGTTGACTTGGTAGGGCGCCGGGCGCGGGTTGGGGGAATGGGCGGGACGGGTCGAGGTGGACGCGGGACGTGAGCTAGACATTTTGGATAACCTAGGTGACTCGAAGGTGAGCAAGTACTGTTCGTCGATGCCGAGAGCAGAGCGTACCGAGCGCGCGTGAAGAGAGCGCGGAGGCGGCGCGGGGAGGAGAGGGAGAAGGACAAGTTGCGGGACGCGTCGTTGAACGTTCTGAATCGCCAGTCGCCGCTATTTCCCACGGTCTTTTCCCAGGGGCGTCACCCGCGGACGACGACGAAAGGCACTAGCTCGTTGTGGGCGACGATGACGACGACCTACTCACTGCCAGTCTGCAACCCGAACAAACAAGTGGCATTTATTACCGCCCACCTACCGACTATTCTACCACTCAGATGTCGCAGGACACGGTCCTGGACACCGAACTTCCAACCGAAAACATTGTAGAGCGTCTGGATCCCGCCTGGAATCTGGATCCTATCGTCGTTTGCACTTTGGTGAGTCCTCCGTCTGGTGTGGACGACGACGGCATGTACTTCTTCACTCCCCGATGCCCACTGCTTATGCCCAGGTTTGTCGCACGCTCCAAACAATCTGCTATATTCTTGCGCTGCGTGCCTCTGGAATACAAGACGGCCAACATAGCGCAATCCACCCCAATGAACGTGCTCGCCAGCTTGAGGACTACAACGCGGCTTGGCGTACCCTCCATTGGTCCAAGGAACATCTCGCAATCGTTCCTGCGAGTAATAGATCGACATGCCTTACCTCCGGAAGAATCGTCATAGGACGAACCTGCACTCTTACCAACCCCCAACGCCTCTCCGTGGTATCGAAGCCCGTTTTTCGAATGCTCGCGTGGACAGAGTGGGAACCTGAGAAGGATGTATGGATAGATCCTTCGCAAGATCTTCTCATAGTCATCCCCCGTGAGTGAGGGTACGAATTCTCTATCTTTTATTCCTCGCCTGCTCGAGCTGAACGCCCCCTCCTATTCTAGGACTGAAATGCATTCACTAACCTCAGGAGACCCTCATCCAGCCGATCAATCGTCTGAAAATATCGAGCGTGTTACGGTCTGCTATCTCAACGACTTCGACATCCGCAGAAAATACATCGTCGACAGGCGCTAGGTGAACACAGAAGTCCAAGATTGGCAAAGAGAACGGAGGTAGTGACCCGACCTTTGTCAAGTTTACCAAAACCGTCCCCCGACGTGTGGAGAGCTGCTAGCCTGCTAATGCTTGCAGATGATGCTCTCCTCGTCGTTCCGGTGCTTCTTCTGTGTGTTCTCGTCGTCGCCGTAATGGGGGCAGCGGGCTGCAGCGGGTTTGACTGGATCACGTCATTCTCCGGGTGGGCCACGAACAGTGGCACGCCAGCTGTGGCGGTGACGGTCGATGACTTGTGAGTTCAAACATTCACTGCCGGTAAGTAGCACTGGCTGACAGCACTTCTTCTCGGGCAACTACCACTGCATTTTGACGTTTAACTAAGCCGAGTGCCCTACAATACCATCATTTAGAAATATGGGATTCAGAATCGGGGGCCCCGTTGAAGCCGCTTGCCGGCAGTCCATTTCACTGGGGCGCTTATGGCATTACTCACACTGTGGCGCACGTGTTATTGACAATTAGATTGTTTTCCACCGTAGATGATACGTCCTTGTGTATGCTGAGCATCAATCGTGGCAGAGCTCGTCGAAGATAGAAGTTAACAATTGGGTGCACAACGTACAGCGGTTATCTTCCGACAATGATGCATACGCACTGGCACACCTCTACACATTGGGAATGGCTACTCCTCCTCTCCTTTCCAAGTTCCACGCGTAGTGGTGTTCTATAGTCCGAGAATACTGGATAGGAAGGCGCTCGTCCTCTCTAAATACAGCGTAATCAGCATGTCGACCTCATGAGCAATATCACCGTACGCGAATTCCTTTCCACTGCGAGACTTGTCGACGAAGTGGGTGGTAAACCTCCCGCTGTGATCATACTCGATGTTCCACGTCCACCACTGGATCGAGCTTTCGTGCAGCACCAAAAGCCCGACGGTGCGGAGCTGTGGGTAGAGGGCATGCGCGAAAGCGGAAAGATTGGCGTGTAATTCGTCTATGAAGGTCTCTGGGATCGAGAGCCAGATGGTGTGAGGGTGGAATCCGTTGAGGGGTTCGAAGTAAGCGCGGACATCCTGCAGATGGGGGAGCGCCGACAGGGGCTTGAATATGTCCTAGAACAACAGAGGCGTAATTTCGACAGGGCACGGATACAGGAAGCGACATACCGACACTATAGGCCCCGGACTTGTTCCGCGGTACCTATAGAGCTCGAGCCGCTTAAGGAGAGGGAACGAGATAGCAATATGGGCCAACAGCGCTCGTTCGTCATCGTTTGCCTGGTAGACGATCTCAAGCTCTTCCAATCGCGGCAGGTGAAGCCGACGTAGAATCCTGAGAAGGTCCTCTGAGGATGGAATCGGAGATATCAGATCCCATCGATGGGGGGTGAAGACAGGGTCGATGAAGTGGTAGTTTCGCGGACAATCACGAAGCGAGAGACGGCGAAGCTCGGAGGGAATATGCTCGAAGAAGATGTCGTCGAGGTTTGGATATGTCAGCGTGAGCTCCTCGATGAAAGAGATGATCGTATGTAATGGGACAACGGCATCTTTCGGAATAATGACTTCATGATCTTGACCTTCCATCCTGGAGAGCTTGAGATCAACTTGGGTGCGAAGGTTTTGGCATGCTGACAAGGATAGACAGGATCGACGATTTGGACAGGGGAGGCTTTCCGATGAGGAAGAGTTCTTGGAGGTGAGGCCAGGATAGCGATGCCATCCATGAGTACGGCGCAGATTCTGACTGAAGGTGAAGGGTACGGAGATGAGTGTAGGTCCGTGACAAAAAGGGCTCGAGCATTTTCGACTCTTCTTGAGCGACCTTCCACACGCTCACTGGCGCCTTGCCACGCGATAGATCCCACTCGCGCCAGTATTTTGCAACAAACACGAACTTCTCGAGAGACATGGGGCTGGATGCCGATGTCGTATCTTCGCCCTCTTGTATGGGCTTCCAAGACGAGCGAAGGATTTCCACAACGCGCAACGACGGGATACTTGATATGGCGGACAAGAGCTCCCAAGGGACCTCGCCCGTTATATCCCGGAGAATTACGGTGTGAAGAACGCACATGGCGGGAAGTATGCGAAGGAGGAATTGTGCATCAACAATCCACCCATTTTTAGGCAGATACCCCTGGAGAATGAGAATACTGAAAATGTGATATGAATGGAAAGACGCGAAAATCAGTAAAGGAGCTCGCGCACCGAACATATACGCATAGTAGACTTTTAGGTACGCTGAGCATATCGCGGGAGTCGTACCCATTCGGGCGGCCGATAACGACCTTGTGAAATAGGATGGGAGAGGACAGGGCTCTCCACCGGCGACAGGTCGTGGAGAGAGCACACAATGAACCGTTTTGACGAGCTTCTGACGCCATAAGAAACAGGACATCGTCGTTGAGCATTTCAAGTCTAATGGAAGCTTCGGCTTCATATTGAGTGACAACAAGCCATATACATACAACTCACCGTGACCGACTCGGAGTTGTCCTCCTTCTCGTGGTAAGGTGGCACAACTTCGCTTGGAGTAAACTGACAAATTTTGTGAGCGAGCCCATCTGCGGCTAATGCCTGGAGTAAGTTGTCCCTTGAAACGGTGGTGTGGCCTTGCTGGCGAAAAAAACTGTGCAATGTCAGAGCGTCATTCTGACTGATTCCGCCACACCACTGGTGACTGCCTTGTATAAGAGCATGATTCATCACCTGTCGAGATATCCTCTTCCTGCCAAGTCAACCCTTGATACTAGGTACTGATGATGTTGACAGACAGTTCTCCGTCTCTTGAAGGAGAGTGATAGTCTATGTGAAGACAAAGACGAGCTGAAGCGGCAAGCCTTGAAGCTTGAAGCTTGAAGCTTGGTTGAAGGCCAGGAGAAATATGGAAAGCGGGACACGGGCCGGAGTTGTTCGCTTGTATGCCTGACAGTCACGTGCTTGTATATCTATCGTATCTCTCCTCGTCACGTCCATGTATGCGCTTATCCGGGACTTAGAAAGAAATGTAATCTCAACGCTGCCTAACCGCTGCGTCAGAACGCCTTCAGTAGTGATGGGTATGACGGTATTTTCTCGCTCATGATGCATGCCCGGGCCAATGTTTTGAATCTACAGCGTTGCCACATCGTCATGCAACTCCTGTTCAGGGCCATTTATTCACGGATGGTATTTGATGTTGTTCAGGTTGATGTGGTGCTGATCAAGTGATTACAGTAATCGCGTTCTTCCCTAGCGATGCCCTGAACGATGAAACGATGATAGACCGGCGCCACGACTTAAGAATTCCGGTAATCGAAAACTAAACGAATCGCGATCATACATGCGGACCTAGGACACGAAGGTGTAATCCTGGGACTCATTCTGGTACTGGGGTGCCAACTTAACGTACGGGTCTTGGTTGGGGTCTTCCGGATCGTACCCCGCAAAAAATACAGACCGAAAGAAGTTCTGTCAAAACAACGTTGTCTGGTGTGAGTGTACAATAAGAAGGAGGAATTGATGTACGCACTGCACCGAAGACGCCCGCTTCCCACGAAGTCTCGACGATCGGACAGTGCAGGCTTATACTATCTGAAGATGTAGAATTGTATACATAAAGCATGAAGTCAACCGCAGGGATCCAAAGAGTCGCAGCCTCGGAGTTGACACCTCGAAAGACGATCCTAAGGTCCATTTTACTGAATAGGTCCTTGACGTGGTCTTTTGGCCTCTTGTATTGCTTCAGCTCGGTGTCATATACGCCTTTCATACCATCCGTGATGTCCCGAGGGAGCCAACTGTGTGCAGCACCTTCGTGGGAATTGAGAATGAGGCATTTAGTAGGAGGTAATGGTATACGGAAGACAGCAAACGACGGACATACATACCTGTGTCAAGCATTACCTTGAATGGAGCAGGATGACTACGATCACGGCTTGAATAGACGACGACTGGTATATCCGACCCAGCGACACGCTGCGTGATTTCTATAAGAAGGACCACGACCTGCCAGGGAAATATATGGTCCCTCGTCTCATTCAATGTGTTCACAAATATTTTGGGCGTCCAGGATGGGGCCCGTTTCAAAGGCCAGACACCAATGCAGAAAAAACTCTGTCTTGTTGACGAGTTAGGATCCTCCGCCGGATGATGGAAAGCAACAGGAAACTTACATATGTTCGTCTCTGCTGGTCATTACTTCCAATGACCGCGGCAAAGCACGGAGGTAGAAGTGCCTCGTCTGATACAAAAATACGATTAGGTTCCGCAACGGCATATACGCGACATACTACATACGGATGTATTCTCCACCATGTCATCGTTCTGTTGCATTAGCGCGTCGACCTGTTTTTCACGATCTCCAGAGTCCTTGCCCTTCTTCCGGGAGCCGATATGTAGCATCTTTTTCCACCACTTCGTCCTACCTTGCTCCTGTGCCGGTTTCTGTTCTCGCGATTTACCCGTCTTGTCTGAGCCCTTACTATTCAGCACGTCCAGCTCGTCCGCCAGGTTTTCCTTCCAGCCTTCCAGTATTTCTTGCCGTGCATCCGCTGTCTTTTCCCACACTGTCTGAACGAGAGTCTAAAGAGAACTAAACTTTATCACACGCAAAAGTCAGCGATGGAAAACGAACCTCCGGTCTGCCATATCCGTAAAAAATCCCTCGACACCTGTACAATTTTGAGAATTACTGCTTTGTGGTTCGCCGTGCATACGATGTGCATACCGGGTGGGTGCTAAACCAAAGAATCCATCGCAGCAATCCCCGACGATACCCTGAGTGACAGACGTTGCCTGACCAAATTGAATTTCTACGTCAACCTCCCTGTAAGTCTTAGTCGATAAATCCCAGCATCTCGGTATCGAAACAGTTTGTCTGTCTCTCAACAGACGCACACCTGCGTCTTGTTATCAATCGCAGTGGGCTCCTGACAAGCGAAATTACTCACGGACAGCTTGACCATCTTTGTATGCGAGGTGATGTTCAACTATCCCGGGTGCATTTCCCATGCACGCATGACGGCGCACTTGTTCGTCGTACTCTCTGGGCCATCTGTATACATTTTTTTCTTTCAACCAGCCGAAGTTCGCCGCGTAAAACCAGCTGCGGGTCGATGAGCTGACAATATGTCGATACTAACGGCGATGCTAGCCTACATTTCACGGACACCTAAGGATCATGACAACGATGGTCATTATGAGCTGCTAGTAGACATGTCCCAGATACTCACCTGAATCCAGCGACATAACGAATGTTTGTCCCTGCGGGTTGCTCCTCGTCTTCGAGAGGACCTTCGACGTATTCGGAGGTGAGTATACCCACGGAAGATACTAGGCTCCTAGTAGCGATGGAAGAGTGCTTACTGCTTGGATGGCGTAGAATGGTCCTAAAACATATGACATCGAACTGTGTGCAGTGATACGGGACAGTACTACAGAAGCTTACGAGCATTATAATTAACCTCGACGCGAAAGCCATACGCGCGAGAAGATGGAGCGATCTGTGATCTGTGCGCCATAGCAGAAACTGTTTGAGTCCTTGAAATGTTGTCCGTGACCCCGTCGTAGCCGGTTCCAGGATACGCTTCTATCTCACGAGCCCGATCCAGGGTAGTCTGCTCAAATGCATCTGAGCGGAGGAGTTAGGATGGAGGAGTGTCTGGCACGCACCTCTACGTATTTGTCGTCCACGGAAGATACAGTACTGACAATAATGGAGTCGTCTGTGTAGAGCTTTTTGCCTTCCATGTACATGTGTGTCTGTGACGTGTGCAGTGTCCTGTGGATTCGGACAATGTCTGCTATAAGCTGAGGACGCAATGGGGTTGGGTTTAGAACGTCTAGTACGCGTTGATAGGCTTCAGTGAAGAGGGCCACATACCGCATCTTTGAACGTGCAATCTGCAGGGGGGAGGAGTGGGAAAATTACAGACATATTGCACGTACGAGAGGAGAGTGTGGCGCAAAACTGTTATCGGCTGGTAGACCTAAGTTTATATACCAGATTCCGCTGTTTTCCGGCCCGAGTTGAACTGTAAAGTTTGTTGGGATCAATCATCGGACAGACGAACTAGCTGGGAAGACTGGGAAGCACCTAATACTATACTCGTACGCCACCGTGATCGAAAGGTCTCGACATACGCGCACAGACATGAACCCGAGCTAGTTCGAAAGGGTACGCCGGCAAGGGTTGGGCAAGGGCAGGGCGCCGAGCTGGAGCGTAGGGCGTCGTTGTTTGGCTTGAACGGGGATCCAGAGCTCGAGCGCTCAGCGCTCAGCGCTCGCTGGTCTGGTTACGACTTGCGAGTCCGATGCTATGTATCGTCACGCGTCGGAGGCACGTGCCACAGCTAAAATGACGTCACTCTCATGCGGGATTCCGAGTCGCCTGCAATGCTGCATGAGTCTGCAGTAGTCTGCATCACTGTCACTGTCGGCCTAGGCTCCCGACTGAACGTACTGCACGTTGATCCACAGTGTTTCAATTACTAGCTATCACTTCATATGAAACACCTTTCGAATGTTTCCCACATCATCCGGGGCTGGCGGAAAAGACGACGGTTCGTTCAATGGGGCATTTCTGTTTCGAATCGTTCTAATCCACACTCTCGTAGGAAGCGCATCGTATCGCGGTAGGGAGCTCGCCAGTTGAAATTTTTGTGTGGTAAGCTAACATCATTAAGTTTTGAACAGCTCAACGACGATGTTCTTCTTCTGATAATATCAGAAGCTACTCGAACCCAATTTGGCTGCTTGACCGCGCTTTCGACAACGTGCCACCGTCTCAGAGCTATATCTTCTTCCTTTCTGTTTCACAGGGTTATTATCAACCATGCTTATTCACCCTTCTCCTTGCGAGACTCTGACGAGTTTGCTGTTCCGCGGAGCATATGCGCTTATATAAAGTACGTGGCAATTCGTCTTTATTTCCTGCACTTCGACCCACGCCTGCTCAGGACTCTGTCTTTCAAGGGTTACATGCCTGTAGACGAGAGCAAAATCGATATGCGATCTTTGATATCCGTGCTCCCCGCCATGACCAACCTCTCCACCGTGTCGTTCGAAGACATTCCTCGCGGAGCTCCTTGGAAGATACTCTCCGCAATCGCGTCCGTCCCTTCTTTGCGTCGCGTGGACATCCTTCGTTCCCCTTGGGAATTCAATAATACGCATGATGTCGACAATTCCACCGTAGCAGCCCAGGTTCCGTTGGAGGAGTTTACATTTACGAGCCACGATTGGCGTGATTTCATCTGCTGGGAGGAGGACATGGACGTATGGGATATTGGTCAAGAAGAGTCGAGGGTGCTTGGGCTCCTGCTCGTGCGCATGTGTACCTCTCTGCAAGTTCTCCGACTCCAATCGGAATCCGCGCCTTACTCCCGGTTGATTACGCTGTCCTGGACCCATCTCCATGAACTCTCCCTCGTCGGAAGGTTTTCTTTGTTCAATGAACGATTCCCAATCCATTCTATCCTCGTCGCCATGCCGAACCTTCGCATCCTTCACCTCAAGCTGTCCAGGGTGAAAGGGCAAGAGCAACAAGTCGTCCTGCCGAAGCATACCGATCTCGGGTCGCACACCATCATACCCCACCTCGAAGACTTCACATTGACGTATCCAGATACCGAAGATGCGATCTTCGATCACATTCGACCAAACCTCCGCCGTCTATCGCTTCGAGACTGGATGCGCCACTATAATTTCCTAGATTCAGTCATCAACCCAGGGCGGTGGTCCATGGCATCCCCCATCCCCTCATCCTCGAGTCTCCTCGCGATTCTACGTCGATTTTCGTCCCCTGAATTGGAACAGCTTGAGATAATATACCAAACGGATGGTGATGACATGCATTTGATGCAATTCATTGCGACCGCATATCCTCTTTTGACAAAGCTCGAAATTCATCGCTATCGGGGCACAGGCTCGGGGCCTATAGAAGCGGTGCGTGGTTCAGATATGCTCGAACTGCTGGGAGCCTGAAACATCTTTGTCTTACTTACCGTTGTAGAACATATTCGCACCACTCTCCACACTTCGCCACCTACGGGAGGTCCGCGCGTATTTCGAACCTATCCACGGGTTTCACCCTCACGCGCTCTGGCTTGATATCCCGCAAGCCTTCCTTGACGAATTGGATGACTATGTGGCCGCTTTCGCGCGGGCTCTCTACCCACAGCTTCGCACAGTCGCCTTTCTGGTTCGCCACGAAAGCTCCAACTATTGGTGGACGTGGGATGTAGATTACACTCCGGAAGACCCACAGGCGTATTCTGTCAGTTTTGTCGAAGACTCCCGCCGGAAAGACGAGTACAGGTATGCCCGTCGATCTTGAATCAGCGAGCTGATCTCACGTAGTCCGTCCAGCGACGGGGTTCGCGCTCCTATAATGACATAATGTACAGTCGGACGGCAGCCGACTTGGAGCGATTTGGCGCCTAGGGATTGTTCTCCTCCTGATCGGTGTGCTCCCATACATTCACTCCCTCCTCAAATCAGGTAAAATCGCGCCAGCCGTCGATCACAAATATGAAATTTTCTAGCGAAAAGTAGCCGGATAGTGCAGCCTCGTCGACGTTACGCACGACGTACCAAGGCGAACGGATAATCTCCACGTTGCGCAAGGAAGGAACAATCGCGAATTCAGTCAGTAGAACTCCGCACGGACATACGCTGTTGGTGGATATATCTCACTGGGTCTGGTGCGGTAGCGACTTTAGCCTGAGTGTCCGACTCTGTCGGAGTCGTCCACCAGTCTGGCAGGCTTGTCCCGATTTTCTGCAGTTGCACTTTGAGTCATGTGCGGAAGATTATGTCAATAATCTCATCCGTGAGGAATCAGAGGGAGATCGGCATTGTTGGGCTCGCTGACAGAGGTCGATGACAGAGGCGATCATAACAGACTCGGAGCTGATAGAGGCACCGTTAGGGAAAGTATTACGTAATTGATAGAATCCAAGGACTTACATAGCAGTTATAAGCCGCGACAGAGTTTCCCTCCCATTCTCTGGACGTATTTCGAAGTTCGTATTCCTTCGCTGGGTGAGCATGTCTGGGAGAATTCTCCTTTCATTTCCTCCAGAAGTCGTCGTTCATGTACTGGAGCAACTCACTGCGCAATTCTTGGTCGCATGCATTCTGGTGAGCTGTGCTCCAGTCGCGTCAGCCTGCCATCGCGGAGTCCGACGCGTCAAGGCGAAGTAAACTGCCGCTAACTCGGTGCCTATTTACTCGTGCGGATTGCGATGCACTCTAGACATGCTCTGGTCTCAAGAAGAGAATCGATGCTACCCCGTCCCTGCAATACACCCTCGCGCTAGCCGGGTCAGGGATGCGTGACGGACCGGACAAGTCGCTCCCTGTCGTCGAGCGCGTCGATCGTATCAAGACCTACAACGCGACATGGCGCACGCTCAGCTGGTCGAAGGAATACACGTTTCATATCAAGTACAAAGGCAAATTGACGGAGTCGCCAACCGTGTTTGGCGGGTTGTTGGCCGTTCAAACTGCTCGCGCCGTCCACCTGTACCAGCTACATTCGCCCCTGCGCGGCGTCGAGGCGAAGGAGTGGACGCTGACGTTCGACTTTGATGTTGGGAAGGTGGTGGTCGATCCTTCCCAGGATCTGTTAGTTCTCCTTGGTCACGACCAGTGAGCACATTCTTCCTTCACGCGGGCCTACCTTCATGGTATTCCAACAGTGCTCGCCACGGAACGTCGTTTAGATCACTGTCCACCGGGGAGCCTCACGCCGACGCTCTGAACACCATTTGCCCTCAACCTGTTCCCGAGCGCGGCACTGCAATCTTCGGAGAGCATGTCGGATATGGCGCCCGCGATTCTGTCTCAGTGTATGGCTGGAAGAAGCCCAGCGAATGTGTCGCATTTGTAAGTCAGCCTCTTGCCACTACTTCATGGGAGTTCATTGCAGCCTTGTCCTAGGATCTCTCCCGGGAAGACGACGGAAAGTTTTGCTTTCTCGACGATAAATATGTTCTAGTCCTCGACAACCAATTCGTCTCAGGGGAGTTGAACCTCCTCGTCTACGAGTATCCCACCCCGGAGGACAAGGACGAGGAAGAACACGCTCTGGCATTCTCACTCCCCAACTTTTTCATGGATGTCGACCTATTTAGATCGTCTGTATCCGTCATCAGTCAAGACGACGAATACTGCGACGTGGGTGCCAAGTCCCACAACGGCTATTTTTCGTCCACCGACGCCGTTCGTCTGCTGAAGTTTGACCTTGCATTCCAAGAACACGAGGAAGAAGACACTTATTCCGGGCGTTCAGAATCCTCCGAGGAAGCGGACGCGAAGGAAGGAGAGCTGTTGCGCAACTGGATCCCAAACCTGCAACTCACGGTGCTCTCGACTGCTTTTACGGCGCCTCTGCGATCGGGGAAGCCGCCCGTGCCCGTATGGGATAGCGTCGCCTGGAACGATTGGGCGCCCGGAAACGCGCACCTCGCGCCTAAATCCGGCTCTCCCTTTGCGCAGGTGTCGCATGGATATAACTGCAAAGCTTTTGACGTCGATCGTCGCAGCACCACTATCCGTGCTGGGGACGAGATACGGATTCTCGACTTTCATCCACAGCGCGTTGCGCAAGTCGCCAAGACCGGCGGACGGGTGGAGGTTGCCAAGAGCGTTATTCAAGACAAGTGGCTGGCTAAGCCGAGTAGAGGCAAGCCGGTCAAATGTGAGGAGTCGTTCTTGAAGTACGCGGTCTCAAGCTTTGCTGCCCCGAAGCAATGGAGTGGACGAGGCACGCTTATGCTCGCGGAGGACTCTGTGCTCATGATCGAAGTGAAGCTTTTCTGTTTTTCCTTATGGCTCTAGTGCTGATTTAATTTTCAGGATAAAGCGACTCGCGACAAACAGGGAGTAGACTCCATTCCCGTTCACGTTTTGACGATATGAGATGTCCGGTACTACTGTACGTTACATGACACTACGTATGCCGTCGTACTGCGACTGAGAAAACTTGTGTATCGCCTCTTTCACCCTGTTGCTATTCTCTCTGAGAGAATCTTACCGCCCTGTTACCCGTACCAGAATTCAGGACAAGTTACAAAACTGACATGAGTGTACCGCTGTTACTTACGACGCGAGACGCGGCGAGAGACTGGTAGTCACATGACCGTATCCCGGACCCGCCGGCACATTGGCATATGATTACCCCAAGTTCCGGGGCGCTCTCGCCGACTTTCATCCTCTCCTACTTAAGTTCTCCTCCTCACGACGGCCTTCACAAGCTCATTCGCCCACTCATCCTACATCAATTAATCATGCTTCGCGCTGCAACCCGCTCAATACCGCGCATCCGTTCCGTTGCGCGATCGGAGACTCAAAGGTGAGCATTCGTGCTAAGAGCCTGAGCGTGGATTGACGGACTCACGAACCGCCAACAGGACGTTCTCAACGTCACGTAGCACTCTGTCGCAGCTCAACTCGCTCCACACATTAACGGAAGATGAGGAGATGCTGAAGGAGTCTGGTGCGCTACATATTGTCTTGACCGTGCAGAGCCTGGCTGATACTGAAACGCCCTCCAGTGCGTCGATTTGCAGAGGACGTCGTGGGTCCGAAGGTGCGCGAGATGGACGAGAACGAGAAGATGGACCCAGCGATTATAAAGGGCTGCTTCGAGCAAGGCGTGCGTTGCGTTCAGCTCTCTTTGCGTAATCACCAGACTGACCTTCCATTGCAGCTCATGGGCATCGAAACCAGCTCAGAGTTTGGCGGCGCCGAGTCCTCATTCACTTCTGCCATCATCGCCATCGAAGAACTTGCGCGCATCGACCCTTCCGTGTCCGTTATGGTCGACGTACACAATACCCTCGTCAACACCGTTCTGCGCAAGTACGCCTCGGAGGAACAACAAGCAACATGGCTGCCTCAACTCGCAGAGTCGAAGGTCCGCCCATACGTCCGGGGAACCTTTTCGCCCTCTCACACTCTTCGTTTAGCTCGGCAGCTTCTGTCTCTCCGAGCCTGCCTCCGGCTCCGATGCCTTTGCCCTTCAAACGCGCGCGGTGAAGGACGGCG
This sequence comes from Amylostereum areolatum, assembly GCA_012932865.1. NCBI lineage: Eukaryota > Fungi > Basidiomycota > Agaricomycetes > Russulales > Stereaceae > Amylostereum > Amylostereum areolatum. The sequence goes on from SAXG01000023.1 coordinate 377,778, forward strand.
ACGACTACGTGATTAACGGCTCGAAGATGTGGATCACCAACTCGTACGAGGCCGAGTTTTTCCTCGTGTTCGCCAACGTCGACATCAGCAAGGGCTACAAGGGCATCACCTGCTTCCTCGTCACGCCCGACACGCCAGGGTTCGCCATCGCGAAGAAGGAGCAGAAGCTCGGGATCCGCGCGTCGTCGACGTGCACGCTTACATTCGACGACATGCGCGTGCCTGCGGCGAACATCGTCGGTGGAGAGGGCAAGGGATACAAGATTGCCATTGAAATCTTGAACGAGGGTGCGTTTCATTCCCCCTCTTCATGCCTTAGAGGTATGCTCATCGACACTTGCACAGGTCGTATCGGTATTGCCGCGCAGATGCTCGGGCTCGCGCAGGGCGCGTTCGACAAGGCGGTTCCCTACACGTACCAGCGAAAGCAATTCGGGCAGGCAGTGGGCACGTTCCAGGGTCTCTCGTTCCAGATCGCGCAAGCTGCCACCGAGATCGAGGCGGCCCGCCTGCTCACGTACAACGCCGCGCGTCGCAAAGAGGAGGGGAAGTCGTTCGTGAAGGAGGCGGCGATGGCGAAGCTGTATGCGAGTGGCGTCGCGCAGCGCGTGGCGGGAGGCGCAATTGAGTGGGCAGGTGGGGTCGGGTTCACGCGTGAGACGGGTATCGAGAAGTTTTGGAGGGACTCGAAGATTGTACGTGCCTCGTTCTCTTCCTCTACTTTGGTGGAGAAAGTTGTTGACGTTCTTGGTATAGGGTGCGATCTACGAGGGCACGTCGAACATTCAACTTCAAACGATCGCGAAATTCATCCAGAAGGAGTATTCATAACTGGAGCGCCATGTACTTTGCCGCTTGTCAGGTGGCTTTGTCCGTCGAGCTCATGTAGAGAAGCGGCATGTGCATGTATCAACAACGAGAGTCGTAGGAAGTCGACTTGATTGTCCAGGCTCACGATGGTCATCCAATATTACAACAACGACTAGTAAGTTACACCTGTGGAAGCGGTAGATGCGTTATAAAACCCGTATACAACTAATCTCGACTTCTACTGAGAATATCGAGGCGGGGATACCTCCTCTTCCGGCTGCTGTTGTGCTCGCAGCCTCCCCGTTATCTCCACCATAAGCTCTCGCACAAGAGGTTCAATCGCACCCCCGTATGCGATCGCAGAGACCTCAGTTGTCGCAGCAGCCCTCGAACTTTCCGATGGCTGCGAGAGGCCATCAGAAGGGTTCATCACAAGTATCGAATGCTCCCGCTGGCGTGATAGCTTTCCGTTGGGGAGAAGAGTGGGTGGAAGCCGATTTGAGGCTGGGTTGTAAGGCTCCGAGACGAATGGTTGGATAGGCGACTGGGCGGCTAGGCTATTCGTAGAAGAGTACAGGCCACGATGGGCTTTTCGTCGTTGACGCCTGGCAAGGAGCAGGCCTAAGGTGAGAAGAGCGAGGAGCCCGAGGACACCGCCGACGGCCCCTCCAATGATGGCGCCTGTGTGAGAAGCGGACTTCGAAGATGCAGAGTCGTTGCTGGGCACCGTTGCTGACGGACTCGGACTAGATGAAGTTGGTGAAGTTGAACTCCCAACAGATGTGCTGTGGGATACAGATGTATTTAGCAGCTGCGGAAGATAAGGGATGCTTTGACCTACTTTGAACGTTGCGCCAGGTTGATGGCGGAGTTCAGTACTTGCAAGGCCGTGACTTCGGGATAAGCATGAAAAACGCTGCTAGCCGGTCCAATCCAGGAGGCATCGTATGCGTTCGAAGGAGGAAAGTAGGCCTTGCTTTGGAGGGCGCTGAACTGTATTATTGAGAGGTCAGAAGCAGCTCTGCGGTGGACAAAGGCTGAGTACCTGGACGGTAATGAACTGCTCGATGAACTTGGCCATGTCGCTAGTGGGGTCGCTCAGCCACCATGCTTCATGTAATCCACGGATGAAATGGCCTGGGGCGACATCACGTTCGGGTGAGCCACTCCCGGACTAGTATGAGCATCCAAACAGCCGACCTTTATAACCGTTCCCGTAAGCATCCTCGTCGGTGCCTCCAGTCTCTGAATAAACGATGCATGAGTAGGAAACTCGATGCGATGGCGCTGCATCGTGTGCGACTTGCCTTCAGAGATTACGCCGTCCGAAGGTCTAGTCCACACATTGAATGGCACCGATGTTGAGACCAGGTTTTCAGCCCTGCGAATAAAGAGTGAGCGACGATATGCTCTGTCATCGATGAATGCGCACAGGTTAGCCCAGGAGTCGTTTTTAAGCACGCTCGCCCACACCGCAAACCCTTGGATGGCAAATCCGGAATTGTATGAGAACTCGTAGGAGGCCCCCGACTTCTGGCATGATGCGATGTAGATGGTGTCCAGTATGATCGTATTGTTGTAGAGGTGGTTGCGAAGAAACGTGCCGGAGAGGTCGGCTGCGGTGCGGTATTGCGTTTGCGTGGTGGCATTGTACAAGTATGCGGAAAGTCTATTGGGATGGGCGTGAGAGAAACATGGGCGTACACTTTTGGAGAAAGCGCGCACATGAGAAAGCGCCTACGCGTTTACATAGTCAGAGTGATCAACGGAAAATAGGAGAGAGAGGGATATCATACCCAACTGTTTCAGCGTTGACCTCGCCGTTGGTCTCGCTGGCAGATTTCTATATCCATTGTGAAAAAGCACTCGAGAGGTCGATAGGACGACTTACGAAGAAAATGCCTCCCGCGGTGGTTGCTGGCGTCAGTACGGAGCATGATCAGATCCGGGTGTCGGACGACGCTAGGGGTGGACATACACTCATCGCATGTAGACTGTAATGTAACGTTGGGTCGCGTGGGATGCGAGCCGCTAGCAGCTTGCGCCTCTGTGATGAAATACTTGTCCGCTTGGGCCCAGGCATCGGAGGCAATGTCGAGAAACGACTTCGATCCGTATGCGCGATAAGCGTAATACGCCGTAAGGCCCCAAGACCTACGAATGCAATGCAGCGTCAATGCGTGAGGCAATACGCCTCGATTACATCGTGCACGCACAGCGTATCACTGTTGTAAGCCTAGATATTATCCGGGATTTATCAGCGGTCATCAAGGGCGTTGTTGAGACACGGAACTCGACACGGAAGCATCGGGCATACCCTGTCAGACGTATCCGTGTGAACGGCCGCGGGATGTAACAAACAATACGAGGGACTCACTGTTGCAAATAGTTCGGATTGACGGTCGTATATGCATTGACGTTGTTGACCACTGTAGCTTGATATGTGGTATTCCCAGCGACCCAGTCATTCAGGGCTACCACAGCCATTAATTCGGCCGACTGGAATGGTCTTGGAAAGGCTTTCTTCAACCGTAAGAGCTGTATTAACGGACAATGCTCGACTGCTCACAGTCGATTGTGCCGCTCGATAAGTTGACGAGTCGTAAAAGATCACCAATAGCATCTTGTGCGAGGACAGCCCGGTCGCTGTAGGACTGCGAGGCCGTCGACTTCGTTCATGTAAACACAATCAGATGAAGTGACCACACTGAAAGACGGTTGCTCTTACCTGGATCAGCCAATTGGAGGGTATGTTAAAGTTCTGCGCAGAAACCAATTTGAAAATGAATGCTATCGAGACAAAGAGAAGAGAGAGAAGAGGCATATTAGCATTCAGACGGATGAGATGGATGGATGGACGGGAGTGTTCGAATGGCGCGCGTGGAGACCTGGACAGCTTATATATCTCACACGAGTGCGGGTCAATACGCAAGTAAGGACAATGCCGTGCCTTTCTTGAAGCTTGCACTGTGATGCGGGAAGAATGGATCAGATTCTACTAGAGTTCGAGAAAGGGCTCAAGGATCGCATTTTGAGAAGACAATCGTGAGGGAGGAGTCGAGGATACCGGATCGGACAGCCGCTCAAGAGAAGGGGGAATTGATGGTTTTGATATGGCAAATGTACGTACCGTACGCATTCGATACAAACCCGCCCGGAAGAATACTTGAGTGACTGAGTTGCACGACCCGGATTTTTGCCCTCATAAATTGGCGACCAAATTCCGACGGCACATGGTTCTCTCGTAACAAAGTAGCAGAAGGGCGAGCTGAGGATGAGAATGGCGACGCGAATAAGATTGTTGCTAGCAGGGTTGGAATGGGACTTGCCACTTGGGGATAGGGAGTCGGGAGCTGTCCGGCCCCGGAAGGCAACGGCCTTGAATCCTAACAAGGACAAACACGATCCGGCCGGCAGACCCCGCTCGTGGCAAAAATATCGATTTCCATTGTTCCAGTCCGAGTGCCGTGACCGCAAGTGCATAACCGCCTCTATTTATTGTGCTCAAGCTCTCAACAGTTATAATCAAAAGAAGGCGCAGCCTTCCGTACCTTCGGATCGAACTCATCGAAGTTATGGACAAAGAACACGCCCCGTGCATGGGCAGACTCCTCAGACTCCCACAGGTATAGATTGAAGACGCCATCAGAATGATGGTCGCCAAGCTGAGCGAGTTTGGCGGTACTTTCCATATCACCTGCAGAACAGTGCCTCGTCCAGCGTGTTCATAACCTGCGCGAGTCTTGCCTTGTAGGCCATTATATGTAGCATCAAGGTCTACCTGTCCACTGCTCCGTCACATCGGACTCGTGCAATGCCAGGTATGTCCTTTCGTACTTAGAGTCAATTTTGATGATCTGTGGCTGAGCATCAACGTTAGCTTAGAGCATCTGATCGTTGTGCCAGAGCGCCTACGAGACGTCGAAACGATACTTATGGTCAGCTTGCCGTGGTTGACTGAGCTCTCCCTTCTTTCCTTCTTCAATCTTGTCACCTTCAATTCCGAACTGCGCTTTCGTCCGGGACGCTCCTTCCTATTTCTATGTTCGTGAACCGTCGTTTCCTCCTTATCTCGCTCCTTCTCCTGGTTCCCATTTGCATATCGGCCCAAAGTTTCAACATACCAAGCACCTGGCAAGTTAAGTCCGTCGTCGCCGAGGGAGTTGAGCATTAGTAGACTGATGCGCACATACTCAGAATAGCACCTCTAGCATTGCCCGCAATGACCGTATAGAGATCGCTGAGAATGCTTTGAGAAAGGTACTCGGTGCTAGTTCCGGCACCAATCCCAGTGAGCATCATCCACTCGTCGTCTAGTACTATTTTTTCGGCTCCTAAGCACATCTTAGACTCTCACTCCGCCGCGGAGACGGCAAGCCTTCTTGCTACCCTTGCATTGAACGACTGGATCACAGGAAATTCGGCCTATAATACCACCGTGGCGACTATTCTCCACAAATTTAGCGCTTCTCATCTAAATTTTCAACGCAGATCGTGAGTTTTACACATTACATACTCGCGGCTGGATGCTGGATTGAAGAGGTGCTTACTATCCTTCTTTGCTCCGAAGCGTACGTGCGCATTATCACGTAGCTAACATTCTCTCTTGCTAAAGCAATCACTGGGTTCAGAATCCGTTGAATAGCGATACCTTGTGCGTGCAGTCCCGCTGTGTCACCTTTGCGTTCATCTCATCAGGTCGCTTTAGATTATGGGGCCTCGCGTCTTTCTACGCGCATCGTGCCTACAATGGCAGTCTGTACTTGGACACAGCCGTTGGGGTTTGGAATTACGCCCATCAGTTTTTTATTACGGAAGATCAGGCGGCCCACGGTGTCCAACCGACCCGAAACTTTACGCTTCAGCCACAGTGCAACGGACGTGAGCATACATGGTCTGATTGTTAGACATTACTTGAAAATTCTGTCAGATTCCCTGGCCGGTGGTGTGTACCTTGTAAGCCTTCGCCTTCCCTCTACCTGAGTCGACATTTTCTAAACGAAAACAGGTTCCAGACGTTCAGAGCGACGACCGGGTCAACACAGAGACAGTAGGGTACGCTTTCATTAGCACTCTATGCGCGCTTTCTTTGACTTTCGTCATCACAGGGCTTTCCTGACGTGCGTTTGTCAAGCGACTCCTCGCCGATTACTGACGCAGTGCCGCACGACAGACTTTCTGCGTACCTTTTGGAGATTACTTCCAATAAGACGTACCAAGACGCTGCCAACCTGTCCGCAGCGTTCATTCAAAACCATCTTTCCAAGACAGTTATATTTGACACTCTGAACACGAGTACTTGTGAAACTAACCAAGGTACCTTCTCGTACAACTCGGGTTTCGCCATCGAAGGGTTCGCAGTTTTGGGAAATGCGTCGAGTAATGAAACTTGGACTAACCTGTACGTTCTTTGGTGGTCCTCGACGTCTATATGGCTTACTAAGATGTTGCATAGCGCACACCAATTAGTTGCCACCGCAGTGCTATTTCCGACGTGGACAGATCCAACGGGTGTGATTATCGAAGGTGCCGTTTCCCATCGAATGTTCGTATTGTACGCCCCTTGCAGATGTTGCAGGACAGAAAATTTAACCGACCTTGTCGACGCGAAAAATGGCTTCAAACGTACGTCCTTTATGTCTCTGTGCCAGTCTTTTTATGTTATATTAACGAACGTCATATCTAGGTATCTTCGTCCGCGCCCTGCACGAAGTATGGTCACGGAACCCCCAGGATTCGCCTATCGCTGAGTTTATCGCAAGCTACCTCACGGTGCAGGTCCGGACGACATGCTCGGCTTACCCCGCGCTTCCCGCTGACTTTGTTCGGTAGTTCAACTCCATCCTGTCGGTCGCAACCATTCCGCAGAGTGATGTGTATTCGCCGTTCTGGAAAGGTCCGCCGCCGGTGTCAGGCAAGTTGGACGCACTATCTCAGGTCATCACGTCGTATGCCCTCAACTCTGCAATCAATCTGCCCGTATCGGCCAGTCGTACTAGTGAACCAGAAAGGTGCATTCCCTTGACTATTGCTCCCGCCCTGTAGTTGATCACAAGCATCAGCGGAAGCCCCAGTGGCGCTTCAGGTCTAGCAACGCCACCTACTTCCACTTCCTCGAAGCATTCTGCGGCTGTAGCTGTGATTGTTGGTGGAGTTATTGGCGGCCTTGTAGGTCTTGCCGTGATTTCAGGCGTCGTCGTCTTCCTATTCCGCCGACGCCGACGCCACCACCACCGTTACAAGCAACCTCAACATCCGTCTTTCAACCCTAGGGCGATGACCCGGGACATAGGACCACCCAGGCGAAATTCTCTGGGGATAGACCCCATCGACCCCGATCCATACTCCCCGCGTGGGTCCCCAGCCAATGGTCGGGTCCTTGGCAACAAATTACAGCGCGAGCTGGATCGCGGAGTATCCCCAGCCTATGGGCCTCCCCCCTCAACGGCCCCGCCGCCAAGCGTCGTCCCGCCTTCATCCGATGGGAGAAGGCAGAGGGAAGCCAATGCGGCACTCGTGAGGGAGGTTAGGGAGGTGGTGGCCACTCTCTTGGTGAATTTGCGTAGCCGTAGTGAGAAGTCACCAGCAGGAGCTGGTGCAGCGGGGCGAGGATGATAGATTTGGTCGATGTCGATCTGGAAGTGTTCGTGACTTCTGAGTGAGGGGGAAAGTTGATTATAGCTCGATTTGGAACGAGCTGGCAGCGAAAAAATAAGTATGCGGCGTGCCGTTGTGCCGAGCCCACCCGTGCGGCTGTGTCTGCCGTGTTTAGAATACTTTTGTGATAATTGTTCAACAATGCGACTTTTGCTTTCATTCGCCTTCATCCTACCCTGTCCTCAACGTCCAGCTGTGCCGTGGAGTGGCCACATCGTTTCAGATACATATCCCCTCGATACGCCACCATGGCTGATTCCTCAAGATCGCTCTTCTTGACCCGTTGACCCGCTGTTCGGAAGTTGAACAAACCCCTGGTTGTCGGCCGTACAGCGGTTGTCATCATTCGTTGTGGCTCTGGGGGGTGGATCATGGTACAGTTTAACGTCTGTTGACCCAGACTGGCTGAGCAATGTGCAGTGCTACGAGGTGTGTAACGACTATCTGCTCCTTCCTTCCCTTTTTTCTGATCAGTGAACCTCAGAAGATAAGGCATTCTATGCACGTACTAAAGAATCAAAGATGTACCCGTTGTGATCTACGCACCTACATGCAACACATCCCCTTCGTCCGTTCGTCGTGGCCACTGCAGGGCTAGCTTCGCGAGTCTCGTGGACGCCTGACCAGTTCTACTGATTGCTGGCGTTCCAACATCCATTACACTGTATTCGACTCCGGATTGAGTCCGTCAGTCTACACAAGTCGAAGGTACGCAACACCACGTGCTTATCCTTGTTTTAGTTGACTGACTTTCTATTGCGGTCTATGTAGCTCCATGCGTTCAGGAGATTGTTCCCCCCCAAAAGATATATAAAGCCACATGGATGCGAACATTGCCTCGGATGTCGCGGCGTTCAACCACCAGCTTCACACCGCATCAAAATATACCTCTGTACCGTACGTATCTACCATCATTGCATCATCTTGTTTTTCCTGGGTCACTTATAAGTACCTCCGTCCCTGTCTACGACGTAACCCATCTTCCCTTTCGTGTTTGTTATCTTCTCCGATAGTCCACGGGCATCGGGACCGAGTCCAGTATTGCTCTTTTCATGCTGTCCTTACCGATTGTCCTCGGTTTATTCTGTCTAGCCGTAATCTGTGCAGCCGCGCAGGACTTTACAGTCCCAAGTTCTTGGCAAGTTGAGTCCACCGTCAACTCAGAGCATGACGACTGGATTTGATCAACATGATTGTCATTCTTCAGAACACAACCTCCAGCCTCGGGCGCGCACAAAGGGCACAAATCGCAGAAGATGCCTTGGACCGACTGACCCCGTTGATTAACAACGCGACTGGGAACGTTGATAGTAAGCAACCTCAGTTTGTATAGCTTTTTCACGAGTTAATCGTCTGTTTGGCAGCACTTCAGGGCTTGGGAAATGTCGCAAGCTTGCTCGCCACCTTCGTACTGAATGATTGGGCAAACAGCAGGACATCATATAGGGATATGGTCGCTAGTAATCTGACAACGTACTCTAATCTCTATCCTAATTTTACACACCCATCGTGAGTGAACGTGTTATATTCCGGGCGCTAGTGCTCATAACCGTCGTCTTCCCCTGCAGAGTGCGTTGGCCAACCATCGCCCTGATAACTCAGTTGCTGACCTCCTCGTAGCCAAGTTTCGTCAGTGATAGTGTGTATGTGACTGTCTTCTGTCGCTTGGATGCATTTTGCTGATAGCTTCGTTTCAGACTCTGGGGCCTTACGTCTTTCTATGCATTTCGGGCTTACAGCGACGTGTTATTTTTGAACGCTGCAACCCGTGTCTGGGACTTTACATCTCAGTTCTTGATCACTGACGCTCAAGCCAAAGCCGGACATCAGCCCACGCGCAACTTCGCGATCCCAATTCAAGGTTGTAACAACTGTAAGAGCTTTTCTCGTCCTCCCGGATGTATCACTCATGCGATCGTATAGCGACGGTTGCCGGCGGCGTATTTTGGGTAATGAAGCCCAACCTCTGTGAATAAGAGACCTCTGACTGAGGTAGTATGTATCCAGATCGCAGACGCTCCTGACAATGCCGGGGTGAATGGCGAGACTGTTGGGTATGCCCTTGTCGTTTAGTTGCCAGATGCATTTTGTTGACGAACAATACAGGCCATTTCTTGCGTACGTGAGCCTGTACAATGTCCCATTTTCCTTGCCATGACACCCTATCAACAGCCTCTCTGCGTACCTGTTCGAAGCTACCTCGAATGAGACGTATGGATCCGCGGCCAATTTATCCGCGTCCTTCATCCGTAACCACCTTTATAACGGCACGATTATTGCCGATGGGTTCGACGTAGTTCAATGTCGTAACACCCCCGGTATATACACGTACAATTCTGGCTTCGCTATCGAAGGCTTGTCGGTCTGGGGCAACGCTTCCAAGGTCGAAACATGGTCATCATTGTACGCTGAACACTTCTCTCTCATGTACCATGTTTCTCATCCATGGGGGTTGCCTTGGGCAGGGCCGCAGAACTCATCTCAACCTCCGTACCAGATCCTTCGTGGACGAGTTCAGCGGGCGTAATTATCGAGGGTGCGTCGAGTGTACAACATCTGGCGTCTTGGTCTCATTATCATCATAGAGAGTGCCACACAGATACTCTCGGATAACCAAAACGGGTTCAAACGTGCGCTTAAGCATGTTTCTTGCTGAGATAACATCGTAACTGGTCCCAAATGTCAGGCTTTCTAGTCCGTGGGCTCCACGAAGCGTGGTGGCGCAGCGACCCTAATTCGGACATGGCCAAGTTCATCGCGAGCTATCTCACTGTTCAGGTTCTCCCGCTGTTTCGCCATTCATACGTCTTCGCTAACTTTAGCTCCAGTTCAACTTCATGACGAGTTACGCAACGAGACCTGGAAGCAACGTGTATTCCCCGTTCTGGGGTGGGCCTCCCCTCACACAAGGGATCGATCCGCTCTCGCAAGTCATCGCCATGTATGCCTTGAACTCAGCCATCAACCTTCCTCTGATGAACGTCAGCTCGAATGCGAGGTACTGTCTTTCGAAGACAGTAAGAGGGTGTCACTGACGGTCGGCACAGCGATGTCTCTCCCGGCTCAGCTGCTGCTCCGGCAGCATCGACCACCAAAGGTCCCTCCGCAACTGACCATGATCATGTCGGATTAATCGTTGGCGGTGTCGTCGGTGGGCTGGTCTCGGTTCTTGCAATCGCTGGCCTCACGATACTGGCCCTTCGGCGTCGTCGTTTCTATCGCCAGCTCTCTCCTCGCACGTCAATGATAGCCGAGATAGACCCCTTCGACGTCCAGCCCTCCACAGAGGCCAAGAAGAACGTGTGGGCCATGCTTTCAGTCCGCGCCAGGACGACCCCAACAGTACTTTCGAATCCGACTACAACGAGCGTGACCTTGACCTCGTTCCCAGGATCCGCGCCGAGCCGGTCGGGGAACGCACGTACCACACGTATCGGAAACAGGCCTGTACGATCAGGGGGGTAGCAAGGTCGCCGCCGGTGCGGACGCTGGTGGTTGTGTGGCACTATTGAAATGTATTGAGAAGTTATATATTTTTATATCGGTATTTTGCTCCAAGACCGCAGCTGCCTGTTGTGAGTCACCAGAGCTAAGTAGAAATATCGTTACCCAAGTGTTGGATTCCATGGAGACCGAGATCTTCAGTACGAGTGCGACCGGCCGAGTACGCAGAGCCAAGAACGACGTCCAGTGGCTACGTAAGGGCATACGCAAACACCGGGTCTGCTCTGGCTATCTCAGGCCTAAAGTCCTTGTACGTATCCGTTGAACGTCGTGATCACGTATCTCAAAGAGAGAAATCCGGATCCCCCAGGATGCTATATTCGATACAAGTAACAAAAGATGTTAGAGCTACATTGACTTGCGATCCCCTATATTTATTCGTGCAACACTATCCAACCCAACGAATCAAAGCGCGCTCTCAAACAATAGCTTTCTTGGCTTGCTTAGTGTGGGTGCGGGAGAGACCAGCGCAGGCCTATATAATAGCGTCAGTAGTGACACACATGGAGACAACAAGGCGAAGACGTACATAGAGGTTCCACAGTTCGCGGCTGGATTTCCCATGATGATGCTTTCTGATACACCTGCAATACTGTCCGTTTTCCCGTATGCCGAGGCATCGAACAGATGGTCCGTCGTCTTCTCGAAAGAGGCCAACATCAATACACTATCCTTCATCTTCGCCACGCCGAACCGGGTGATGCCCAGGACCTCTCCCTAGAAGTCACCATGTTAGTCTAAAGTAGGAGGGATGGGCAGGGACAACTCGCCTTATAAGTCATAACATCCCCTAAGAGCATGACATGCCGTGGGTCGATACTCATTCCGTGCGACTGCATCGTATATTGAATTTCGTTGATGATCGTTAGCCGAGCAGACTCGATACCCAGGACTTTTTGCGTCTCAATAACATGATTGGTCGTCGCCTGCTCTCCGACAATTCCTGGAGTAAGGGAGAAACAAATCGTCAGATACGAGGGGTAGTCCAGGTCCGAGCGCTTACCCTCCGTAGTCATGACCTTCTGGAGTCCATATCCTTCGACAAGCAGCTCTTTGTCACCCTTCTTTCCACGGTCGTTATCCTTTTCGATGACATTGATTACTGCACGAGTGATAGTGTTGACGCCCTTCAGAATAAATGAGGAAGGGTGCACGACGACACCTATGAACACTCACCTTCACGACGACATCTTGCAATACCCTTTTGAGCTTCCGAAGACGATAGTATTTGTCTGGACCATCCACATAGATGCGGAGCCTGTGTTTGCGAGGGATGATGGTGATACTCTGAATCGGAAGCAGGTTATAGAGATTGTGTTTTTGTTACACAGTGCACGATCTACTCACTTCTTGCTTGATCTTGAGCTTCTTCGCGGCCACAATCGCCCACTTAATGTCGTCCAAGGTAAGCTCGAGCTACAAGGTTAAATGAGGACGTGAGCAGTTACAAAGGTTAAACATTCACAGACCTGCAAAGCCTGAATACTCTCCATGTCGACGATGATCCCGATGTATGTGTACTCGGGCGCCCAAGCCTCCTCCAACACTGATGCAATCTGAGATCACCGAGGTCAGCAATGCTGCACGACGAAGCTGAGGAGGGACTTGCGTCTCCGAGATGCGTTTTCTCCAATCTCCCCTTCACGATACGTGCCGACGCCTCCGAGTCCGCAGTTACGAGTTTGCAACTGATGATAGGTGTGTTGATGACCTTCGCGGCGTTGATGATCTCCTTTATGCGCGGCACTCCGAGCGTGACGTTCATGGATGCGACACCGGCGAAATGGAAGGTCTTGAGCGTCATCTGCGTACCCGGTTCTCCAATGGACTGGGCACCGACGGCGCCGACAGTCGATCCTGCATTTGCGCGAATGGTGAGTGTTTTCCGAGCGAGGAAGGAAGAATGAAGAAAATACCAGGTTCGATCTTCGCCTTGACATATTTCGTCCAAGCTATGCTGAGGAATGTCTTCAGTTGTTCTTCAGTGACCTTGGCCTTATTATCCACGATAGCCCTAGAGGCAGCTGCACTTGTATATTAGCACGGCCGGCGATCGTCGTCGCGCGAACGCTCACCATCTGCACCCATGGAAAGGTCGGTGAATTCGTCCCACTCTTCGTCGCGCTCCAGTGCTTCGAACATCCCCCGACTCTTCCTTGCCTCCGCGAGCCGCACCACGACATGTTCGCGGATGAAGTTGCGAACCGTCGATATATATGCGGCGGTACACTCCACGACAAACTTCTGCTGGGACAGTTCTCGATCGACAATGTCCAGTATTTCGTAAGGAAGCAGGCCGCGAGCCTTACGTGGTGCGATCGCCTATGAAGCCAATAAACGGATAAGTAAAGCCACTTCAGCAGAGGGCGAGGCAGACCCACCATGGCGTGCATCCAAGCCCTTACAAACTCGATAGCTTGAGCGTCGCCCTCCAAGCACGCAGGGTCCAACCCATCGTCTCCGAAACGAAACTGGACAACCCCGCCTGTGCCATTCCGAACAGAGAGGTCATACTGTGTCGTAAGATCCTCCAGTGCCTTCATCAGTCGCCGCTGCATGTATCCAGTCTCGGCCGTCTTGACAGCGGTATCGACCAGACCTTCACGCCCGGAGATGGCATGGAAGAGGAACTCCGTGGGGCTGAGGCCCGTGTAGAAGCTATTCCGGACGAAACCCTTGGATGGAGGTTCCCTGGACTTCTTCGGGAAATGAGGAAGCGAACGATCCTGGAAGCCATCGGGTACACGATGACCAGCAATGATCTGTTGACCGACGCAGGCTACCATCTGAGAGACGTTGATGACCGAACCTGCAGAGTAACCTATCAGTTAGAGTATGCGGACGGTTGGAAGACGTGGGCTGACCTTTCGATCCGCATGTCGCCATGATCAGCGGCGCGTTATGCCTGCTGAGCTCCTTCATACATATCTCCCCGACCTTGTCACGCACTTCGGACAGAACACCAGAAATCATGGCCTCCAGCGTCTGCTCTTGATTACACCCGGGTTTGTTCTCCAATTTTCCCCGTTTCGCGAGCTCGATGTATTGTTGACAGGCTTGATAAGCGGCCTCGACGAGTTCGTCCTTCTTGCCGGAGAGGATGGGACCAGGAATGACATCGTTGATGCCCAAGGAAAAGCCGAAGTTTGCTGTGCGCCTGCGTCAGCAGGTAGGCAGAAAGTGAAGAGGAACGAGCTTACCCAGCCAACGTGCGCAGAGCTTCGCGGTACGGTTCATGGCCATGGCCGCCTCGTGCGAGCCGTAATCCCTCATGATAACTCCAAACACTGACTTCTTCTTCCCAGCCCCGACCGTCGCCTTGTCCATAACTCCACACATGATCTCACTGTTGACGATGACCAGCCACCCATCGTTGGGTGACAGATCGGGTGCGACCGAGGGCATGCGCGCGGAGTAGCACTTTTTGTCCGGCTTAATCTCCTTGTTGCACTTGCTCTCGACGTTGACGAGGACGTTAGACTGCTTGTTCGGGCGCATGAGCACATTGAACACCTGTTTTCCGGTCCAGAGTTGTACGGGCTTCCATATGGTCGGGGGAGGAATGTCGATTTGCAGGTCCGCGTCGGCGAAGTAGGAGCAGATTTGAGTGAACTGGCGTCGGTCGAGGAAGTGGTCGCGTAAGGTGAGGAGGTAAGAGGCGGTAATGAAATCCTGGATGGCGGCGATGACGGGCTCGCCGTTCCGGGGTGTGACGATATTGTGCTTGACGCCCATGAGCTCCAGGGCTTCCGTACGTGCTTCTTCGGTTTGAGGAATATCTGTAGGATGACGGTTAGTGCGTCGAGCAAGGTTAATTATGATGTATACGTACGCAAGTTCATTTCATCTCCGTCGAAATCAGCGTTGTAAGGGTTGCAGACGCATTCGTTCAAACGGAAGGATCGCCATGGCCGAACTTTAACCTGGAGTCAACAATAAGGACCGTGACTTCTACAAGCGGGAGGAAGACGCGTACCCTGTGACACATGATGGAGAGCTAGTTATGTTTTCAGCTGCAGTTCCCCGAGTGAGGTGCATATACTCACCTTGTGAAGACTGGGTTGCCGATTGAACAACGCAACATCTCCATCGATGATATGCCTCTCAACGACGTCCCCGTACCGAAGGCCGTCTGCGATAGCATTGCGGTTACCGAACTTGAGGTACTTCTTGAACCCGCTGCTGCCCGCCGTGACGTAGTTCGCTCCCGGATGGACGTCGCAACCATTACGAACCGCCTTCTTAAGCTTGTCAATGTTGAAAGTTGTGACGCGCTCAGGATAGGTGAGGATCTTGGCCACGCGTTCTGGGACGGCGACCTCGTCGATGCGCAGGTTGGGGTCCGGGGAAATGACCGTTCGACCCGAGAAATCGACGCGCTTGCCGGAGAGGTTGCCACGGAAGCGACCCTGTTTTCCTTTCAGACGTTGGCAGAAACCACGGATAGGCTTCTGGCCCATTTGCGAGGGCACACCAGGTAGCTCCGAATTGATGTACATGGCGACGGAAAGCTGAAGGAACTCCCATTGTTCCTGTGGAAGAAAATGAGGAAAAAGAATCGGAGAGGTGATAGAAGAACGAACCATGAATTGCGCGGTTGGTGCGCCCTTGACGAGACCTTGCTTTATCAGAGCATTAGTGAAGACGATCTCAGTAAGTTTGACTGTAAGATCGTCTTCATTAGAAGCGCCATCCTGTGCAACGGAGGGGCGGATGCAGACGGGAGGAACAGATATGTATTGCCAGATGTACTGTTCTGGACGGTTATATTCGGGGCGTAGACCAAGTAGCTCACAATCCTGCACGAAGCGTCAGGACAGCTGAATCCTAAAGCATCGCAGAATACGCACCTCGTCCGATATCCTCTTGAACAAGTCTAGCACCTTGAGAGGGTTGAGGTCCTCGTGTACAGCCTTGTTAATATAAATCCCCAGCTCTTTCTGGGCTTCCACAGCGGGTGCGAACGTTTTCTTCCACTTCTCCATCTCGTCTGCCGTCTTTTTCGCGCGGAATTTGTCGTGGATAATCTTGAGCGCGCCGGCCTTCTTGACGGCGCCGTTGGTGGCGGAGCAATACGGGCAGTAGACGGTCTTGCGCGCGGCCGTGTTCATGGCCTTGACCAAAGCCAGACGATGGACGTTCTCGAGACCGGGACGGCGGAATCGTTTCAAATATGAGCGACGTTCGGGTTCTTCGAGGAGCACCCTGGCACAGGTCTGTATTTCCAGTCGGAAAGGGTGTAGGAGGAGGGAGAGTGAAGCCCACCTTGCAGATGCACTGAAGGATGCCGATTGTATGCTTGAAGTAGCCGATGTGAAAGACGGGAACAACAAGCTTGATATACGCGTAATGGCCGACGCATTCGACCGAGTTGAGGCCACAAGTCTCGCAGAACGCGTTTTTCTCCGACGTGCCCTGCGATGAATAGACTGTTAGTGGTGTACACTCCCTCGAGATATGGTAACGCACCAGTCGCCGGTCCAGAACACCGTTTTTCACAGGAGCCCTGTCGATGGGGGTATACAGGTCACGATGGGTGACCTGGAACTCGGAAATTTTGACGACATCCTGCGCGTTCAAGGTGCTGAACTGCAGACGCTTTCTAGCCGAGAAAATATGAGATGGGTGTGCATGGCGGACGCGAGGAAGCACGAACATGACTTTGGGCGCATTGTGCGATACCGTTTCCTTCATCTCCACTTCTTCATAAAACCGGCGATCGTGCGTTAAAAGCGTGAAGACAACGTTGGGCAAGAGGCTTGACTCGCGTCCGCTGCTGCACGATATTCACGATATTTTGCGGGTGGTTGCCTGTTCGGGCTACACTTTCTCATCACATGACGAATACGAGCCTTTCGTCCAGCTCACTCTCGACTCCCGACTCCGAGTTCGACTTTCCCCTCCCCCACTGTGACTTATGCATCGACTCATAATTTCATGTCTACGCTCCCTGTATCCCTAGAGACCGCTTTCGGAGGGGAGTATAAATCACTTGAGCCTCGTAAGTGCCGCTGTCCTTCAAAGGACACTATTCGTTCTGACGAATTGCCTATAGTACGGGAAACAGCGGGACGACATCATTGACGCCTGAAGCCACAAACTCTTCGACCAGCAGTATGGTTCAAAATTCTCCAGTGTGGGTGCAGTCGTTGGCGGCGTAATCGATGGGGTGTTGGGCGCCATTTTTGTTGCCCTCTTGGGCTTCTACCTACGTTGCCTGGTTAGTGTTGCCGAAGTTCGGTTCGGTTCAGTTCAGGACCCATTTTCCCCGAACCTGAACCTGAACCGACATGTCTAGGGGTGAACCCAAACCTGAACCTGAACTGAACCTCGGTTCTTGGTTCTAACTCGGTTCGGACCTCGGTTCTTGGTTCACCATTGTCGGCAAGATTGATGAGCTTGGTGTCGTCCGCGCTGGATTCGGAGCCGATGGAGGTGGTGAGAAGTGTCCAGACGCGAGAGGTGAAGTCTAAGGCTGGAGGCGGAGAAGGAGAATATCTTTGTGGTGACGAGGGAGGATTGGATGGAGGCACGGGAGATGAGGGGGGCAGGAGAGCAAGAAGAGAGGCGGTGATGATGAGGGCTTGGAGGAGGTTCTGGATGTACTCGAGCTCGGGCGTGGAGAAGAAAAAGGGTGGTGGGAGTACGTTTGGGAGCACGGGAGGCGGCTCCACATCATCGTCCGATGAGGGCACGGGTTTGGTGGGCATAGGGCATGCGACGGGGGTCGTTGCACCCAGGGCTTGCATAAGCCGTACGATCCACACGCAATCCCCCGTGTTTGCCACGCTGGAGTAGGGCTTCGCCAGCTGGGCTGTCCACTCGGCGACAATGGCCTTGAGGGATGTCGAGCACCACAGGTCGAGCACGAGCGCGCGCTCGCCCTTGCACGCCTGGTCGCGGATGGTCGCCCGCAGCTGTGCCTCGCTCATCGTGCCCATGACGAACTGGGACAGGTCGTCCTTCATCGCATCTGCGAGCTAGAGGATGTCGCGCACGGTGTCGACAATGAGTTTGGCAAGGTCTGGGAGGGCGCTGGATGGAGGCGGGTCGGCGAGACGCGCGAGGAGGGCGTCGATGTAGGCGTCGCGCAGGAGGGCACAGCGTTCGCGGAGGGCTGAGAGGATTTCGCGGAAGTGGACGAGGGCGGACAAGGGCGGCGGACGAGGGCGGCAGACGAGGGCGGCAGATGAGGGTGGTGGACAAGGGCAGTGGACGAGGGCGGCGGATGAGGGTGGACGAGGATGGAAGCGGGTGGGCGGCGGACGAGGGCAGAAGCAGGCAGCGGACGAGGGCGGAAGCAGGCGGCAGACGAGGGTGGAAACCAAGGGCGGTGGGGAGCGAACGTAGCGGCGGGAGATGAGGGCGGAGGACAAGGGCAGGGGACGAGGGCGGGGAAGGGAAAAGACGGGGGTGGATGGAGGACGACAGAAAGTTGGCTACGTGGCCATGTATCCTTGCACAGCTGAACCACGGTTCGGGCCGGTTCTGTCGGTTCTTCCCCGGCCCGAACCCGAACCTGAACCAACGGCCAAAAGCCAGAGCCAGAACTGGAACCGGACCGAACTGTCGGTTTGGTTCTGTCGGTTCGGGTTCGGACCGCGGTTCTGAACCGAACTTTGGCAACACTACATCAGCAACTTAACACATTGAGTTGCAGAGTTTGCTGACAGTTGATGGACAGTTAGCTTCTTCCGCGGTTTGGCCGGTTAAGGAAACTCCGGTAAACTCGGCAACTTCTTGCACCTTACCGCGCGCGCCTCGGGATTTGCCCGAAGGCTAAATCAGGCCTGCCCTAAAGCCATTTCACCGTGGGAACAGCTGACTTACTCACGCGGCTACTTCAGTCACTGTGCCAGCGCACACTCTCTTTCATCACAACCACGACCATGACCCGTCGTCGTCGTCCCTCCCTCCCCACTCTCGCCGCCGCCTGGGCCACCGTCCTGTCACCTCCTCCGTCCCATCTGCCCTCTGTCTCGTCACCCCCGCCACCTCGTCTCCCTGCCACCTCGTCATCCCCGCTGTTGCCTCGCCTCCGCTGCCCCCGCCGTCGCCTCGCCTCGCCCCCGCTGTCGTGTCGCCTCCGCCGTCCCGTTGCCCCGTGCCTCATTGCCCCCTCCACCTCGTCTCCTGCCGCTGCATCGCTCCGCCATCCTGTCGCCCCGCGCCTTGTCACCCGCTGCCACCTCATCACCCGCTGCCACCTCGTCACCCGCTGCCGCCTTGTCACCCGCCACCACCTCGTCACCCGCCGCCACCTTGTCACCCCACCACCTCTTCATCCTCGCCGTCGCGTCGCCTCTGCCACCCCCGCCGTCGCGTCGCCCGGCGCCTCGTCACCCCTCCACCTCGTCTACATCTCCCCGCCGTCACATCGCCCGGCGCCTCGTCACCTGCCGCAATCTTGTCGCCCACCGTCTTGTCACCCCTACCTTGTCACCTCCTGCAGTCTCGTAGGGTCTTGTCACCCCGCATCTTGTCACACGTCGTCTTGTCGCCCCCTGTGCCTTGTCTCCCCTGTGACTTGTCACCCTGCTGTCTCATTGTGCCGTCTTGTTGTCCCGAGATTACCCTAGCTAGGCATTATTGTATCATACATTTTCTTATATGTGTTACATTATCATGCACAATATAAATGGGTTGGTCATTATAATATTGTGTGATTATGGTCTACAAGCAAATAAGAAATCCAAAGGTGTAGGTTAAAGATGTGTTGGTTAGTACTTGGCCCCTAGTTTACCTAGGTTATGCTTCAATTGTTGTTCAGTTGACCAACCCCCCAATGAATACGTAGGTTTCAGACCAGTTTCGGAGTTTGGGTGTTTTGCCTGTTTTATAAGTTATACAACTCAGCAACTAGCCAAAACATACCTTAACTCAATGTGTGAGATTGCTGATGTACGCCCGGTCGCCGCTGGTCGCCGTCGCTATCGCCATCTCGGGCCAGTGAAGAACACGTCATCCAGCGTGGATACAAAAAGCCTTCCACACATAAAGCCGTTTGTGACTATCGCTCCATCAACGGCCTCCCTGCAAACTCCCCCTCTCACCACACCTGTCTCTTCCTCCAAGCTCCAACATCCTCGCTCAAATGCCCAAGCGTCCTCTGAGGCCCAAGATGCTGCTCCAGAGCTCTTTTCTGCGCCAGACGATGGCACTCTCAGAAGGAGCACGTCGCACTGTCTGGGAGGACGATGGTGGCAGTGGTGCCATTCCGGTGATGGTTCAGCAGCTTGCGAGCATGGTTGTGGGGATGCAGGCAGAGCTCCGTCATATTTTGCAGAATACAGAGCCTTCGCCTACATATCGTTGCACAATGCCCTCCAGATTTGTCGGTGCTTTGGCTACATCTGTAATATCTTACTGATCCTTGTATCCATAGTAGCCTGTTTGTATAGAAATGTTTTCTTCAAGGTTACTCTTGTCGTACTAATTAGTTTTGTACAGTCTGTCCACCACAGTTGAACCTCTTGGGGTGCATCAGCAATTTAACACATTTTGTTTGGGCTTGTTTGAGCCTATTTTGGAGTTGTCCAACACTCAAAACTCGCGAAAACACACAAAACACCCCAACACCCCAACAGTCTCCCAGGCCATGTCTGGTTGGACAACTGTCACGGAGTTGAGCCAACTAGTGTCCAATTCACCATACATTTGGGTACAACTTAGGCTCAAGTACATGACAACAACACATTTCAATACTTATATTTAATTTATATTGCTCATATCCAAACATTTTAATGGGTAAATCAATATCATTATTATTGATCAGTGGTACATAATACATGAGCTACACGAAGTAGAGAAGGAAAAGTATAATATAGATAATGAAAAGACCATGTAACTAGGGTAACGAGGCGGCAACGGCGGGGGTGACGAGGCACCAACGGCACTGGTGACAAGGGCTGTGAGGGCGGGAGTGACGAGGTGGCAATGGCGAGGGTGGCCATGATGGCGGTGGTGGCAGTGGCGGCGGCTGCGACGGCAGGAGTGACGAGGTGGCGACGGCGGGAGTGACGAGATGGCGATGAGGTGGCGACGGTGGGAGTGACGAGATGGTGACGGCGGCGGTGACGAGATGGCGACGGTGGCGGTGACAGGGCGATGACGGCAGCAGTGACGCAATGGCGAGGGTGGCGGTGACGAGGCGAGGGCGGCTGTGATGCGGCGGCGAGGGCGGCTGTGACGAGGTGGCGAGGGCGGCAGTGACTGGGCCGCGACGGCGGCGGGGACGAGGCGGCGAAGGGAACAATGGTGGCGTGGCGGCGGTGATGAGGGTGGCGATGGCGGCGGTGACGAGACAACACCGGCGGCGGTGACACGATGGTGACGGCGGCGGTGATGAGGTGGCGACGGCGGCGGTGACGAGGTGGCGACGGCGGCGGTGACGAGGCAGCGAGGGGAACAATGGGGACGACGGCAGCGGTGACGAGGCAGCGAGGGGGACGATGGGGACAACGGTGAGGGGGACAACGGTGGCGACAGCGGTGGTGAAGGGACGGTGGTGGTTGAGAAGGAAGGAAAGACGCGTCGTGGCAGGGAAATATGAGAAAGGAGAAAGTCTCACGGTCAAACACAGTTTAGGGCCGGCTCAATTTCCCTTCTGATCAAAATTTGATGCCGGGAAGTGCGATCGATGAATTGCCCCGGAATTGCGGGGAGTTGCCGGGTTTGCCAAACTCGGCCGGGCCTGACAACTGCCATCAACACCCCAACACCGGCAACAGAGCCGAAACCGTCGGCAACACCCC
Source organism: Amylostereum areolatum (assembly GCA_012932865.1). Taxonomy (NCBI): domain Eukaryota; kingdom Fungi; phylum Basidiomycota; class Agaricomycetes; order Russulales; family Stereaceae; genus Amylostereum; species Amylostereum areolatum. The sequence continues at coordinate 399,503 of SAXG01000023.1, forward strand.
AACAAAAAGTGTGATATTGCTGATGTGCAGACCGTGTCAGTGCCCGACAACCGTATCTTCAATGTTGCCCTTTCTTGAAAGCCCCGATTGTCTGCCACTCAGAACTCCAAGAGGGCCGACAGTGCGTTCTGGGCATTGTTGTGGCGCACACTGCCTGGATGGTAGTTTGATTGGTCGTCTTCGTACACCGCTTGTGGCCTTGTTGTCAGCAACGACTAGTGCGACAGCACCAAGTTACGACACAGCTGACTAGAAGATGAGGACGACAGAGGGGAGCCGATCAGACACGGCGACAGACAAGGGAAAGCAAGCAAAGTCGGTAGAATTGACTAGCTCGAGATAGGGAATATGTACAGCGAGAGGGAGCCTTATATACATGAGAGGAGAGAGACTTAGGTAAGCAACCAATACACGGCGATCAGTAAGCAGACCAAGTATAAGTAAGCAGTCGTATGTAAAAGAGCACAGCATGAGTCAGTATTGTACGGCATGAGTCAGGGGAAAGGAGTCAGACCCGGGCCGAGATGAGTCACGTGGGCCCGGGTGGGATATAGATGAACCAGGTCCGGGCCGAAGTGGAGCCGGACCGGTGATAAGCCAATAAGTCCTAAAGCGTGTAACCGATGTAAAGTAAAAAGAAAACTATAGACCGTTCATGACATCACCCCTTCCTTAGATTCGACGTCCTCGTCGCAATCAGATCCAGCTTCCTCTTCTGCCAGGAGTTCCCAACGATTAAGGCGTGCAGGTTTCGGGGCACCCGGATGTTCGCGGTGGAAGTCGTCGACACATTTCTTGGCATTCTGGAGATTGGCAAGAGGTTCCCAAGTATTGTCATTGTCTGGGTAGCCTTTCCATTTGACAAGGTACTTGAAGCCGCGACCAACTTTCTTAGAGTCTATAATCTTTTCGACCTCATAGACTTCCTCTCCTTGGACTAACTCTGGGGGTGGAGGTGCAGGTGCTTTCTGGTTGTCAAAGGCGGGACCGTTGTGTGGAGATAGGAGGGACTCGTTGAAGACCGGATGTTTTCGTGACCAGGATGCAGGGAGGCAAAGCTTGTAAGCCGATGCTCCGACTTTTTCCAGGATTTCGAAAGGACCGAAGCACTTGTCATCTAGCTTTTGCATAGGACGTGCCGTTTTGATTACGGTTTGGCCATCTCTGGTCTTGGCTTCTAGCCAGACAAAGTCGCCGATTTTGTAATCTATTGGCTCGTCCTTCTTACGATTGTAAAAGCGCTTTTGATCATCCTGTGCTGCTTTTAGCGCAGAGCGGGCTTCTTCATAGATGTCTCGCATGCGTTGTGCAAACTCGTTTGCCAATGGGTTGTCTGTCTCGCGTCGAGGATTTGTTCCCAGGTAGAGTTCCCGGCCATAGTTGGCAAAGTTGGGAGACATCCCAATCGAACTATGGACCATGTTGTTGAGCGCGGTCATGGCAAGTGGGAGGTAATGTGTCCAATTGTCTTGTCGTTGATTGATGAAGATGCAAAGGTAGTTTTACATGGTCATGTTGGAGCGTTCGGTCTGTCCGTCCGTCTGAGGGTGGTACGCCGTAGATGGATTCCCTTCAATGCCTAGCAGTTGGAACAATGCCGTGGTGAACTTGGAGACAAAGACGCTGCCGCGGTCACTGACAATCTTTCTAGGAATTCCATGATGGGGGACTACTTCTCGTAGGTACTCGAAGGCAAGCTCGTCTTCCGTTAGGTCTTTGGTCGTGGCCCAGAATACAACCTGCTTGGTACCCATGCAGTTCACATTGCAGATGGCGTCTTTTCCATCCGAGACTGGGAGTGGCATGACGAAGTCAATGGATACGTGCTCCCAAGGTGCTTGTGGCGGGTCATGTGGGTGGAGTGGAGCGGCAATACGATCATGTCTAATCTTGGTACGTTGGCAGGTTTCACATCCTTCGACATATTTCCGGACATCGTCTCTAATGGTAGGCCACCAGTAGTTGCGTGTAATGAGCTCGTGGGTCTTGTATCGTCCTGGATGACCGACAAGCGGGCCGTCATGATGAGCTTGGATGATGTCTGCACGGAGTCCTTTGTCTCTTGGCACATAGAGTCTGTGTTGCCAGGTGACCGTTCCATCTGCATGTTCCAGCCATCCCTTCACTTTGAGTGCTAAGGCGCGTTCTACTGCATGGTCTTGGAGTAAGGTAGCCTCCTGAATCTGCTCAATGAAGACATTGTCAGGTCCATTGGTTACAATTCCTGCATAGTTGAGGGCGCGAAAGAGTTCTGGTTTCAGGAGGATGATGTTTTCATTGTCTTTCTCCCCCTTCTCAAGGCCCGCTAGTCGGGAAATAGCATCGGGTTTACCCATTGTTTTGCCAGGCTTGTGGAGTAGCGTACAATGATACTCTTGTAGCTCCGTTAACCATCGTGCTTGTCTCCGATTTAGCTTCTGCGCCTTGCGGAAGTACGTGAGATTGCGATGATCCGACCAGATTTCAAACTCCTGTCGTGCCCCCATGAGGTATTGTCTCCATTCCTCTAGCGCCGTCATGATAGCCAGTAATTCCTTGTCATAAATCTCATAGTTCCTCTCAGCTTCGCTGAGGGACTTTGAGAGGAAGGCGACCGGGTGCCATTTGCCATTGTCCTGTTGTTGCGAAAGTACCGCGCCCGTGGCATAGTCAGAGGAGTCCGCCTCGACACGGAACTGCCCATTGTCTGTAGGGATTGCTAGAACTGGCTGCGATGTTATACGTCGCTTGAGTTCCTCAAAAGCCTCCTGCTGTGGGGTGTCCCAGACCCATTCCGTCTTCCCAGTGAGTTTAGTCATTGGGTGAGCAATGCCGCTGAAGTCCTTGATAAAGCGACGGTAGAAGTTGCAAAAGCCCAAAAACGATTGAAGTTGTTTCTTCGTTTTGGGGGCTGGCCAATTGGTGATTGCCGTGACCTTTGCTGGATCCATGCGAACCCTTCCTCCGCCGACAATCATGCCCAGGTATTCGATTTCTGCCTTCTCAAACTCGCACTTTTCTGGCTTCAGATAGAGTTTGTTTTCTCGCAGGATCTGGAGGACCTCCTTGACTATCCAACGATGTTCTTCTAGCGTATGCGTGAAGATGAGGATGTCGTCCAAATAGACGACCACAACTCCTTGGTGGATCAAGTCTTTGAACAGGTCGTTCATCATGGCTTGGAACGTAGACGGGGAGTTGGTGAGTCCAAAGAACATGACCGTAGGCTCGTAGAGACCTTTGTTCATGCGGAATGCAGCTTTCCACTCGTCCCCTTCTTTAATCCGAACATTGTTGTACCCCCATCGGACATCGAGCTTGGTAAAGTGCCGTGCTCCCTTAAGCTTGTCAACCAACTCTTGGATGAGCAGGAGCGGGTAACGGTTCTTTATTGTCATCTCATTGAGCTTTCGATAGTCTTGCACAGGACGTAGCAAGCCATCTTTTTTCTTGATGAAGAAGAATGGGGAGGCCATGGGTGATTTGGACGGTTGGATCCGCCCAGATCTCAGGTTCTCTTCCAAAAAGGCGTCCAGTTGTTTCTGCTCGTCCAATGTGAGGGGGTAAACTTTGCAATCGACCGGTTTGAAGTTAGGAGTGAGCTCAATGGCGTGGTCCCATGGGCGTCGCTCAGGGAGCTTGTCGAAGTCGTCTTTGTCAAAGATGTCCTTGAATTCGTGGTACACCGTTGGGACTCGCTCAGAGAAGGTCTGTTCCTTTTTCTTAGCGTGCTCTTCAATTGCAATGTCCGATGCATGGGTCCAGATGTGGTATGTTGCTTTGTAACCATCCCAGTCGAAAGCAAACAGCTGCTCGTCCTTTTCCATGTGGACTGGCTCTTCCTCCTCTTCTTCATCATCATCGATATTGAGGAGGGGAGGGGGACAAGAGCAGCTGATAGGGCATCGGTCGAATTCAATTGACCCGGATTTCCAGTCGATGTGAGGGTTGTGCTTCTTTAGCCACTCATGTCCAATGAAAAGGTCCGTATCTCCTAGATTGGAGATCACCAGGTCAATGTTTTCTTCATGGTCTTGAATATTTAGGCGAAGTGTGACATATTCCGTGATGGGACCTCCTGCGTTGAGAGTGCCGTCTGCATTTCGTACCGGGATTTGGCGAGCAGTCCGTCGCGTGGGGATGTGATTTTCCTGCACAAACTTCGTGTTGATACACGAGCCAGTGCAACCACTGTCCAGGAGTGCGAGAGCTTTGACAATGCGCTTGGAATCTACCACAAGTTGTGTGGGAATGACCGTTTGTTCCTTGGCGCTGGAGGTGCATATGAACTGCATGGGAGTGGCGAGCTCTAGTAGAGCTTGGCATGCTAATTCATCTTCCATGCCAGTTATCTCCTTGATGGCTTCATAAGTAGCCTCGTCACGACGTCGATGGTGTGTCCAGATGCGAAGGATTGCAATCGCACTTTCGGGTTTGTCTTCCCTTAAGCGACGAAGCATCCATTGAGCCGTTCCAGGTGCCATATAACATGATTTGGGCGCCATGCCCCTTCCATCGCACGGTGTTGTCCCTGACTTCACAGGGTCCATATCCAAAACCGAGTCCGTATCCAAAGCCGTATCCAAAACTGAAGCCGAAACCGAAGCCTGAGTATCTAAAATAACAACGGGACGCGTGCCCGTACCGATAGAGTCCATAAGAGAAGTCATAATGGGGATATCCCCCGTAGTAGTACAGTCCGAATCAACAATGCGCATATGTAAACGAGAACCAGGCCACCGAGGTGCAACAAAACCAGACGAGCGAGAAACAGAAACTTGGGCTTCAGATGCCGTGTACATCGTCAGCCCCCTCAAAAACCCTCCTTCTTCTCCTCCACCTTCGGCTGAGCTTGAAGCGCGTCCATCACACTCTTCCGATCTTCGGCCGACAGGCTCCTAGCCCAGGCGGTGGGCGTCTCGAACGTCTGTGCTCGAGCCTCCCGCTTTGGTGGTTCCGTATACCGGTCCCTCCCCCACATGTCTCGGATGTTCTTCACGTCCACCCTGCAGTCCCGCACCTGGTGGCCATTCTGTCCGCAGCGGAAGCATCGGCCCTTAATGTCGACACGGTTGACGTCCATTGGCTGTCCTTTGCCACCGTGTACCGTGCCGGTTCCGTCGCAGCGCCATGGGACCTGTCCCCCTTGCTGCCCATTGGACGACCCTTGTCCTTTGGGTTTTTGGTTCTGCGCGGGGCCGCTGCGTTGAGTTTTCAGGTCCTCCCGCTCCTGTCACAGTCCATCAATCAGAATGATGCGCTCCTTGAGGTCCTCATATTTCTGAGGGACGTGACCGCTGTCATAGATGGAGTCGATGGTCCGGTAGTAGATGTTGTGCTTAAGCAGCTGCATGAGGTGGATGGGGTCCTGCGCCGTGGAGTACCCAGCCTTCCTTGCCAGTTGTTCAAACCTGGCAAAGTATTCATGGGCGGTGGTACCCTTCATCTGTTTGAACCCGTCCAGTTCGACCGTGGCACGGTGCTGCTCATTGACGTCGGTGAACGCGCCTTTGAGTGCCTTGTGGAAGTTCACCCAGGCAACCATGGCTCCATTGGCTAGGTGCGCATCTTCGTACTTGGCCTTCCAGGTGCGTGCTGCCTCCCCTGTCATGTAGGTGAGGATGAAGAGTACTTTGTCCTTGTCCGTCACGAGGTCATCCTCGGCGGCTCGCATGTACTCCTCGCATGACCGCATCCAGTCATTGAAGTCCTCTCGTTTCCTAGAGAAGCCTTCAGGAGTTTTCACGTGGACCTTCTTTCGAGGGGGTCTGGCGGCGGCTGTGGCTGGGGCGCTAACAGTGACTGCAGGGGGGTTGACGGTGATGGGGGGGCGGTGACGTTGATGGTGGGGGGCGGCAGGTTAAGGGCGGCAACAAGTACGGCAGGGATGGCGACCCATTGGCCATTTACTTCCATGAGCCATGCATTGTCGGTGCCATTATTCATGTGTTGGATGGGAGAGCCCGTTTGGCCGATGACGATGTTCCATCCTCCCCCAATTTCGGTGCAGTTGGCAAGTTCGGCGGGGAGAGGGGGTTGGGGGTCGGTGCGGACCCACTGGGCAGCCATGATTGGTTCGTCAAGGTCGGAGAAGTCTTCGTTGGTGACAGGTGGTAGGGTGGAGGCGGCGATGAGGTTGAAGTCGGCTTCAGTGAGGTCGTCTTGGCTTTCGTTGGCGAAGTACCAACTGATGCCACTTGTTTGGGTTGCTACAAAGGCGACTTCGACAGTGGTGTCTCCGAGTTGGACAAAGAAGTCGTTTCCTCGTTCAGTGAAGCCTAGAGGGAGGGGATATATGTAGCAGTTTTCGTCCTCAACGTCGGTGTCGGAGTCAGAACTGGAGTCGGAGCCGTTGAGTCCGAACGAGGGAATTGTTTATAAGTGGGTGAGGTCGATGACCTCTGGCTGGGTGAGGTCGATGACCTCTGGCTCTGGTGGGCGGTGGGTGTGTCGAGTGTCCACTGGTATTTTCTCGTTGGGCGCGTAGAAGGATTTTGGGGGTTGCTCGAGTTTGTAGCGGTAGGTGACGTATGGGCAGGAGTAGACGTAGAGGTTTCCGTTTCCTTGTTCGCTTATTTTGAGGCGATAGAAGTGGATGTCTATGATGGAGTCTTCAAGTTCTTCTACGCCGAGGGCGACCTTCCAATTGTGCCAGGCCCAAGGGTCTTTAGATTCGTTGATGAGGGAGATGATAGCGTCGTGGCTGATGGGGATGAATTCTTGTACTTGCGAGCGCCAATCTTCCATGCACGAGCCCCCAGTCGAAATGGTTACTCTGTGCGGCAAGGGAAGATTTTGTCGAGGGAAGGTGGTTCTGTTATGAGATCACAAGATGGTCTGCCTCAGTCTTCTCGACCTGTTGGCTGTCTCTTCGTCTAGGGGACACGAGCCCAAAGACTTCCTAAACCGCTTTCCTTTCGCCGCTTTTACTCGTTTCCTACACCAAAGGTGCACCTTCTACTGTCACCTCTGAGCTTTCAACTCCTGGTATTGGAGAGTCTCAAGTAGGTGTAACGTTTCGAGGAAACATCAAGCCGGCACCGGTATACGTGCGCACGACCACAATGTCAGGGTAACGAGTCGCGTACTCTGGGGGCAACGGTCTAGGGCGGCACGGGGGAAGAACAAGGTCAGTACCAGACGGGTACTACTACTACTACGCTACAGTACGTAGGGACGGTCGTAGGGTGGTGCAAGAGTAAACAGATCTCGAGCTTATGTCAGCAACGACTAGTGCGACAGCACCAAGTTACGACACAGCTGACTAGAAGATGAGGACGACAGAGGGGAGCCGATCAGACACGGCGACAGACGAGGGAAAGCAAGCAAAGTCGGTAGAATTGACTAGCTCGAGATAAGGAATATGTACAGCGAGAGCGAGCCTTATATACACAAGAGGAGAGAGACTTAGGTAAGCAACCAATACACGGCGATCAGTAAGCAGACCACGTATAAGTAAGCAGTCGTATGTAAAAGAGCACAGCATGAGTCAGTATCGTACAGCATGAGTCAAGAGAAAGGAGTCAGACCCGGACCGAGATGAGTCACGTGGGTCCGGGCGGGATATAGATGAGCCGGGTCCGGGCCAAGGTGGAGTCGGACCGGTGATAAGTCGATAAGTCCTAAAGCGTGTAAACGATGTAAAGTAAAAAGAAAATTATAGACCGTTCATGACAATGGGGTTACGGTCGTAAAGCTGTGCATCTGCGAGCTGTTTCTTCTCCAAAGCTGAAAGCTTTTTCATGGTGCCAGATGCCTTGCGAGACCTGGGTTTCGGCTCAGGGTCGGGAGTGGCGACTGACGGTTTCTTTAGGTTAGAAGGTTGCGCCCCCGAAGGAAGACGTTTAGAAGATTTAGGAGCCATGAAGGAGGGAGAGCGAGAATAAATGGAGAGAACTATGCGCGCTTGTTGTGGGAGGAGCGCACGAGTTCCAGTCGACGTGGCAAGACTTTTGCGGATTGAGTTTGAAATTTTTTGTAAGCCTGTTTTGCTCCTACCAACACGACACTGACACTCGGCTTCCCCTCTAGCTCCTTGTCATTCCACTCAGATGTACAACTACGCTCGTTACACTTGTCCCCAACGCCATCGGTCAGATTTTCGATCACGCTCCGGCCTCACATACCATCAAAATGTATTCCATCCCACGTTCGTTGATTCCGACTCTTCTTCATCCTCCGAGGACGATGGCCGTGATGAAGACAATGGCGATGAGGATGACAACGGCGACGAGGACGACAACGGCGACAACAACGGCAACGTCGACAACGTCAACAACGAGGGGCCGAATGACCAAGACAAAGATGAAGACGAATACGAATACAATCTTGGGCCAGACGAGTTCAGACAGGCTGAAGAGCAACCGGCACCCAACCCACAAGATCGAGTCTACCATCCTATCCTCGATGGTACGTTGTCTATGTTTCTTCCGCGTTCTATTGTCTAATATCATGTACAGGGACACCATGTGATTTCCGCGGCCGTGACCTTCCACCTGGGACTCCTCCACCGCCCACCGACAACCGACCCGACGATTGGTCGCCTTTCGGGGACCGTATTGGCTACGAGCTCGCGGACTTTTGTTTTACAAAGGTTCAGCTGGGTAAAGCTCGTGTCGACCAGCTATTTCAAATCATAGCTGCACTGTGTATCAAGATCAGTCGAGGCGACCAAGAGCAAGGCCTGCCGTTCACCAGCAATGCCGCAATGGAACAGGCAATTGATGCAATCGAGGCTGGCGACGCTCCCTGGGAGTGTTTCGTTGTACGCTATCAAGGCGAGCGGCCTGCCACGAACGTTCCCCATTGGATGGATCAAGAGTTTGAGGTGTGGACTTGCAATCCCCTCACCATCGCTCATCAACACTTGGCGAATCCCGACTTCAACGGCGAGTGGGACTACTCCCCGTATCGCGAGTTTGTCAGGCCCGAAGGCGAGGAGAAAAGGAAATACAAAGACTTTATGTCGGCGAACTGGTCTTGGAAACAATGTGTACGTGCATTTTGGCACCTTTCAATGATTTATTCTCATTGGTGTTCACTTTAGGATGAAATAGCGAAGGATCCAAAAACCCACGGGGCCATGTTCGTGCCAATTATCGGCGGCAGTGACAAGACAACTGTTTCCGTCGCCACGGGCCAGAATGATTATTACCCGCTGTATCAGTCAGCGGGTAACGTTCACAACAACATCCGTCGCGCTCACCGCGAAGCTGTCACCCTTACGTCGTTTTTGTCTGTCCCGAAAGGTACGTGCTTTCTTCCTTGACTCAGCTACCTGGCTGATTATCCGCAGTGAGCAGGCAAGATGCAAACTCTGAGCTGTTCCGCAAGTTCCGTCGACAGCTCTTTCATTCCTCGCTGGCAACAATATTCGAACCTCTCAAGGTCAACATGACCATCCCTGACGTAGTAATGTGCCCGGACGGCCATTACCGACGTGTTATCTACGGGCTAGGTCCCTATATAGCAGACTACCCAGAGCAGGTCCTCCTTGCCTGTGTCGTCCAGAACTGGTGCCCTAAGTAAGGCTTCACACATTTATTTGATTGACTGTACCTGATGCTGGATTGCACAGATGTACTGCACCGTCAGATGACCTAGATTGTGCGCATGCGCTACCGTGATCACGGGAATATCGGGAAAAGGCCGTTGACCTTTGGTCTCTCGGGGAGCTATGGGACGGATACGGGATTGTGGGGGATATCGTCGTAAGTTCCGCTGATACATTTTTCAAGTTATATGTCAGATCTAATCCACTTTCTTACTAGCCCTATACTGATGGCTTCCCCCGCGCCGATATCAATGAATTACTTTCTATGGACCTACTCCACCAACTAATCAAAGGCGGCTTCAAAGACCATCTCGTAACCTGGGTCGGCGAATACCTCGAAATCGCGCATGGTAAGACTCGTGCGAAGCAGATTATGGATGACATTGACCGCTGGTACGAGATCCGACCTTTCTAATTGGTTTCCCTACTGACAAGCCCACACAGGATATCTCTCGCACCTGTGTTTCCCGGAATCCGTCGCTTCCATCAAGGCCGAAACTTCAAGCAGTGGACTGGGGACGACTCGAAGGCACTTATGAAGGTATGCTTGGTGGAGTCCGTTCTCTGTTATGTTCTTTCTAATGTTGTTCTTGCTTCAGGTTTATGTCAATGCCATTGAAGGACATGTTCCGACGGACATGGTACGCGCAATATCGGCGTACCTTGATTTCTGCTACATTGCTCGCCGTGCGGAGCTCACGGAAGACGACCTCGACGACCTCGACGATGCGCTCACTCGTTTCCATCAATATCGGACGGTCTTCCAACAGTACGGTGTCCGTGCTCTGGGGCCGAAAGGCTTTTCTCTCCCCCGTCAACACTCCATGAAGCATTACCGGGAGCTAATCGAGTGGTTCGGCGCGCCCAACGGCCTTTGCACGTCAATCACAGAGGCGAAACATATCAAAGCAGTCAAAGAACCGTGGCGCCAGTCCAATAAATACAACGCCCTTGGTCAGATGCTACAAATAAACCAGCGGATCGATAAAATGGCCGCCCTGCGTGTTGATCTACAGAAGCGGGGTATGCTCAAGGACTCACTGCTCAAATGGGTGTTCAAGTTGATCAACGAGATGTTGGCAGCGGAGGAAAAACACTGGCAGGAAGTCAATGCTGGTGCCGATGCGGGGATTGATGGTGGAGTTCGTGTCGGCAGCGATGATGGCGGCGGTGATGGTGGGATTGATGACGAGGCCGATCTAGGTGGTCCCGAAGATGTTGGGGGAGGGCCTGTGGATATCCGTAACACCATGAACCGCGTTGTGATGGCAAAAACACCTCGTATGTTTTTGCTTGCTTCCGTTTATCGTCTCCACTATTTGCTCACGCTGTGTTAGAGCGCAATTATCCCAAGCTAATGAATGATATCGGCCAGTCCGTTGGTGTGCCAAGCTTTCGCCAGCTCGTGTTCGAGTTCCTCCTCGGGCAGTTCACGGACAACACAGATCCCAACTCCACCATTGCACGACGTCTCCGACCGCGATTCAAGGACCGTGTAAAGGTGTTTCACTCTGTGGCAGCACTGTTCTACGCCCCTTCAGATCCATCCGGCATTGGTAACATGCGATGTGAATACATCCGGTCCACACGATCATGGAGAAGTGATGGGGAACATCGCGACTGCGTTCTGGTCAATATCGACAACACGCACGACGGAATGGCCTCCATGGAGGTTGCTCGTATCCTGCTGCTTTTCTCCTTAAAGCACAATGGAAAGGTATACCCGTGTGCCCTTGTGCACTGGTTCCCGTGCATCGATTCCTTGCCTGATAAAGATACTGGGATGTGGATTGCGGAGCCCGGGTATCTGCCAGACGGTGAGCGCGAGCTCCAGGTAATACATCTGGATATGATCATACGTGCTGTTCATCTTCTCCCCGTGTTTGGTTCAGCCTTTGTCCATGATGATATGCACTTTACTGATACTTTAGACTGGTTCCGTCTCTTCTACATAAGCAAGTGGGCAGATCATCATAGTTTTGCTACCTTGTATTCTCGTGACCGTTAAATACAAGTTGTATGCACTCCATGTCATTAAGGCAAACTTATAATCAAGTTTCATATGGCCATGTCAACTTCTGTTAAGTTTGCAGAGTTGCGCCAAGTTCAAGTGACCACATTGAGTTGAACTAAGTTCATGTGACCGGCATGAGTTTTCGAGTGGGTTAGTAAACTTTGAAACCCCTTTCAACTTCAAAACCTGTTAATTGGCCAGCCAAGAGGTCAAAACTCTGAAACAAGAAGTGCTAGGTTGCTGATGGGGCTTCCTCATAGATGTCTCGCAGGGGTTGTGCAAACTCGTTTGCCGATGGGTTGTCTGTCTCGCGTCGAGGGTTGGTCCCCAGGTAGAGTTCCCGACCATAGTTGGCAAAGTTAGGAGACATCCCGATCAAACTATGGACCATGTTGTTGAGCGCAGTCATGGCAAGTGGGAGGTAACATGTCCAATTGTCTTGTCGTTGATTGACGAAGATGCAAAGGTAGTTTTCCATAGTCATGTTGGAGTGTTCGGTCTGTCCGTCTGTCTGAGGGTGATACACCGTGGACGGGTTCCCTTCAATGCCTAACAGTTGGAACAATGCCGTGGTGAATTTGGAGACAAACACGCTGCCACGGTCGCTGACGATCTTTCTAGGAATTCCATGATGGGGGACCACCTCGCGTAGGTACTCGAAGGTGAGTTTGTCCTCCATTAGGTCTTTGGTCGTGGCCCAGAATACAACCTGTTTGGTACCCATGCAGTTCACATTGCAGATGGCGTCTTTTCCATCCAAGACTGGGAGCGGCATGACAAAGTCGATGGATACATGCTCCCAAGGCGCTTGTGGCGGGTCATGTGGGTGGAGTGGAGCGGCAATACGATCATGTCTAATCTTGGTACGTTGGCAGGTCTCACATCCTTCAACATATTTCTGGACATCGTCTCTAATGGTAGGCCACCAGTAGTTGCGTGTAATGAGCTCGTGGGTCTTGTATCGTCCTGGATGACCGACAAGCGGGCCGTCATGATGAGCTCGGATGATGTCTGCACGGAGTCCTTTGTCTCTTGGCACATAGAGTCTGTGTTGCCAGGTGACCGTTCCATCTGCGTGTTCCAGCCATCCCTTCACTTTGAGTGCTAAGGCGTGTTCTACTGCATGGTCTCGGAGTAAGGTAGCCTCCTGAATCTGCTCAATGAAGACATTGTCAGGTCCATTGGTTACAATTCCTGCATGGTTGAGGGCGCGAAAGAGTTCTGGTTTCAGGAGGATGATGTTTTCATTGTCTTTCTCCCCCTTCTCAAGGCCCGCTAGTCGGGAAATAGCATCGGGTTTACCCATTGTTTTGCCAGGCTTGTGGAGTAGCGTACAATGATACTCTTGTAGCTCCGTTAACCATCGTGCTTGTCTCCGATTTAGCTTCTGCGCCTTGCGGAAGTACGTGAGATTGCGATGATCCGACCAGATTTCAAACTCCTGTCGTGCCCCCATGAGGTATTGTCTCCACTCCTCTAGCGCCGTCATGATAGCCAGTAATTCCTTGTCATAAATCTCATAGTTCCTCTCAGCTTCGCTGAGGGACTTTGAGAGGAAGGCGACCGGGTGCCATTTGCCATTGTCCTGTTGTTGCGAAATTACCGCGCCCGTGGCATAGTCAGAGGAGTCCGCCTCGACACGGAACTGCCCATTGTCTGTAGGGATTGCTAGAACTGGCTGCGATGTTATACGTCGCTTGAGTTCCTCAAAAGCCTCCTGCTGTGGGGTGTCCCAGACCCATTCCGTCTTCCCAGTGAGTTTAGTCATTGGGTGAGCAATGCCGCTGAAGTCCTTGATAAAGCGACGGTAGAAGTTGCAAAAGCCCAAAAACGATTGAAGTTGTTTCTTCGTTTTGGGGGCTGGCCAATTGGTGATTGCCGTGACCTTTGCTGGATCCATGCGAACCCTTCCTCCGCCGACAATCATGCCCAGGTATTCGATTTCTGCCTTCTCAAACTCGCACTTTTCTGGCTTCAGATAGAGTTTGTTTTCTCGCAGGATCTGGAGGACCTCCTTGACTATCCAACGATGTTCTTCTAGCGTATGCGTGAAGATGAGGATGTCGTCCAAATAGACGACCACAACTCCTTGGTGGATCAAGTCTTTGAACAGGTCGTTCATCATGGCTTGGAACGTTGACGGGGAGTTGGTGAGTCCGAAGAACATGACTGTAGGCTCGTAGAGCCCTTTGTTCCTATGGAACACCGCTTTCCATTCGTCTCCTTCTTTAATCCGAACATTGTTGTACCCCCATCGGACATCGAGCTTGGTAAAGTGCCGTGCTCCCTTAAGCTTATCAACCAACTCTTGGATGAGCGGGAGCGGGTAACGGTTCTTTATTGTCATCTCATTGAGCTTTCAATAGTCTTGCACAGGACGTAACGAGCCGTCTTTTTTCTTGATGAAGAAGAATGGGGAGGCCATAGGTGATTTGGACGGCTGGATCCGTCCAGATCTCAGGTTCTCTTCCAAAAAGGCGTCCAGTTGCTTCTGCTCATCCAATGCATCAGGAAAACTCCACTTACTTGACAGTGCCTTGGGACCCTTGGGCAAGTTGCCCAAGGCCCCAAGCTCTAAGTAACATGGCACTTGGCCAAGCCATGTCCCTTTACTGGGCCAAGGTCACATATAGCTTGAAGATGCCTTCCCAAGCACTTGAGTATCCTGTACAATGTCCTTGAGGACAGGTTGAGCATACCTTGTCACTCAAGCAGTCATTGGTCAGGTCCTGTTGGAAGCTTGGGTTCTGCCTTGGAAGAGTCTTGTGAAGGCTTTGGATACACACATTTCAGGAAATGGAAAACTAAATTATTATTTGTGGTTCTCTATACTACTGTGTACATGTATGTATACTGTGAGATATGATGGTCCAAGTTTCATGGAAGGAGAGAAGACACGAGTATCAAAGGGGACAGGGCCACAAGCATCAAGGGGACGGAGCCGCGGGCACCGGGGACATGGGTGTCGAGGGGTCGAGGGTGCTGGTGACACTTGCGACAAAGGCGACCGGGGCGCAAGTGTCGAGGGCGTCGGGGTCATGAGCATCGAAGGCATCGGGAGTATGAGCATTGAGGGCGAGGGCGACGCTGCTGGCGCGTCGAGGGCGGGAACCCGAAAGGTGACGCAGAAAGGGACGCTGGTGCGCCGAGGGCGGGGACACGGGCACGTCGAGGGCGGGACCATGAAAGAGGAGGAGAGGGCGCAAGCGGGAGCATGTAGAGGGCAGGGGATGTGGCCATTGAGGGCGGGCACGCGGGTGCGGGCACTAAGAAAGCCGCAGCATGAGTGTTGTTAATAAGTGACTGAAGCAGTGGGAGCGCACACCTTGGGCATGACAGAGGTGGGGTCTTTGAAGGCGAAGGAAGAGGGCGGGTACGGACGTTGAGGATGACAGTGCGGTTGACGACAGCGGCAGCGACGGTGTTGGGCGACAAGGGCATGTGCGTTGGGGGCCGCGAGGCCTGGAGGTGACGGGTGGCATTCGCGTTGACAAGGGCGTGAGGGTTGATGAGGGTGTGAGGGTTGACGAGGGTGTGAAGGTTGACGGGCGCGTGGGCGTTGGGGGGTGATGAGAGCGTGGGCACTGGGGGTGATGAGGGCTTTGGCGTTGGGGGTGACGAGCGTCGGTGTGGGGACGACGAGACCGTCAGCGTTAGGGGGCGACGAGGGAGTGGGCGCTGGGAATGACGGGCGTCGGCGTGGGGGCGACGAAGGCGTCGGCGTTGGGGATGATGCAGCCATCGGCGCTGGGGGCGACGGACACGTTGGCGTTGGGCGACGGGTGCATTGGCGTTGGGGAGTGAGGAAGGCGTGGGCATTGGGGAGTGAGGAAGGCGTGGGCGTTGGGGGGCGACGAGGGTGTCGGCGTTGAGGGCGACGGGCGTGGGCGGCAACGTGCAAGGACATTGAGAGCGATGGGCAAGGAGGTTGAGAGCGACGGGCGAGGATGTTGAGAGCGGCGAAGGTGTGGCGGGTGACGAGGGCGTGGCGGGTGACGAAGGCGTGGCGGGTGACGAGGGCGTGGCGGGTGACGGTGACGGCGCGGTCGAGGTCGACGACGGCGACGAGGCCGGATCCCCAACGACGACGGATGTCGTGGTTGAAGACAAAGAGACGAGGTGGCGTTGAGCGTCGACATAACTGAAGAGTCACGTGACTGGTCGTGTTCTCAAATTCACAAAGTCGCGAGTCGCGACTTAGCAGCTTTGCAGATTTCCGAGATGCAAGCTAACTACTAAAAGTACAAGGATACAAGTAAACTAGTATATCTCCAAGGGAACTCCCAAGTTCCACCTTTTTGATCAAGCAAGCCAGTGTTATTGTTCCAGTTCAAGTTATGTCTAAGGATTATCACCAAGTCCAAGCTGTCGGCTCCAAGTCCAAGTACAGCTCAAGTACTTGGAGTTTTCCTGATGCCTTCGAGTAAAAAAGGCCGATCGAGTTGTGGATGCCTCGCTACTCGTGGTTGACTTGAAGGCCCACCGATGCTACAGGTGTCAGCAGGCCTTCGAGATCCCTATACTTTCTCCACTGGATCCGCAGCGGATACACTGGCACTTCGTACCATGTCCCAAGGTCTCAACCCTCATCCACAACTTACAAAATACATGAAGCCTTTGGAAGAAGAATGATGGAGGAGCTGCCGAGGCCCGAGTCGGGAATACCATAGGTACATTTTCATCTTGTTGACTTGAGAGATTCAGCCTCTCGAGTCTGAGAATATGCCGACATACTTACATCGGAAGGCGCGGTGTACTACCTGGACCCTACTCAGTAACTCAACTTGAGCTTGATCATGGTTCACTGGTTTATATCAGTGCTCCATTTGTATTTAAACTTCAAGCCTTGTGCTCCTCCCACATATGAGTTCTTTTCCATAATGAATCAGATTGGACTTGGAAGAAACCAATGTATCGTGCTCGGCGGGTGTTCAGCTCGACGCTCGTTGGACATTAGACAGATTCTGCTTTCCAGTGCACGTGACATGCCGAAGCTCGGCAATCACAATTCTCTCGCGCACTCGGTAACACCCACCGTAATGAAAGCAGACGCCAGATAAGAGGATCCTGAGCCTGAGAAGTGTTGACGAAATATCTCGTCTGCCTTGGGGAGACTACATCGACTACCTCTCTGCAAGTTCCGCCTCTCAACGCTCCCAACTTTGAATCAGCGTGCTCGCTCTGATATCCAAGTATCCTCCGAGACTCAGGATATCGTATCGGGAGACCTTTTTGCATCAGACACGGCGAGGGCGTCATCGAAAAGAGCGGGTCACACAGGCCGGGAAGACAACGATGGCGGTGGGGGTGGCGACACAGCTGTTCCGGAGATGGTCCAGCAGCTTGCGAACATGGTCATAGGGATGCCAGCCGAGCTTCACCACATCTGACAAGACACAGAGCTTCCGCCTACGTATACTCGAATGGATTTGTGGGTGCTTCTGCTACATTCGTCGTGTCTTACTTCGGTGTTCGTATCCAGCAATACCTCTTCATGTGAAGATACTTTCTTCAAGACTTCGTTTGCCGTACTGATCAGTTTTTCATACGATTTCTCCACGGGAGTGGAAACTTTTGGGGGAGACGTCGGTGCCCACAAATTGATCCCTTTTCTATGTTGTGCTCACTATGAATGACGTGCCCTAGGACTCGTATATATTTTCCCCGCGTGTGTGGCTGTCACGCGGGATCACACGTTGTAGATCACTTAATACGAAAGTAGTAGGGTGTGCACCACTCATTGTACGTCTCGAGGTGATGACACCTGTTTCGTCGGCGATGCCTTCATCTTTGACACCTAGAGTGCGTTGGGAGACATGCTGTGAGAGGTCCCCACGCGCGTGCGATGGGTATCGTTGCATCTACTCAAGGCGCACACCAACGGGATGGCCGCCCGTTTGGTCGCCTTCGTACACCGCTTGAGGCCTTGTATGGTGATGTCATGGTCTGTTGTAATTTCGTCCATCTCGCGACGAACACAATCTGATTGACCGCACTAGGTACCCGCCACATTCGTCCCAAGCAACATGAGATCGCATGCTGTTGCTCTACGTACGGCGCCGTCTTCCTGCAATGATATATACGCTTGCTTCTGCGTAGAGACGGGTCTAACCTCCCCCCCTGCGATGCGTCTCCTCTCTCCTGTCGTCACCACATACTTCGCGGTTCTTATATTCGGAGCGCATGCAGTACTTGCGCAGAATTCGGGGAACTTCTCAATTCCTAATACGTGGCAGGTATACCTATCTCCTTAGGAATTCCGTTCCAAGCTCACGCTCTCGACGCCTTTCCAGAACACGACGTCTTTGCTGTCTCGCCAGGCGCGTCGTGCGATCGCAAAGGGCGCCATTGATCAGATACTGCTCAATGCCCCTGGCGGTACGGGTACGATGCTATTATTTTGCTGCAAAATCGTTGTCTCATGTAGAACGGTTCCAGTGCCCAACATCGACGCCGTTGAAGAAACATCCTTGGTCTCTGTTTTGTCCCTTTACGACTTCTTCTCCGGATCTACAGTGAACCAAAATGACGTAACTACCACTCAAGCGTACGTTCAAGCGTACGTTCAAGCGTACGTCGCCGTTTGATGTATTTCTCAAGATCTTGTTCAGTCCCAATGATCCCAGGCGAATCGACCCGGTGTGTAGTCAATAACATATCCCGAGTTCAAGCTCCAGAATATGCTTACATCACTCTTAGAAGAATATGTCGCAATCGTTGTGAGTTTGATGAATCTTGTTACAGAGGGTCAGGCTGTAATATTCGTCGATCATTGGCAGACACTTCGGCCTCGCTTCGTACTATGCATACCGAGCGTATGGGACCAGACTTTTCCTAGACGCTGCAATCCAGTCCTGGAGAACCGCGAATGAACGTATGCTCACGCCGCAGGCGGCACAGAACGGCAGTTTAACATTTCCAACTCCAAACGCTAATAGCACGGGTTCCGGGAATGACACAATAGATGTTCAGAATTCATGCAACGGTCAGACGGTTGCTGGTGCCGTATTCGAGTTTCCAACGGTAAGCAGGCTTCAAGTTGGGCAGGATATGATGCTTTGACTGATTGGAATTTGGCATGAAGGATCAAAAGCAGTCATCATCTCTCATCCAAGCGGAGACTATGGGGTACGTCTTCCGTAAACACTTGTTGAGTCTTATCCAAACCTTACGAAGAGATTCATAGCGCTTTCCTTGCGTATGTTATTCCTCGCAACTTTGGTCCGTTTATCCTGAGTATGTATCCTCGGAAGCCTCTCTTCCTACCTTATCGGAAAGCAAGATGGAGCCTTCGTGGCTGCAAATCTGTCCGCCACGTTTATTCAAGCCCATGTGATCAACAACTCTGTCGTTAACCCTCTACAGCTCGATATATCCTCGGACTCATGCGCCGTGACCGTTGACGATCAGACCGGGATGATGAACATCGGTCTGATAATCGAGGGTCTCAGTGTCTGGGCGAATCAGAGTTCCAACGCATCTTTGTCGAACTTGTCAGTATATTCAGCATTCTTCCTGAAGCTCGGAGTACTCACCCGACGATGCCCTTTAGTGTTAACGACCTAATTGTGCAGGTGATCAGTCACACATGGACCGGGAGCAATGGGGTTATCACCCAAGGTTTGTCTTTGTTGTCTGTGGACGAGGTTAAACAGAGATGGGCTGATCTCTGTCGTTGCAAACTTCCAGAGAGTGGCAACCCTGGCGATGTCCAAAGCGGAGTAAAAGGCGTGCCAATAACCCCCTCCCAGTTGGTTGCATGCTCACCACCTAGTTTAGCTTGGTTTATTCGAGGTCTCCATGAAGCATGGAGTCGCATGCGTGATCAAAACTCGGGACCTGCTTCTTTTATAGCGGCATATATAACGGTCCAGGTGCGTCTTGCGAGCTCCTGCGGACAGCAATCCTTGATTGATTTCTAGTTCAATGCGCTGCACAATATGTCACCGAACGGAGACTACTCGACGAATTGGACTCTTCCGAGCACTAATGCTAGCGCGATGTTCGATCCTTGGGCCCAAGTGGTCGCGTTGGATGTCCTGAACTCAGCGTTCGATATAATACCCCCGGCCACCAACGGGTTCGTGCCCTTACCCCCGGTACTGCCTTTGTAAAAACTTCGTACAGCACGTCGGCAAACCCGTCGAGCCCGTCACCAACGTCGACGTCATCAAATCTCTCTGACAAGTCTTCAATTTCTCATATCGGCGCTATCGCTGGCGGCACTGTCGGTGGTGGCGCGGCTATCGCCGTCGTTGTTGGCGCCGCGATATTTTTCCTTCGGCGTCGTAAGTATCGCACCGTCAATAAAGCACCGAGTTCCTTCTTCGCCGATCGCCTAGTATCACCTCCGTCGGCTGCCCTCATAAACCAAGGTCAAGACTATGGCTTGCCAAGGATGGAAAAGCACAATCGTGAAGAATCAGATTCTACGGAAAGTTCGCTTGGAATTGCTGTATGAGTATCGTATCGGTGCGTCCTCGCCCTTTGGTCGGATGGAGGGCGTCTATTGATCTCGGCGCAGGCGGTACAGACAGTGACGGACAACGAGATATGTACAATTTGATGGTACGCATATGCGCCTATTCGTCTCAGAGAGACGGTTTTGTAATCGTAATGAAACTGCGACCTTCCTTTGAGTTCGCGACTCCGATGTACACACTTTCGCCCTTTGAGTTGCTTCCTGCTGTGTAGACCCAAGGAGACGGGAGCGGAACTTGGATGAACTTGATTGTATCTATAGCCTATTGGTTGGTCGGGTACCGACGAGTCGACGATTGTTTCTATCATCTCACCAACAAACACCGCCTGATGTGTCCGTATGAATCGATAGGTTTTCATACCATAGTACGTTTTTCGTTCATCTGATAGCTCGTCGCCAACTACATGTAGCCTATGACGGCGCTCACAGACAAGAGTTGTTCTACCCTACGCTAGAGGGTCGCAAACCACGCTTTGGCGTGTTTTGACTCGGAACCTGAATCACAGTTAGATGACGAGGATATATCCAATATTATATATAGACCTTTTTCTAGGCAGGTGTTATAATAGTTTCTCCTCCCTCCGGCGACTCTACCGCGCACCCTTGCTCTGGGCAGTTCCGGGCCCCTGCATGTGAAGCTTGAAGTGGCTATCATGCGGGAGTGTATTCCGAATTTTTAAACTCATGGAATACTACCAAGGACGTAATAGGGCCAGATACAAAGGTATTTACGATAAGTATCTCGTCCGCAAAGGAGACCAGTGAAACGTATACGTTACCGTACTTAGGGTGCATCATGCCAAGTACTGTGCATGCCTGACGGCGACGCGACGCGATCATAAACACACGTGATCGCGTGATCCTCTTCATCCAAACCGGGGGGTCACTGTGCGTTGTCAATTACCAGCGCCGTCCTCCTTCCCAGAAGATGCATAGGGTCCGTGAAAGAGACTACCTACTGGTATCTGGCCTCCGATTTTGGCATTCTCGGATCTCCATCAACACGCTTGCCATCCAGGCTCTCCTGATTCCGCACAGATTCCGCAATCAACCCGACAAAGGAATCAAAAGGGCGTCATTCACGTTCCGTGGCAACCAGTCTGCTGATCAAGGCGGTCCTTCAACTCGTTGAGAATCTTCTGGCTGGCTTGCGTGAGATTAAGGCCGGTCCTTGTCGCTCCTTCCCGAGATGTTCGATGCGCACCTCGGGAGTCTTGTCGGGAGTGTCCTTTGGATGGATCCAGCGGGTGTGCGAGCAGAGTACTGATAGGTATGAGAGTGGCGACAAGTGGCGACTTCCCTGTCTTGTCCGAATGCAAGGATGCTATTTCGGAGGTATGATATCCCAATCAAAGGTGTGTATGAGGGTACTGACGGTGCTCAGCGCTCAGTGCTCAGCGACCATCAGCATTCAAAACGGATACCACATCCTCTGTAGCTATAGGATAAGTGAGAAGGGTAAGTGGGTTCCTGCCACTCGATGAAAATCAGATGCACGGGTGTCCACAAGTTCGTTTTAAGACTCGAGAGGTCGCGACAGCGCGTTGACAGTCTCTTTCCCTCTCCCGCCCTCCGTTCTTCTGAATTCTGATATCCCTCCCTTCCCAATGCTCGGTACATTGGGTTTGGCTATATATTGCGTCGTAACTCTTCTGCTTATTTCCACACCACACGGAGTATTGGCTCAAGATACAGACCTTTCTATTCCACCTAATTGGCAGGTGTGTGATGATATCTGCTCTTCATCGTATTCTTGAGTCGCTTACAACTTTCACGACGGATGTAGAAAACGTCTTCACCTCTCACCCGTAGCCAACGCGCAGGGATTGCTAAGGATGCCATAGGCTTGCTCTTGCCCCAGATCAACGCGTCGATAGGCACCATTTCTGGTGCGTTGCACGACACTGGATTTTTAACATGAGATTTATTCACCACTTCTAGCTCCGAGTATGGATCCCGCATCCGCATCAGCGGCTCTCTTTGCGGTGCTCGCATTGAACGACTGGATAAACGGCAACACCGCTTACCGAGACGTCGTCTTGTCCAGCATCCAAACCTTTGGAAACCTCAATCCGAACTTCCTGAACTCTCCGTACGTACGCCGATTGAGACTACACTCCCTGTATGCTCATGATTCGTGTTAGAGTGCGCCTCGCCTTGTTCTTCTTTTATATACATGGCTGACAAAAACGATGTCGCTGCCAGACGCATGTCAATAGCGATACTCTGTGCGCACTGCTCCCGTCGCTCTATCTTCGACGAGTTTTCATGTAGCCCTTGTCCAGCATTTGGGGGCTTACGGCTACCTACGCATACCGCGCGTACAAAGATCCGACGGCACTCCAGATAGCCGTCGACTGTTGGAATCAAGCAACTCGATACGCGATCCCAGAAAGCCAAGCGCAAAGCCAATCGATCCCAGCGCGTAATTTCACGTTCCCGTCTACATGCAGTGGATGTAGGTAAAATTTTGTCAACATCACTGCGACCATCGTGCCTCATGACGGTCATGTTTACAGCTACAGTCGCGGGCGCAGTGTTTTGGGTAAGCTCCTTGATGAGCTCGAGCGAAAAACTACACAAACCGCATAGTTGACAGACAACGAAGGGGATGACGGGGTGAACGGGGAGACTGTCGGGTATCTTGATTTCCTGCTCTAACTCCCTGTCGCTAACGCTTGCTTGGCACAGCCCATATCTTGCGTCGGTATCGTTGGCGCTTTTCGTGTTCGCAGGTGTCTCTGACGCACACTCGGGGCAGGCTTTCAGCATATCTGTTCGAAGCAACCTTTAACAACACGTATGGCATCGCCGCTGAAGCGACAGCCTCGTTCATTCAAAATCATATGTACAACGGGGACGTGGTCCAAGACTTTTTCAATGTGAAAACATGCGTTGTTACCACCCGGCAGACTATCCCCTCCTATGACACCGGGTTTGCCATCGAGGGCCTCGCTTCGTGGGCTAATATCTCTGGAAATGCCACTTGGGGTAATTTGTGAGTCTTATTTCTAATTCGCTATACCGAAGCTCTCATCTCGTCGTCCCCATGCTAGAACGAAGGAACTCGTTTCGTCTTCGGCGGTATACTCCGTATGGACTGGTCCAGACGGTGTTATCATTGAAGGTCTATCACTGTCTGTCGTCTTATATCTCGAAGACTGGCTTGACTAACTTGAAATGGCCAACATATCAGTGGCCGGCGAAGGACAGCCTACAGTTTTCGATATCGACAACCTCGAGAACGGGTTCAAAGGTGCGCGTCTTCGGCGAGGTCTCCATGGCACATTCTCATCATTCGTTACATAGCATTCTTTATGCGGGGCCTTCACGAGGCTTGGTTGCGTATCCCGAACTCGCCTATGTCAAAGTATATCGAGGCCTATATCACCGTGCAGGTTCGTGCGCTCATTTGCATATATGCGCGCAAGATTTATCTATCTACACACAACCAGTACAACGCTCTCCTCACCATGACTTCAAACGAGAGCCCGGGAAAAGTTTACTATAATTCTAGCTGGACAGGTCCCGCGCCTTCCGAACTTCATCCATATCCCCAAGTGATTGCGCTGCATCTTCTGAACCCTGCTCTAGATATCTCACAAAGAGATAGGTGGGATCCCATTCACTTTCTTTGTCCGTATGTCTTACTCAACCTAAGACCCGTGTTCCCAGTCCCACAGTTCCCAATTCCAGTTCTCCTGTCCCTGTCACTAGTACCGCGGCCATCACGACCGCATCTTCGTCTGCGTCCACTCGCCCACTCGGTGATTCCGTTTCTCCGCCGCATATCGGGGTCATCGTGGGAGGGGTCGTTGGTGGAGTCATCGTAACACTCGCCCTCGCCGTTTCGTCTCTGTGTTATGTTCGAAAGAGACGCAGAAGATCGTTCGACTCCTTACACAATCATGAAGGCAACCAGGCGGACGCCGCGGACGTGGAGCCATTTGTTCCAGAACCCATCAATCCTCCTCCGCGCCTTTTGTACACCCTTCCGAGCGGCATTGTCACGACGAAATTCCGTCGTGACAGTATGGAAGGGAGCACGCCCGCGGCACCAGCGCCAACATCGTCGTCTGGACATGCTCCAAGTTCTGGCCTTGCAGCTACAGAGACGACTCAAAGCCAGCCCACGCAAACGGCGGATAGTTCAGTTGGAGATAGGCCTGTTAATGGGGATGTTTTGGATCCTGATATGGTGCGTAATCTGGTAGCACAGTTTTTGGAAACGATGCGCCAGGACCAGGATCAGCTGATTCCGGAGCACGATGACCATGCACCGCCTGCATATGAACGATGAAGCCGATGTGCGCTCCAGGGGTCAGAGCCGTCACTGGAAGGTCGTTTGGGAAGGATATGCGTGTCTGTAGTCATTTCTGCACTTTTATACCCGCTGTGCTAGCATATACTTTTGAGTTCGGCTGTCTACTTGAGACGTACATAGCTACACACTGGTGTATCGTGCACGACGACCAAGGCCACGAGGCACGTGATCGCGCGTCCGCGAGTACCAGCCAGCACTTCCGACTCAGTCGACGTTACCAACTTCACTCACCAACGTCAACGTTCACGTCAACACTCAACAATCGTTAACTCCCGCATCCCCGACAAGATACTTTGCCTCTCTTAAGTTCTACTCAAAAATATCGGGCCGGGGACCCATGACTACCACCCGCACTTCTTCCTCACCTGAAGACTCAATTCAGACTGTCTCTGCATCTCCCCGATCATGATCGTTAGGAGCCGTCCTTGGTATCGATGCCAGTGGTGGAAACGGGTACACGTACTTATCAGGGTGCGCCGTCGTTTCTCATCTAAAGACCCCGTCGATTGCTGATGTTGGACCGTTCTTTTCCTTGATAGATACTTACATGCAGGTTACAATCCAGCACAGATCCAGTATTCACACGAGGTATCTGTCAGGCATCACCGACCTGTTCACAAGTCCAACAAGCTCATAAATCCGTCGGTCACTACCACCCCTCCTGCCCCAACCGTGCGCGTGACTGCAGTGGTTGATTCGACGACAAGTCTGCCAGAGAAAAACCCCAATGGTCTTCACTTGCGACTCCCTCGGTTTCTTTCTGTTATGGACATCGACGGCAACCATCCTTTACTCTAGAGGCGTGAAGGCTCAAGACTTCTCGGTACCTTCCGGCTGGACGGTGTGTCGTGCAGTTTTCTCTCTTTTATTTATTTAATGAAGCTCGTACTGATGGATGGATAGAATCACACTTCTTCTGCCGGACCTGGACAACGTGCTCAGCTCGCGAGTGATGCCATTGGGCTACTAACTCCGCGAATCGACTCGACGAAGGGCGTCATTCCAGGTGCGTTTTCAGTTTACCATTAGCAGAATCGAAGCCAACGAAGTCGCAGATATATCGAGCCCGTCTGAGGCCGCGGCCTTCCTATCCATCCTCGCGCTGAATGACTGGATAAGCGGGAACACTACATATCAAACTACCGTACAATCGAGCATACAGACGTACGAAAGTCGCAACCCAAATTTCGTCACACAACCGTGAGGCCGTCCCTACAGTATCACTGGTTGAAGTTCGAGTGTCGCTCACGTCTTTCTCCCACAGGGTGCGTTCCACACTTATCATTCCACTGGGAAGCTGCTCACAGGTTTCGTTTCCAGGACGCTCTCAACAGTGATACGATGTACGTCCAATCTCATTGGGGCGCTTTCCGCGATTGACCCACCCTTTCAGCATATGGGGCATCACAGCCTACTACGCTTACCGCGCGTACAGAGATCAAGTTTTCCTTCAGTTGGCGACCGAGGCATGGGCACATGCGTCCCAGTACACGATTACGGAGGCTCAGGCGGCTAACGGCTCCCATCCCTTGCGCAACGTTACATTCCCGTCCACATGCAGCGGATGTGAGTGATTAACCTTTCCTCTTTGACCATACATTGACTGGAGCATGCAGTCACCGTTGCCGGCGGGATATTTTGGGTGAGGATCATGCTTTTGATCGTCCGTCCGTCCGTCCGTCTGACCGGTGGTACAGAAAGCGGACGCGCTGTCGGACACGGGGGTTAACGGAGAAACTATTGGGTGCGTATCTATCCTCGTCTTTGTCGATGTTGCATAGGAGCTTATACTCTCGGTCCCCGCATTCGCAGACCCTTCTTAGCGTAAGCGCTTGTTTCAGCATCTTGAGCCCCCGAAGGTTACTCTCGCAAATAGGCTCTCCGCCTACCTATTCGAAGCGGCACCGGACCCAAAGTACAACACTTCGGCAGAACTGTCCGCGGCCTTTATCCGCAACCATCTGTACGACGGGATCACCATCGGCGACACGTTCAATGTCCAGGGGTGTGGAAGTAACAACGTCGTAGTCACGTACAACTCGGGGTTCGCCATCGAAGGGTTTGCCGTGTGGGGGAACGTGTCGAGGAATGTGGAGTGGAGCAACCTGTGAGTGCTACTTCGTCTGGCCATGCGTTCGACCGTTCCCTGATGCAGAACGTGCTCCAGTACGTCGAATTTGGTCGCGACAACTGTACCTTTCCCGACGTGGACTGCCTCGGACGGTATCATCATCGAAGGTGAGCATATATGCCCTCAAACTTAGTTTATGCGATTCAAAGAACGTCCGCCCAGCTGCCCGTGACGCAAAAAAGAACTTGGAGCCCGACGACATTACCAATGGTTTCAAAGGCGAGGGCGTTTTCTATTCTTATGTATTTCATCCGCTGATGGTATCGACACTCTCCGTCAGGTTTCTTTATGCGGGGTCTGCATGAGGCGTGGTGGCGCAGTGACCCCAATTCTGGAATGGCCAAGCTGATCGAAAGCTTCATCACGGTCCAGGTTCGTCTCTTGCGTCGCTCGAGCTGCCCCGGCTGGCGTAGCTTACCATGCATGGCATCCCAGTTCAATGCTCTCATTCACCTCGCCTCGACCTCGGCGCCTGAAAACGTGTATTCTCCCAGCTGGAACGGGCCCGCGATCACCAATTTCTCGGCGTATTCTGAAGTCACGGCGCTCCAAGTACTCAATCCCGCTCTTGGTCTGTCGCTTGCGGGGAACAACAGTACCAATGGGTATGTTCAGATCTTTGACTTTTCCGTGCTCTCGACTGACTGCTGGCTTGTTTTTATAGTACAGCAACCGGACCTGGCGCAGCTCCCTCGGCGACGTCGTCCGCGGGCGGTGCCAACCCTTCCTCCCCGCATACCGGAGCGATCGTGGGAGGGGTCATCGGCAGCTTGTTTGGCCTGCTTTTCGTGTTTGGCCTGGTATTATTGTTGATTCGTCACCGTCATCGTAAGAGGCCCGTCCTCCCTGGCGAGGCCTCACGCAGACAACCAAGCGCACTTACCATCGAGCCGTTCATGTCCGAAGCATATACGCGTCCACCGCATATCCTGCCGATATCCCTCGTGCTCCCGAATGGCACGATCACGACGAAGTTTCAGCGCGAGGTTGCGCGCCCGTGGCGCGGTCGCCAATCTGAGGCAGGCTTTTCCGCGACCGGACAAGCAAACAGCAGCGTTTCGCACCCGGCGGATTCTGGCTCTACCCCCCCTACTTCGCGTGGATCTACGAGTCCTACCAGTGCTGGTAACTCAAGCGGTGGCCGTTTGAGGACGCGGGGACGGGCTGTGACTAGCGGGGTCCCTTCGTTGGTGCGGGAGCTGGTGGACGGTATCTTCGCACAGATCGATGCGCGGGCGCGGGACTCGCAGGAGAGATCTGAAGGTGTTCCCCCGCCGACGTACGTGCAATGAGATGTCAGCGGTTCGAAAGGTCTTTGGGATGCGGGATGCGAGGTGTACTGTAATTGACAATGTACTATGTATGTAATTCCGTCTGCGAAAATGTCGCTCTGTTCAATTGCGTCCCTGTGAGAAGCAAGGTGCTCGGCCGGCGCTTAGCGCTTGTGAAATGGAAATGTGTTACGTTCCTCTCCCGGCGCCGCTCCGACCTTCATGATCTTTGCTCAATGCTCATCATACTTACTTGCACTCACTCCTCGTATCAGCGCAACGCTGTATATATGACCTCCAGAAATTTTCGACGAGTACTCCAAGACTACCGTTTTACTCCATGTTCCGTCTCGGAGGCTGGACCAGCTCTCATGGCACGATCAGGACTCAGGAAGCTCCCACTCGAGCCCTGACCTCATTTTGCCGGAAGTCCTCGTTAACCGAAATACAAAAGTAACGGGCGTCGACTTCGCACATTTCTTCCCTTCACCCCCCGTTGTGGATGCGGGCTTTTCGTTGCTTTCTTCCCTGTTCACTTGGTGAAGCTCGGAACCCGCGCGTTCTTTCCCTGTTTCCATGATTACTTTCTTGTCTCTTGGCCTCGTCAGTCTTTTTTGGGTTTCCTTGGTGGGAGCACAGGGTTTCTCGGTGCCTTCGGGCTGGCGAGTACGTGGCCATGTTTTTCTCTGCGCACCGTTTGAGAGCTGACGACTCTGGGGATAGAAACCGACATCCCGTTTGTCCCGGGTAGAACGTGCCAACCTCGCACAGGCAGCCATCGATGCTCTCACCCCGCTCATTAACCCTTCGTCGGGGACCATCGACGGTGAGTTATTCAGTCATTTTATCAACATTTTAGCTCTCCCAATAACCCTCGTCATTCGACCCCGCTCTCGTATTGGAAACCTTACTGACGATTCACCCACTACCACCACGTCCCTCGCTCCGTAGGTCTCGGACACTCTCAGTCGGCCAGCCTCATTTCAGTCCTTGCACTTCATGATACATATTCGGGCAACAACACGAACGAGGACACCGCCTCCAATAACCTCCAGATTTTCTTGCGCAATAATCCGGACTTCTACGCCTCACCGTGAGCTCTGCATCATTTCGTCCGTATCCGCCGCGTACTCATCTTTCGCGAAGGGTTAGTTATTTCCCTGCATATCCAATAATGACTTTTCTCTGACCTCCCCCGCTCCAAGCCTGTGAGCAGCGACAACCTGTGAGCGAAACTATCTTCCTGCGCATTCGTGGATGCTCATCAACTTTGTAGAATATGGGGTCTCGCTGCCTACTACACATATCGCGCATACAAGCAGCAGTTTCTCTTGGACATCGCCACAAGCGTTTGGGACCATGCTTCTCAATATCAAATAACCCCGGCGCAAGCGGCGAATGGCTCTCACCCACAGCGGACTGTAACTTTCCCCTCCTCCTGTAACGGATGTGAGTCGTTCGTTCGCCTGAAGCATCACACGGTTCTAACTTGACTCTCCTTTAGCTACCAATGCGGGTGCGGTTTTCTGGGTAAGTGTCGTCGTTCCTCTACGCGGATATAGACTTATTCGTTTCGATCGATTTCCAGCAAGTTAGCAACACTACAAACCTCGGGACCAACGGAGAGACTATGGGGTGTGTTCGCCGTTACTATAGGTTATCTTTCGACTCACGCTCGCATATAGACCCTTCCTGGCGTGCGTAGACCGTTCCCACCCCATGTGCCTTCCCCTGACTTCCCACCTTATCAAGTCTATCTGCTTACCTCTACGAAGCAACACTCGACTCCAAGTATTCCGTCGCTGCAGAGCTGTCAGCGAAATACATTGAAACCCACCTGTACAACGGCACCATCATCACTGACGCGTTCAACGTCGGCACCTGCGTTTCGCCCACGAACGATGCTGTCTTGACGTACAATTCCGGTTTCGCCATCGAGGGCTTCTCCGTGTGGGCCAATATCACGAAGAGTTCCGAATGGAATGCTTTGTACGTGGGATGTG
This sequence comes from Amylostereum areolatum, assembly GCA_012932865.1. NCBI lineage: Eukaryota > Fungi > Basidiomycota > Agaricomycetes > Russulales > Stereaceae > Amylostereum > Amylostereum areolatum. The sequence goes on from SAXG01000023.1 coordinate 429,260, forward strand.
GTGATGCCTAATTGTTCTTAGTGCTAACCTTGGGCTGTTTTCGAACAGTACGGACAACCTTGTGGCCTCGACGATCAAGTTTTCTGGTTGGACGGGGAACGATGGGATAAACTTCGAGGGTACGTGGACGGTTGCGAGTAGCTGATAGGTCCGCTGACACTTGGTTGTAGAGGCGGGAACGCCAACAAATCCGGACATAGACAACTTCGCTAGTGGCCTCAAAGGTACGACTTTTGTTTGTCTGTTCTGCGCTAGGATCGACGCTGACCGTTGCCTTCCAGCGCTCTTTGTGCGAGGCTTACACGAAGCGTGGGCTCGTTCTGACAACTCATCAGGGCGTGCTACGCTGATCTCAAGCTACATTACCGTGCAGGTCCGTAATGATCTCTATCTGTGTTTTTGGTTGCTCACCACAAGCACAGATGAATGCTCTATTGAACCTCGCGACCGCCCCAGGAAGCAATAATTACTCTTCGAACTGGATCGGTCCACCTGTCACCGTTGTCCACCCGTGGGGTCAAATTGCCGCTCTTGACGTCCTCAACCCCTCGTTCGACATCCTTGTAAACCCTGCCAACAGCAGCTCCAGCGGGTACGCGTTCTTGCCTCTGTCCTCCCCCAGTTTATCTTATAATCCCGTTTCCACCAGGAACTCGTCCTCCACCTCTACGTCAACTGGAGGTTCGTCATCCTCGGCAAGTTCATCCTCATCCAACACCGGGGCCATCGTGGGCGGTGTGGTTGGCGGGGTCGCCGGCCTTGCCCTGATCGTGGGCGCGGTGTTCTTCTTCCTCCGGCTTCGTCGTTACGAAAGGAGGAATGCGCCGATACTGGACATGGCCCAACGGGACGCTGGCGGTGGGACGCTCTTCTTCGGGCACACCGAAACCTCGCATCTTGTCCATCCCTCGGTCACGGCGATCGAGCCCTTCACGCAGCCGTCCAACGACCCGCAGTACGTCACCCTCGCGGGGACACGCGCGGGACCGGGAAAGCGACAACAGGCGTGGAATGGGTCGCAGGTTAATGTGCAGCCGTATACACCACAGGACCAGTCGCCCTCCTCCTCATCGTCCCCAATGTCGCCTCCGGTGCCCGAGGCACGCGCGTCGACCCTTGCGCCCGAAGATCCGGCAAGCAGTGATCAACATGGAGCACGCGGTGAGTCGGTGGATATCAATACGATATCAGGGATGGTGAGGCGGCTGAACGGCATGCTGGCACGGCTGCAGTCGAACGGGCAGCTCGTCGAGGAGGCGCCGCCGCGGTACGAAGGCTGATGTGGTTAGGTGTTACATATTTCTATTTTTTTTGCTGTCGGGTCCGTATACTATCGTTCCATTTGTAGTTCAATCGCATATACCTTTCCGTATTCACTTTCCTTCGTACATACATACCCATTGCTTGGCCCCCGACGACTGGAATGGTGTCGATGCTTGCTACATATCTATGATATCTATCGTATCGGTTCGCTTGTCGCTCGTTTTCGGTGTCGCAACCATCTCCACCACCACAAACTACCCCCCCTTGGCCATCCCCACTTTGAATACACACTATACTACGTACTTCGGTTGACTAGTACGTATTTGTGCCCCTCCTACACTTGATATTTGGTACTCCACCGTGTTGGGCCTAGGAGAGATCTATGTCGCGCTGGCGGGGATGTCCGGCGCCAACCGGCGATGGGTAAGTTTTGGGTAAGTTGAAGCTCATGCGGTACGTAGTCATTCGTCTGCTCAACTGTCGTTCAAGTCCATCTCATTATTCATGTAGGCTGCTCGTGCCATCCTCGAGCCCGATATGCATCCCTGGACTCCGTCGGGGTCAGATGTTATCCAACCGTTCCTCAATGACAGTGTTCGCGCACACAAGGCGCACAAGTTACGTGCGGCGTTCGCTCCGAGCACAACGGCGACAGACGGCGACCGTCATGATGAAGCCTATCTACATACCAGTTCGTTTTTTTCATCCAATGGCTCTATTGATTAGCGTGCGTATTGATCAACAATCGTTGTCATCCTACATAAACAGCGCTTCGTATCCTGGCAGAGACTAAACTTGGTCGCACATCTCAAAATGCCACTGAACTAACAGGCCAAATCCTTCGTTCCATACATGGGCATATGCTTCGTAGCAACAACGGGTGCTTCCAGGCGCTTCCACGGTACGCTAGAGGAGTCGTTTCATCATGATTCTGCCAGGTAAAAGCCATATGTACTACTCGTGCCAGCGGCGCCTCGACTGTCCCTTCCACTGCCAATCCTTTCTTCGTGCAACCCTGGAGCAATGCGTTTCCCGGTTTTTGGTAGAAGCGAGAACTCGTCCCCCTCCGCCCCTCGGAAGTGCATGGCCGTTCTGTTTGGCATAACCAGCCTCCCGCTCGCGCTCGCGACGGATCCAAACTTTTCGATTCCAAGTGGATGGAGGGTGCGTACCCCAATATGTCGATCCAAGAAACAGCTCCTTTGAGGTTCTTTCAGGATCCCACCTCGAATCTGACACGTGAGGATCGCGCAAAGTTAGCGGGCGATGCAGCGTCTGCTGTATTACCCTATTTCAATTCGACCTGGGGCAGCTTTGACGGTAGCTATCGATCCGTCTGTGCTGTGAATAATGACCCAGTTTTGACCCACGACGTTCCAGGGCTCGACAGTGGGCAGGACGCGAGCATCTTCGCCGTTCTTGCCAAGCACGATCTCTTCAACAATAAAACGGACTATAGAGACGTTGTCACGATAAATCTCCAGCGGTACCAAAATGGCTACCCGGGTTTCTATACAACCTATAATGCTCCACCGTGCGTATTAGTTCTTGCTGTGAATGATGTTGGAACGATAAACTGATATTAGCCTGGGTCATCCAGGATCGTATGTCCGATGCTCGACTGCGACATTACGAAGATACTGATACTAAAAATGCATTCGACAACGGACTAACAGCGATAGCGTGTACGTAGAAAATACTGTCATCGTCAGTTGTAGCTCATCAGATGTACCCTTCACAGATATTTCGGACTTGTAGCGTTCTACTGCTACCGCGCCTACGGTGATCAGTACTTCCTTAACATCGCCACGAGTGTCTGGGAGCAGACTACTAAATACGCCGTGACTGAGGCGAACGCAGCCAGCAGGACGCACCCCTTGCGGAATGTCACGTTGAAGTCTGAGTGTAGGAATGGTAATGTTTTTCCTCTGAATTTCGTCAGCGGCTGATGCTATGGTTCACGCAAGCGACCACAGCGGGGGCAGTATTCTATGTGAGCCTATGGTCATCTCCGCTTTTTATTCAGGCTGATCTGGAATATGTGGATGTCATTGACGGCGAGACGCAGAACGGAAGCCCATCCTTCGCCATTGAACCCTTCCCTGCCAGGCTGTCTTGGGAACTGCCTCGCGCTCCTCCGATGCAGGATAGTCACGAAAAGTATCAAATTGAGCAAGCGAGGCAAGAAGCCGCTCCTGGCATGTCTACAAGTTCGCCATCAGTCTTCGGGACCGTCTCTCGAGCCGCCCCCAAACCACCAGGTCGCAACACCAGGCGCAGAAGAAGGTCCAAGTAACGGAGAACGGGTCAATGTACCAGAATTCATGAGGTTGTTGTCGCAGCTCAGCGGGGTTTGGAACATGCAGATGCGGCCTCAAGCTCAGGCTAGGGTCGACGGGGAAGCTCCGCCGGAGTATTCTAGTGGTGAAATATGAGGGTGTACGTTTCGTGCGGTATTCTTTTACATGCCCTCAGTGTTTATACTAGTCTATTTGACCTGGAGGGCATTCAACATTCATCATTTCATCATACATAAAAAACCTCGCTTGTCATTCCAAGTTGGAACACAGCTTGGGAGCTGGCGTGAGTAGCGTGGCGTGCGGGTGAGCGTGCTTGACACGAGATAAGAACCTTTGACGAGGGCGACGAAGGGAGGAAGCGGGTGGTTCGGTTGTCCGTCACCATGTCCAGGCACGAAGCTAATAGCTTCTGATCCTAACACGACCAAACATGCAGCTCGTAACTCAGTAGGGGCTTCAACGTTTCAACGTTTCAACCCGCGTCATGGTGGCACCTCAGGTGCACGTCCATGGAGAAATTTCGATGTTCTCGTATTTCCATTCCTATGGTATCCTACTCCTTCGTTTCCCTGGAGAGGCTTGATCTGATTCTCGTTGCGTTCATTGATATTGTTATTTCGAGGTGCCCTTCGACTTGAACCCCTGCACACAAACACATACCCAACATGCGCTTGACGTTCCGTGCGCGGTATGCATACTTACAGGCCCGACGGAATCAGACTGGCACTGTCGCAGAATGTTCGACCGAGTTGCACGCCGGCGAGCGGAGCTCGATCTGTAGTTTGTCGGGCCGGCGCCAAACGTCTTCCTTTGTCCTCCGACCGTCAACGTTGGTTTCGAACACCCCGATGATTCTCCCAGGCTGTCATTCCATCTACACCACCGCGACACTGGTATATGCGGAGCACCAAAAACAACAAGCAAGATAACTTTTACGCTTTTCCGACGGGTCACGGCGGCCTGGTTTTGTTCCCCACCTATGCGCCAGTAAAGTTGCGCATGAATCGACCGTACTAGTGCGTCACGTATTGCAGCAGGGAAAGACGTGTAGCGCTCATAACATCGACTGTGATTGGCATCACCTCAAGCTTTACCCAGCGCCATCTTCTCATAAATTCACTACAGAGCGCGCTCCCCCGAAGCCTCCGTTGCCGTTTAAAAGACTGGCTGTCCATGGCGCAGCTCCTCCCCTCCCCTCCCCTCGCCGCGGTCCTCACAAATCACGTTCAGGCGCCTTATCCTCAGTGCGGCTGGAAGATCGATGTTCAAGCTCCCCGTAATCTTGCTTTGTCTCACCGGCCTTGGTCCTGTTTACGGCCAGAACTTTACTGTTCCCAGCGGTTGGAGGGTGCGTGAGGCGCTTCGTTCTTACGTTGCATACATCTAACCGTGATCTGCCCCAATGTGCAGGAAACTACATCCAATTTAACGCGCGCAGAGCGCGCCAAGCTCGCAAGCGACGCTACAGCCAAGGTCACCCCTTTGATCAACCCGGGGACTGGCTACATCGCTAGTGAGTGTTCTTTGCGGGTTCTTCTACCACTTTTGGTGGTGTCTCTTACTTTCGCTCCAGATTTCGCGGGTGGACAAGCCGCTAGCACGGTAGCGATCCTCGCCAACCAGGATCTGTATAATGGCAACAATAGCCACAAGGACGCGGCAGTGAATACTCTGCAAGAATTCGAACGCGCTTTTCCGAATTTCTACAGTGCTAACCCGTGAGCATACCCATTCTATTTCTTCCGACGCGGCCAGTACTGATGGGAAGGATTCTCTATCATGAAGGGTACGTCGGTGATATGAACCTAGGGTAACTATTCAAATCGCTAACGCGACGCTACAGCGGATCATCTCTGACGATACGTGAGTGTGATCACCGACGTGTGTGCTGGTCTCTGATTTTTTCATGTAGGTACTGGGGGCTCGTTGCGTACTACTGCTACCGTGCATACGGTGATCAATTCCTGCTCGATATCGCGTCTACAGCGTGGGACGTTGCAACACAATACGTCGTCACTGAGGCCAACGCGAAAAATGGCTCCCACCCGACCAGGAATGTTACCATCGCATCAACGTGTAATAATGGTGCGTGTGCGTTCATATGCGTGAGGAGGCAATGGCTCACTTTTGCTTTCGTTGGCGTTGACCGTATGACAGCTACAACAGCGGGCGGCGTCTTATTTGTGCGTGGGGTGAATTGATGCATACATCCATACTGACTCTGCTTATGACGATACCAGGATGTTGACAAACCCAACAGCACGGACGTAAACGGCGAGACGGCTGGGTCTTACCTTTCGTAAGTATCTCTGCAATGCTTAGCGACTGCACATCTAATAGCGCGCTTCCTTCTAACAGGTTATCTGCCTATCTCTACGAGGCAACCAATCAGACCAAGTACCTGGATGCCGCTGAACTCACGGCGAAATTTATCCAGAACCAGTTGTGGGACGGCGCGTGGGTGCACGATACGATTAGGATACAAAGTTGCGAGATCGTTGGGGCTTTCCTCAGCTACAACCCGGGCTTTTTCATCGAGGGACTGGCCGTCCTTGCGAATATCACGCGGGATGCTAACTGGACGTCGTTGTGGGTTTCCTGCACGATTTGCTTGTCACCCCTTGAGGCTGACGTTCCTGCCTTGTTTGCAGGTTGGAAGATGTTTTGCCAAAGACTATCAACTACAAGGGTCTAATCAACTTCAATGGCATCATCATTGAAGGTGAGCCCTGCATGTATGCTCTTGGACGAGACTGACGAGTGTGTAACAGAGACCGAAAACGTGGATGACTGGTCCAGCGCACTGAAGGGTGTGTTTTTTCTCTCTCAGTAGCGGCTGGTCGCCCGGTCCTGACACATATGTGTTTTAGTCATTCTTATTCGTGCCCTTCACGAGACTTGGGCTCGCATCGACAAGAGCTCCGAGATGGCTGCACTCATCGAAGCATTTATAACCGTTCAAGTACGACCCCGCTTTTTCTAAAGCTGGAGCATTTTATTCAAACTGCCTCGTCGTGCAGATGAACGCCGTCCTCGACTTCGCCACCATACCTGGAAGCAACAATTATACGACCAGCTGGATTGGTCCCACCCTGAACGATTTGCATCCTGCGGGAAACGCTGCTGCCGTGGACGTGTTCAACGCCGCCTTCGACCTCGTCCCTGACACTCCGGGCTCGAACACCACGTTTGTGACGTTCGCTTTCGTATTCTACTTCTACATGACTGACATCTATAATAGTAACTCAACGGTACCACCAAGCAACGGATCCGATGGGTCTCAAAATTCCACCAAATCATCTACATCGCACGCTGGTGCTATTGCAGGAGGTGTCGTTGGTGGTGTGGCCGTCATTGCGCTGATCATCGGCTGCTTCGTCTTTTGGCGGAGGCGTCGCATCGACCCTTACAGTCCCGAGAACGGCAACTTGTTGGAGAGCAGTCAATCGTCCCTCAATCCGGCATACGTGGTCGAGCCGTTCCCTGTGGAAGCTACTTTCACGACACCTTCAGGAGCCATCGGTATCCACCGCGGCATGGGCGACAAACAACGAACACATTTCGCGTGGCAGGGGGCTGGTATGGCGACTCCGAGTCCTGGTCCATCCACCGTCACATCGGATGTGTCGTCCCCTTCCCAACCCATTGCGACCAATCCTGTTATGCCACAGGTGGGGTCCTCTGGCCCGGTGACCGTGACCAGTGGCGGCACTGGCGAGCATGTCCCTGTTGACCACCATCCTGGCATGGGCGGTATGTCGGACCTTCCGAGGCTGGTTTCGCAGTTGGCAGGGCTGCTGCATGTGCATGTGAATGAGGCTCCGCCGGAGTATCGAGAAGGATAGAAGGTGCTGGCACTATCTCTGCCGCGAACGCGTTTCGCAAAGTGTAAGACAGGTCTTGTGTGCCAATGTCGCGGACATTTTATTGCTGGTTCGTCGTCTGCCTTTTGTTATGGGTTTCGTGATGCATTATATGATCCGCCTTACTATAGTTTATTTGGATGTTGCCGAACATGTTGTACATTACAATGTCTTACAGGGTTCTTAGACGTCGCCGCCGGCCGGTGGACCGATGTTGGTGATCTTGGCTCCTCACTCCCGTCGGTCTGCTACGGTAAACACTGGAAGTATCTGGAGGATCTCAGATAACTTCAAATTCAAGATGACTCGCTTCAGTCGGAGACATGTATGGAACGTCTACGGGAAAGTTCTTTCGGATGGTCTTGTGCATGTCGCTCATGCCCACTTACATTATCATAGGACTCGGAGTATGGTCAATGACGGCGCCGCCTGTCGGTGATCCCGGGCGGGCTCGCAGAGGCTATTGGCATCTGATCCTAACACGCCACCGCGGGCGGAAGTCCATTTTTTCGGAGTCGAAATGCATTCGAAACGAGCGACGAAAGTACAAATACTAATCGTGTTTTTACCTGGACAAAACACATTCCAAACATGTCCTTTCAGGCACATGTTCCTGCCTCATGTACCCTTCCAAAACTAGAAATTTCCGCCACGAGCAGTGATTGATCTGAAATTAGAAGCTTCGGGGCAATTTTTGGCGGATCTTTTCCTAATTGAAACTGATTCTCCTTGGGGAACCGGTTTCTAACTGCTTAATTTAGGGAGAATATGGTCCTAAAAGGTTTTATTTCGAACTCATAGCTGCCCATGGCGGAAACCTCAAGTTTTAGGAGGGTACACGAGGCAGGAACATGTGCCTGAAAGGACATGTTTGGAATGTGTTTTGTCCAGGTAAAAACACGATTGGTATTTGTACTTTCGTTGCCCGTTTCGAATATGTTTCGACTCCGAAAAAATGGACTTCTGCCCGCGGTGCGCACAAACATGATCGATGCATGATCGCTCAGCTCCGCCTCAAAGCGCTTGAAGTCTTGAACCTTCGATGGCAGTGCACAATGCATGCGCAATTTCGAACTGGGCCAGATGGCTGTATACCTTGTCTTCAAACCAGGTCGTCAACACATTTAGCATCCACAAGAAGCAAAGCTCACTTGCTAGCTTGACCGGTGACCTACGGTGAGAAGCAGAACCATGAGGTGAGTGTGTAATTATTGAACATACCTGAACGCTGTCAGATGCTTCTGGAAGTAACTCCGACCCAAACAGCTAGGCTAGTTCAAAATTAGAGGCCTTGGCTGGTAGCCCCCAGAAAGGAAATCCGCAGCACCCTGGAAAGTTCCCGCGCCCGGAAAAGGAAATCTTCGGGGGTCATCAAGCTACCGTCAGCGACGTTTGGGACTCGCACATCTACCTAACGTCGACAATGCAGAGCGAAATCAACGCCAACGTCGATAATGACGTTTTTGACAGCCACGGACCGGCGACGGCGACGACGAGGGCAGAACTATCGAGGGTTGACGGAGGGTAGTTGCCCAAAAAGTGGCCCACTGGAGAGTGACCGGCGAGGCCTCGCGAACCAGGCAAATCCAGCGCGTTGAGTGTCCGAAGGAAAGATAGAAATACTTCAGTGACATGGCTCCGCACTGTATCCCGAATCTGTAAGGTGCAGATTGACTCTTGCTTGAGTGCTGGAACTGGAGATAATGAGCCCGTTCCATTCGAGATTGGCCTTAGATCACCCCAGGCTCACCGCTCAGACACTTCTCTGTTCCCTTCAGAAAGTGCAGACTTCTCTATAGCTCAGTACTGTAATTATTGCTGGGTTGTATATGGCCAATGTACGATGTCCGACACTTGCAGACTTGCAGTGTTTACGAACATGGACACGCGGTTGCACGCGGTCCGCGAGTGCGAACTGAGATGGAATGTAGTGAATTGCCTTTCTGGGGGCTACCAGCCAAGGCCTCTAAATTTGATGCAGACCGTACAACCAGAACGACTATCTTCTGGTTAGGTCAGCCACGGAGACTACCAAACAGCCCACCCGTTGCGTGCAGAGGGACAGCGTTCCCTTTCATCAACAGTTGCACTACTGTACGCTGAAAGTCGAAGACTCGAAGAACCTGAACCTATCTATGCACACGTTCGCCGGTGATTTGGCTTGTGGTCGCAGGTGGTTGCATGCGGCAGTAACTTACAGGTATACGATCATATACTAAGAGACAGTGTTTTGATCACCATTGAGGTTGGACCCAATGGCTGGCGCATGGGCGCTGGCGCTGAGCGCCCAAAGTCAACTTAGAGACGATCACATCACTGCAAGCGATGCCGTCAAGACGCCGTAGCCTATTGTTGGCGTGCCTTTCTACTTGGCGGAACTCCATCCGGTGAGTACTCACAAACGTATAAAGCGGAGAAGGACTTGTCACTGATCGAATTTCCTTTCGGTCCCCCACCTCAGGCCTCAGGCTAGGCTAGTCCACACCTACCGATGCGACTCTTCATACCTTCCCTGCTCTTGGTCGGATTGATTCGCCACGCGGTCTCTCAGGATTTTTCGGTCCCTTCAAGTTGGCGGGTTGAGTACATTCAACTTTGGTTGGCAATCGTATCCTTTTATCTGACCAACGACAATGCACCGTCCGTTCCACCTCTGCAGAAGCCAACGTCGAGCCTCGACTTCGTACAACGGAGCGCATTGGCGCGCGGCGCGACCAACGCCATCACACCTCTCATCGATCCATCACAAGGGACAATCGATGGTGCGTGTTTAATACCACTAGTACTAACTCTCTTCTCATGTGGTGCTCATGTCAACCATCTGTCAGCTTTTGACAATAATTTGTCGGCAGACTTGGTCGCCGTGCTCGCATTGCAGGATGTATACAGCGGTAATGGGACCAACGAGAACTTTGCGACGAATAACCTGCAACTGTTTCAGGCGGCCGGGCACTCTAATTATTATTCGGACAATCAGTACGCTCTATTCGCTTTTCCTGTGATGCTCCCCGGGCTGATGGTTTGATGGTGGTTTTCAGGGTATGTCGCTGACTGACTGATGCGTGGATTGGAAGTTTATTCATATGCACCACTGCAGCACCTTAACAGCGACGCGATGTAAGTTTCATTTTTATCTCTATTCTTGCGACTTCCTCCGAAGAGCTCACGCTCGCTTTCATTCAGATATTGGGGCCTCGCAGCGTACTACACTTATCGCGCATACAAACAAGATTTCCTCCTCCAGATCGCAACGGGTGTTTGGGACCAGGCGTCTACGTACTTCGTCACCGAGGCGCAAGCGGAAAACAAAACACACCCCACTCGCAATGTGACCATCGCGTCGCAGTGTAATGGCAGTCAGTTTTCTCCCTCTTGGCTGGCTCAAAAGTCAAACGCTCATGGACTGCGACAGCGTCTACCGCGGGTGCTGTGTTCTGGGTATGCATACCTGAGTTTACAGTGCGAATATGGGAAGGCTGATGATGCATGGCAGCTTCCGGACACATTGAATGATACTGGCACGAACGGAGAGACCGTGGGGTGCGTTGTCGTGTTCTTTTCCCGACTGAAGCAAAGTGCTGATCGGGGAAACTCTTGTAGGCCGTACATGGCGTGCGTAGATCCTGCTCGTCTCTGCCATCGTTCCATGGCTTACCCTATATCCCAGACTATCTGCGTATCTTTTCGAGACAACAAGAGATTCAAAGTACTCAAATGCGGCGGAATTGACTGGGGAATTCATCCGAAACCATATGTACAACGGCACCATCGTCCTAGACGGGATCAATATCGCCTCGTGTGTCCAAGGTACTGGCCTCTCCACGTACAACACGGGGTATTACGTCGAGGCATTAGCCGTGCTCGCAAATGTCACATCCAATGCTACATGGTCAGGACTGTGTGTCTTTTCTTATCCTTAGCCATGGTCTGCGGGGGCTGATGCATGCATTAGATTGGGTGACTTGGTCGCGAACAGCGCTCGGTTTGGAGCATGGACGAGGTCCGATGGTGTCATTACTGAAAGTGAGTTTGTGCTACAACGTTGTGTGGGGATAACTTGGCTGAGCGAGGTTCCCTACGTGGAAACGACAATGCCTTCCTCACATCCTTGAAGTGTGAGTCTAGAGCTCCTCTCATGACAGGCCGCGCTGTATTGAGTATCTTTTCCTCTGATAGCTACCCTCATTCGAGGCCTGCACGAAACATGGGCTCGCGGTGATCGTAGCTCAGCGATGGCCAATTATATCCAGAGCTTCATCACCGTCCAGGTAGGCAGTGGATGCCTTCTCTCTAACCACCCAACACCTGACGCAATTTCATCGCACAGTTCAATGCCCTCCTTGACCTCGCGACGATTGCGGGAAGCAACAACTACACCCAGAGCTGGGTTGGGCCCCCTCTTCCTGAACTTCACTCCTCCGGGAATGTCGCGGCCCTCGACGTGCTCAATGCCATGTTCGATATGGCTACCCGCCCAGCAGCCGTAGCGTTAGCAATTCTACTTCTGTCCGATGTCATGTACTGATGATCCCCCAGGACCTCATCAAGTGCCGCTTCATCCTCTACAAGTACCGCCTCGAATTCTTCATCGAAGAAGAGCTCGTCGAACACCGGAGCAATTGTTGGCGGCGTCGTTGGAGGCATCGTCAGCGCCATCGTGATAGCAGGGATTATCATATTTCTCTGCATACGCCGACGTCGGTACCCGACCGCCCTCGAAGTAAACCCCGGTGCACCAGGTTCTCCCCACACCAGACAAGCCTTTCATGTCGAACCCTTCCTTGCCGACTCTGGCACTCCTCCTCCCACCACGACTTCCTGGGTTAACCTCAAAGGCCGTCCCGCTTATACAGGCCAGGTTACTTCCACACCCGCCTTGTCGTCGGTCTCGCCACCGACGACGGAGTCAATCACAGGGTCGTCGTCCATTGCATACCAGCCAGTTCCGCAAGATGCTAGTCTGGCGGAACTACCTGCTTTAGTACGGCGGTTGAATGGGCTATTGGGACAGGCAGCTTCGCAGGATCTTCGAGGAGATGAACCTCCGCCAGAGTACCATTCCAACGTGCACTGAGAGGTGGATGTTCGGCGTTCGCGCTCCGCGCTGTTGGGATTAAGCCAGGCATTATGACGTTACTTACGTTTTATATCTCCTTTCTTCGGTTCGTTCTTTGGTACAACACATATCTTATGCATTGCTGGTTCTTTTATCTCACTATCGGGTATATTTCGTAGTAGTCTGTTGCTTTGGTATCTTTGGTATCGAGCCCGACTTGACCTCCACTTTCTCCATCACTTACGTTCACATACAACCGCAACCATTGGACCCTAATTCGCGCCTCTGATTCAGAGGAGAATACAGCACACGGACTCGAACGTTGAGCAAGTTCGCACATCAAGCTCAAAGCACATTTCATTCAAATCGGCGTCTGCATAGTAAATGATCGAGTACAGCCACTTTTCGAGCACAGAGCACGAAGAAGTCTCCAAAATCATAGTCTGAGCGAGCCTATCCATTAGATGCCACCTTGACGGCCTCGCTGGCGCGTGAAGGAATGCCATCATCGGATTATTCGTACCGAGGAGGCGATGTGCCAGCATGTCCGTCTTGAATCATCGCTCGAATCTCCTCCATGAACTCGCGTAGAATCGGCGGGATCGCGTCTCGGTCTGGTAGCTCCTGCGTCTCGACCCTGGGACTGTTCTCCAATAGTTCCGCTGGAGAGTTGCCCATTGGCGATTCCGCACTACCGTCTTGTTGGGACGTCGGTGCGGAAGTTGCAGCCTGGGAGGACTGTGTTGTTGAAGATGGCGAACCATATGCATACGGGCGCTTCCCTCTTGGAGGCAGGGCAGTGGGGTCCATGAAGCCTGGGGTGAACGGCTCGATTATCGCTGCTTCTTGATAGCGACGCGCCTTTGAGTTGGAGGTATCTCTCGCATCAAAGCGTTCAGACCGCCGACGCCGACGCCTGACCAGGAAAAAGAGGAGTGCAACGATGCCGAGAAGGCCGGCGATGCCTCCGATAACCCCTCCGACGACTGCACCTGCCCTTGACGCGTGTGTAGAGCTCGATGGAGGATTTTTAGGGAGAGGCGAAGGTCGATTGGTGGGAGTACTATCATTCGGATGAGTGGTCAGTTTCGCGAAGGAGTCGCGACCGTAAGGGGGTACTCACTCTCTCCGTCGTGTGATATCCAGCGCAGGATTGAGCACTTGCAAAGCGGTGATCTGAGGAAGCGCGTGGAATGCAGAGACTGGGGGTCCCTCCCAGACGGGACCAAACACATGCGATTGCGGGTCAGCAGCGAAGTCGAGAAGTGTGCCGAGCTGTGTAGGGCAAAAGAAGGTTAGACGAGGGGACTTGTAAGGCATTAAGAAGAGACTGACCTGGACAGTGATGAAACCTTCGATGAATTCAGCCATGGGGCTGTCAGGACCACTTCGTCGCCACGCTTCATGGAGGCCGCGGATGAAGAACCCTATCCCGGAGAACCCACGTTTTGGTCAGCGCACTACGGGCGGTGAGCTGAGCGCACCTTTGAGAGCGTTGTCGAAACCGTCGATGTCAGAGGAAGTAGCGCCTCCTGCCATTGAGAGTAGCGTGGTCAACGTTGGCACATTCAAAAGTTGGTTCGAACAGACTTACCTTCGTAGACGATCCCGTCCGGTCGTGTCCATCGGGCGAACGGCACTGTGGATGAAAGCCTGTGAGGTGCGAAAGTCAGGCGACGATACTTGAGGGGAGGGGCCCGGTGTGCGAGGTAAAAACTAACGCAAGAAAGCGCCTGGAGGATAGAGTACGGTATAAGCATCAATGTGAGCACACAGGTAGTAGAAAGTGCACACCCAACCGAATCGGTATCTACTTCGAGTGTAGATGGGTCTGTGAACTATAGACATGTCAGAAAATTGTGTGGCAAGACGGTGTACTACGTACTCTGAATACAGCGCCGGCAGTGGATGCTGTGCATAACAGGGTGTCAGGCGTGAAGCTGGAGCGTGGACGAGAAAAACGTGACATAGATCTGTTACACACAGACGGTATTGCGATGGTTCGCAATGGATGTTTCCCGCTGAGTGCATCGGCCTCGATGACAGAGTACGGGAAGACACTGTCCCACAGGGAGACGGCAAGGTCGAGAAAGATGGACTGGTTATATGCGCGATAGGAATAGAAGGCGGCGAGTCCCCAGGATCTACAGCGTCGAAGCAATGTAAAAATCCTTTACGGGACTCCATGGCATGGTGGGGGGACTCACAGGGTAAAGGAATTCGATGTCTGGCAGCGTACATGGGCATGAGTAGTAAGGACGCTGGGGGCGACAATGCACAAATACCCTAGAAAATAGCGTGAGTAGGCCCATATCATGGGAAGAAGATCGGTTCGGGCTCTTACTGATTGAAGAAATTGGGGTTGGTGTCCTGATACTGTTGTATTCCGCTGGTTACAGCCACTTCGTACGTCTTATTCCCACTTATCCAATCGTTTGATGCCCAGACGGAGAAAAAGCTAGCTGCCTCCCAAGGGAAGTCTGCTGAGAGGCCTTGGGTGTACGAGAATATGAGCACAAACGGCACAAGCAGGCTCGTGGGATCGCGTACCGTCGACTATGCCCGTTGTTGTGTCGATGCGAGACGTGAGTTCCGTGATGGCATCCGAGGAAATAAGCTCACGCTCGCCGAGGGAGAGCGAGAGGGTCGAATTCTGGAGAGAAGCGTGATGGGGACTACCTTCGAACGTTGGAGGTGATACCGAGTCACGGTTACCTGAAGTCTCCAGGCCGAAGGAACGGCGAAGTTCGGGATGGCGGAGACCAAGTAGAGAGAGAAACCGAGGAAAATGAGAAGGGAGAACATGCTCCTGGCAGGCTGGATCAGGAAGAGGGCTGGGGGAGGAAAGACATCTCAAGAATCGTGGTCGAAGGATATATATGCGTGCGCGGGATGTTGGCTTCGATGTATTGGTTGGATCATTCGATATCATTGGCTCGATACAAGTTGTAACCTCAGCCAACAATGACCATGTAGAGTACACACGGGGTTATAGTACCGTCCCCTACCTTAGGCTCCAATCCGTCAGTGATCAGAAATTGTCGGCAGAAAACCCTGCAGAAACGTTGATCAAGCAGGCTGCGTAGGTAGAGATAATAACATACCATGTCGAAGGCCATTTAGTTGGTTACATTCTCGGCAAGTTCTTGGTGGGTTTCGAAGAGAAATGAAGGGTGTAGAGAAGAGAAAGAAGCCACGGCGCCGACCGTAGATGTCAGACTCACATCACGTGAATTATCCCACGGGGATACGCGTCGACTTGCGCGTCGTCTGGTCTCATCTTCAGCTCGCCAGTTCTCCTCCTCTTCATCCTCCCCGTTCCTTTCCAGATCATGTCTAGGACATCCTACGACAGGTATGCGTGGCTATGGATTTCCCTGACTCCAACGCGCTGACTCCACGCGTAGATATCTTACCGTCTTCTCACCTGAGGGCCGCCTCTACCAAGTCGGTTCGTCCTTCGTCTCCTCCTTCCTTCGAGTGTTCGTAACCTTTGTTGGTAGAGTACGCGTTCAAGGCGATCTCAGGATCTGGGCACACCTCGATCTCAATTCGTGGAAAGGACACGTCCGTCGTCATCATCCAGAAGAAGATCCCCGTGCGTCGCGCCGCTTTCTTCCCTGTTCTTGTGCTGACCTCCCATCGTTAGGACAAACTCGTCGATGCGTCAACTGTGACCCATCTCTACAGCATCACGCCATATATTGGCTGCGTTATGACCGGCCTCGTCGGTGCGTTCTCTTCTTCTTTCCACCTCGTTTGTCCGCTCATTGCGTCCTCGCTTGTCGTTCCCAGCGGATGCACGAACACAGGTTATGCGCGCCCAGATCGAGGCTTCAAACTTCCGGTACAAGTACGGCTACGAAATCACCCCCGATGCGCTCGCCCGTCGACTGGCCAACATGAACCAGGTTTACACACAACGCGCGGGCATGCGACCCTACGGCATCTGTACGTCCTCCCTCACCGTTCCCTGGCTCCCTCATGTCCGAATCACCTCGCCCTCTGCTAACGTCTCTCCCCCACCCAGCGATGATCCTCATCGGTATCGACCCCGAGTTCGGACCCCAAGTCTTCAAACTCGACCCCGCGGGCTACTTTGTCGGCTTCCACGCCACCTCTGCCGGCCAAAAACAACAAGAGGCGATGAACCACCTCGAGAAGAAGTGGAAGAAGCTTTCGGGTGGGCGGGGTGCGGACGACGCGAGCGAGGCCGGGAAGAACCTCTCGCGCAGCGAGGTTATCGAGATGGCGATCGAGGCCCTCTCGACCGTGCACGCGACGGACTACAAACCTGGGGAAGTCGAGATTGGGATCGTGAGCAGCAGCGAGGAGGAGCCGGAAAAGGGGCGGGGTCAGTGGAGAGTGATGGGCGTGGACGAGATCGAGCAACATCTGCTGGCGTACGCGGAGAAGGACTGAGGCGGGTCGGACGCGGAACGCATCGTGTACTGTATTTGTGTTTTCGAGCAAGAATTATTTGCGGGATTTGAGGCTTGAGGGCAGACGCACGCAGGGGATGGTGTGAAATGCATGATATTATAATCAGGTGTGTGGGAAGGAGGTTCAGTGGTACAGTCCCAGAACTAACGCAACGACGCGCCCCCGGTCTACGCCAAAGTCCCTGCGTATGAGCAACGACGTCGGGTACATTCACGAAAGAGCTCACCGAAACAGCTTCCATCTCCGCATCGTCCAGGAAGCTAGACCGCGGTCGCCATACTCGCTCCGGCGCCTCCCAGAATTCCGCGTACACCCTCTTCCCACTGCCCCCACCAGCGGCGGCCGTCGACGACGACGAGGACGAGGCGGCGTACCCCCGTGATGCTGATCCCGCGAAATTCTTTAAAAAGTCGGGGAACGCGTCCTTGAACTGTTGGGGCGCGGCTGGGTGCGGCCGCTGCGGGGAGGGCGCTGAGTTGGTACGCGCATATCCGTCGTCAGTCGTTGGTGAGCGCGAGAATGGATGTGGAACTCACTGGAGGGCCAGCTCCGCTTTCCTAAGAAGCGGATGAGAGGTTTGTGGCCATGTTCGGCGCAGAGACGGAGAGAGGGAAGCATGGTTATCGAGGAGAGGTGGAGGCGTCGGTGCCGGATGAGGTTGCCGAGAGCTTCCGGCGTTGTTTGGCGTTGTTAGGATCAGAGGCTATTGACGTCTAAACTCCTCCACCGACACCTCCATGGACTATGACATCTTGATGACATCATGAGACCTTGAAAGACACGGTACGTGAGACGACGGTGGTTCAACTGGTACTTTGTATGTCTCAGCTCAGAACAAATTTACAGATTATCTATGAATAACTTAAAAGACAAAACCGTCAAGCCGCAAGGCGATAGCAGCCTACTTATCATGTTTTTTCTCTCCCATCAGCGGCATTCGCGGTGCCAGCACCCATCGACATCTTCTCAAAAGCCACTCTCAGCAGAGCAGCAATCTCACGCATATCGCCACGACGATCCCGAACCCTTGCCCCACGAGTTGTGTCCTCGGATCGCTGCTGCGTCGGGCGCACTGCAGCGCTGCGTTCATGATGTCTCGCGCGACTTGGAGTTGGGGCGGACCCTGGAAACGAGGTCATGGTTATGCTGGTGGTCGTAGGATATGAAGGCGTCGGATCCGTAGCCCTGAAGTTGTCCATAACACCGGTTCGTATGCCGGGTGCGTGGTTTGGGGATGAGGGGTCGAAGGGGCCAATGTCCGGTTTCGAAAGTTCATTGGAGGATCGAAATGTGCGATGACGTCGGATCAGGTAGATTATGAGGACGGCGAGTGCGATGGCTATTGCTGCCACACCGCCTATGGCACCGCCGATTATCGACCCGGCATTGTGAGATGATGTCCCACCAGTGTCGACCGACGGTGGGGGAGTCAAGGATGGGGGAACCACGTAGCTTAGCGTGGATGAAGGTTCGCTGAAAATGGACATCCTTAGTCGGCGAGATGACATGATGCTTGTCGACGAAGGGAAGGTCACCTTCCCACGACAGTTCCGTTCGAAGGCCTCACTGGTTGTTTGAGGTCCGTGGCAGAATTCAGGGCATACAGAGTAATGACTTGCGAAAATGGGTCGAAGCCAACGTCTTGTTGTAGAGCGGGGCCGCCCCAGAAGGGAGAGTACGTGTTGCTTCCAGGTTGTGTTGCATGGTTCATAATGGAGTCGAACTGAGTATATTATGTAGCGGGTAGATCAGCTGAGACACGAAGCCACCCAAGGCCCAGGTGACTAGTATACCTGAATGGAGAGGAAGTGTGCAATGAAACGGGCCATTTTAGAATTGGGGTTACTGCGATACCATGCTTCGTGTAGACCGCGCGTAAAGATACCTAGAGTCTGGGGTCTCAGAAAGCATTGGATATAGATATATCAGGACCGTACGCTTGAAACTGTTCCTCAAGCCGGATAGTGTAGATTCGTCCTCTTCGAGAAACGTAAGAACATTGTACAGACTGGTGATCAGTAGGCTCTCGATAGCGCACCTTCTATGATGATGCCTCCCAGACTTGTCCATGCGGGATATGGGATGGATGTTGACACGAGATTGGTCGCACTACAGGAGGTGTTTAAGTCAACAATGTCCGAAAACCTGGATGAGAAACGCTATCAATCACAAGTCGGCCCACGTCTTGTCCTTCGAGGCATTCCCCAATACCGAAAAGCCTTCTACTGCGAAGCCCACGTTATACGAGAAAACAAAGTCATCCGGTGAGTGTTGACAGGTTTGAACGTCAAAAACATCGAATATGATGGTGCCGGTGTAAAGATGATCGCGGATAAACCTCGCGGACAGTCGTGCGCTCGTCAGGTACGTCTCATTGGAGGTTGCCTCGAAAAGATAAGCCGAAAGTCTGCAGCGATATAAAGCAATCAGATGGACATATAAATGAGTAGTCGACGTACGCAAGGAAAGGCCTGACGTGGGGGTTCAATCAGTATCTGAGCAAAGTCCAACAGTGTAAGGTCAATGCGTACCCGACTGTTTCGCCATTGACGCCGGCGCTGGCGACATCATCTGGAATCTAGTTTTGTGAGCCACCCACCCGTATTGGTGTGGAATGTCACCTTACAAAAAACACACCACCAGCCACAGACGCTGTATGTTAACACCATGAGCAATGGCATACACCAGAGAGGATGCAACGCGGCGTACAGCCATTGCACGTAGCGGGGAGGGTGAAGTTCCGCAAGGGATGCTGCCCGTCATTGACCTGGTCTTCGGTAATGAAAAACTGGGACGTATAATCCCACACGTTGACAGCCGCGGACAAGAAGAACGAGTCGTTGTACGTTCGAAAAGCGTAATATGCGGTAAGTCCCCAAAGGCTAGCGCGCAGCTGTCAGTGGCAGAACGAGAAATGGCGTGAAAATCCTTCGTACACGCTGTCGCTATTCAGACGGAGCTAAACCAATAGGAATTGTCATTAGTTAGCAGCGACACATCGGCGTAGCGCAGAGCGCACCCTAAAGATTCAAAGAGGACGTGAAGATAGAGTCAACGGAGCCTGTGGATGCTCACGTAGACAAGAGGAAGTCCGGGTGGAGGCTCTGGAACGTCCGAGTGCTACTGGTTACAACTTCTTTATATATCGTGTTTCCTGTTATCCAGTCGTTCAATGCCAGCACCGCGAACAGGCTTGCGGCTTGAGAGGGTCGCGATAGTGCTGTTAATGGGCGAGGTCGATGAGTGGTTGGAATTAAAGTAGCCGGGTGTCGTTCACCATTAATGGTCCCGATTGCGCTGTCAATAGTTGGAATGAGGTGGTCAATGGCATCTTGTGTGATCCGTGACCGTTGGTCGCGCGTGAAGTTCGAAACGGGATTCTGCGCATCGTAGGATGCAAGTTGGCGAGTATGTTAATGTCCTCCTGCTTTAGCACGGTGGTGACGACTCAACTTGCCAGATAGACGGTATGGTGAAATTCTGTGCAACCGTGAGGATTGGAAACAGCGAGATCATGCAAAACCCAGTGAAGACAGGTTGGAGGATATACATGACAAGCTGCACCCTTGGGGCCTTGATGCGACGGTGCTGGCGGAGGGGAAATAGCAGCTCGGGGACCGGAAAGGATTATATAGAAGCGTTGAGAAGAATCAGATGAAATCATGGCTGATACTTACGTGCGTACCGTGCTGGTGTGTTAGTAGTAGTGCGCACAGTGCAGTGCGCATGGCAGTCAGAATGAGAAAGGAATGGCCAGCTTCGTTCCTACGCTTGACGACGACCAGAACGTACTGCATCAGACTTCATCAGCATCTAACAGGACAAGAGCCGAATCAGAAATGCGTCCAAGACGTCGAGTGCATGCGCGTATTGTGGGTGCACTGCACCGTGAACGCGGCTGACAGAACGCCGCCACTACTAGTACTCACCAGAGACGACGGGTTTGAGCTAAACAAATAGATATGCGCTACTATTTCAGGTTTTCAATCGGGGGAAATGATAAGTAGGAAGAGATATTCAGAGCAGGAGTCCTGGAGGACTTGAACTGGACGACGATCTCAGCGGTCAGATGTGGGCGTTACCAAACTTATAAAACGTCCAAGATAAGATAAGTATTAGTGAATAGTACGTATTCATTCAGCATGCCCAGCAGTCCTGTTCAGGCTGCTCTTGTTCCAAAAAGACACAAGTGGACACTCTGGTATGCATTACCCTGTGTACTGGGGAGGCGGAGCTTCATCTCGCGGCGGAGAGATCTGGGAGCGTAGTTGCGTCATTACACCCTCCAGGATACGTCTCACCAATACGGGGACGTCTGCATCCTCACCCGTAGTCGCGAGCCTGCTCGACTCTTCCCGACTCTCTGATGCCAGTGGGGCGTTTGATCTCCTGGAGTCCGCAGTATCCGCATCTATCGATATTGGCTGTACACTGAGAGGTGGCTGAACTACAGCCCTCTTGCCGGTTGAGGACATCATCATTGTCGGTGCAGCGGGGGTTTTTGACATGGACAGAGGCTGGGAGATGAATGGTTCAATCACCTGAGACTCGTCGTAGGGTGGAAGCGGGCGACGTGAGCTTCGGCGCCAGAGGAGAACCATGGTGCCTGCGATTAGGACGATACCGACCAAGCCGCCAACCACGCCGCCAACTATCGCCTTTCCATGAGAACTTGATGAGAAACGGACTGATGGTGTTGGCGACGATGGAGGTGACAGTGACGGTGACGGTGAAGGTGAAGGTGAACTGGAAGTAGTACCACATTTTATCGTCAGTGCAGGAATCGTCAGGGGCGTTATACTAGTATCACCTTCCGCCAGTGGATCCATTGGGCGACGGGAGAGCGAGATCGATCACGGAGTTCAAGGCGTAGAGTGCGATGACTTGAGAAAAAGGGTCGAATGATTGAAGGGCCGGGCCAGCCCAGTACGGAGAGTACACGTTACTTCCAGGTGTCTTTGCATTTACTTGAATGGAGTTGAACTGCCACGTGATGAATCAGTATTCGTGCAAGGATGGGAACTTTTCACAAACCTGAACGGTAAGAAAGCTTGATATGAACTTCGCGATGTCGGAATCGGAATCACTTCGCGACCACACTTCGTGTAGTGCGCGGACAAATATGCCTTCCCAGGCGGTAAGGTAAAGTATTCAGCCGCAAAGGATGAATACAACGTACGTTTGAACCCGTTTCCTACGTTGCTGAGTTCATCTCGGACATCTGGTCCTCACAGTTAGACTCAACGCCGTCAAAATGAGCTTGTCACATACTACCCTCAACAATGACGCCGTCCGGACCAGTCCAAACCGGAAACGGGACTGACGTGGCGACGAGGGATTCTGCGCTGCGTGATGAGTTAGAAAGTGCTTCGAAAATGGCTGCTAGGGTACGCACAGAGCTGTCCATGTATTGTTCTTAGTCGCGTTGCCTAGTACCGAATAACCTTCGATCGCGAAGCCGGAGTTGTAGGTGAAGAGGAAGTTGGTGGCCGAAACTTGACAAGTTTTGACGTCGAAATTGTCAGACACCACAGTCCCATTGAACAGGTGGTCACGGATGAAGGCGGCGGAGAGCTCGGCGGCTGAGCTATATGTCGAGTTCGATGTGGCCTCGGCGAGATATGCTGAGAGCCTGAGAGAAAGAAGGATAGGCATCGCGAGCACAAAAGATCAAGATGAAGCGAACGTACGCGAGGAAAGCGCTGCAATGCTCATTAGTGAGAAGAGTATAACACATGCAGAGCTGGTTCGCACCCGACTGTTTCAACATTGACAACGCTGTTGTTGGGATCCTCTGCGAACTGGAATATAGTAGGTTCGTAAGCGATAAATCCTCCCTGAAAGTTGGACATCCGACGGCCTACAAAAAAAACACCACCAGCCACGGAAGCTGGATGTACTTGTGAGAGACACACACGATCGGAATGAATGCGAAACGCACATCCATTGCACTGGGCAGGGAGAGTAAAGTTGCGCGTGGGCTGCGATCCAGCTGCGACATGGTCGTCGGTGATCAGATACTGAGATGTATAGTCCCAAGCGTTGGCTGCGGTGCGCAGAAAGGACGAATCGTTGTAGGCTCGAAATGTGTAATATGCCGTCAGGCCCCAAAGCCTACAACACAGTGAACGTTATTTAACAGTGTGTACGATGTGAGGATGCCACTGTGAAGGGACACTCACGCGCTATCGCTATTGAGCTTGAGCTAAACGGTAAGTAACATCATCAGTATCGAGGTTACGGATGACGTGGATACGGCAGGGAATACCCTACAAATGGACATGGTAAGTATCATCAACAGAGCAATATGGTGCTCACGTAGGCAGTGCAAAACTCGGGTGAAGGTTGAGGTACGTTGGGATGCTGCTGACAACAATGCTTCGATATGTTGTATTTCCAGTTATCCAGTCGTTCAGAGCGAAACTTGCGAACAGACTTGCAGCGGTACTAGGACTTGAAAGCGCTGGCAGGATGTATCATGAAAATGGTGGCGATGACGATGAAGAACGCACATACCATCAATGGTGCCAGCAGTGCTGTCTATCAATGGTGCCAACTGACCGATAGTATCTTGTGCGATTTGTGCGCGGTCCGTGCGAGAAAGATTCGAGGTAGTATTCTGCGGTCACCCTTGTTAGTGTCTCTCGCAGCCATGGATGAGACAAAACAATGCACCTGCCATGTCGATGGTATCGCAAAGTTCTGTCCGACCACACAGATGGAGGACAACAAAAAAAAGCCTGGAAGATTCAACCGGCTGGAAGGGCGCATATGGCGTATGTAACCGACACCTGCCAGCGGTCAGTGGGAGAGAAAGGGATCGCGTGTGCAGATGGCCAGACAGCAAGATATAAGACTCGGAATTCCTGAAGCAGCGTATCGCCAGTTTGACGCCACTGGCGTCAGGCTTCGCTTCTGATTGCAACAGGTCACAAACCTGTACTTACAAGGAAAACCATGCTGGGCAAACCTCGTGCTGTACGGCCAAGCGTCAGATAAGATTCAACTTGGGATCTTGAATGCTGCAGGAGGATCGAAGTCAGAAACCATCGACCAGCTCAAGACAGTTGCGCACCTATTGTATGGAAACTCGTGATGCAAGCAACGATAAAGCACCGTGTTTGCATCCTACATCTGTTTCACGACTGCTTTTGCATCCTCCAGGCAGAGTAACGGTCAGCGGTCAAATATGATTGTTGCGTAAAACGTCCAAGACAGGTATGATAAAATGGTAGGAATTCGTTTGGCATGCCGGCAGTCCTGCTCGATCCAAAAAGCCACTGAACGTTCCGTTATGTTTTACCCTTCGTACTGGGGAGGCGGAGCTTCGTCTCGCGACGGAGAGATCCCCAAGCGTATCTGCGTCATCACGCCCTCCAAATCACGTCTCACCAGTACTGGGAAATCCTCACCCATAGTCTCGACCCCGCGTGACCTTCCCTGACTTTCTGGGGGTACGTTCGATCGCCTTGACGTCGTTGGATCCGTGCTCATTGATCGTGACTGTGCGTTGAGAGTTGGCTGAACTGCAGTCCTCTTGCCACTTGAGGATATCATCGTTGTCGGTGCGACGGACGAGTCCCACGTAGACAGAAGATGGGAGATGAAGGGGTCGATTGCCTGAGACTCGTCGCGGGGTAGAAGCGGGCGACGTGAGCTTCGGCTCCAGAGGAGAATCACGGTGCCTGCGATTACTAGGACAGTTCCGACCACACCGCCAACCACACCGCCGACTATCGCTCCAACATGAGAGCTTGATGAGGAACGGGCTGATGGTGATGGTGAAAGTGAAGTTGACGGTGAAGATGAAGGTGACGGTGAACTGTGAATAGCAAGCGTTGTATCGTCAGCGCAAGCATCATCGGAGATGTGGTAGTATCACCTTCCGCTGGCGGTTCCATTAGACGCCGGCTGAACTATATCGATCGCGGAGTTCAAGGCATAAAGTGCGATGACTTGAGACACAGCGTGGAGCTTCTCAAAGGCAGGGCCATCCCAGAATGGAGAGTACGCGTTACTCCCAGGAATCTTTGCATTTGCTTGGATGGAGTTGAACTGTCATATAACATGAAAAGACGACGATGCAGGCATGGGAAGTCCGCACATACCTGAATGGTGAGAAAGCTTGCTATAAACTTCGCAATATCGGAATCGGGGTCACTCCGCAACCATACCTCGTGGAGTGCGCGGACGAATATGCCTTCACTCCAGGTGGTACATCAGGAAAAACCTCCCTTACTAAAAATCTACTAATTAGAGGGGGACCTTCCTAATTCCCTGTTCCCGCTGCCAACCTGCAAGGCACTACGTCAACGTAGGTCCCTGTCACCCTTCTGGCCTCAACTATGTATTTGAAGTGCAAATATGAGGTCAATGTCGACGACGGTGCATCGAAATGTGTACGGGGTTTTGTGAGAATAGAGCCCGTTAGTTCACTTTAGGAAGGTCCCCCTCTAACTAGCGCTAATTTGCTGGATTTGTTGATTTTAGTAAGGGAGGTTTTTCCTGATGTAAGGCGAAGACTTCGGGCAAGGGATATTATGACATACGCTTAAACCCGTTTTTTACCTTGCTGAGTTTAGTTTTGTCATCTAGTCCTCGCAGTCAAACTCAGCACCATCAACGCAAGCTTGATTCGTACATACCTTCAGCAATGACGCCGTCTGGATTAGTCCACGCCGGAAACGGGACTGACGTAGCGACGAGGGACTCTGCGCTGTGCAATGAGTTAGAAAGTACTTGGAAATGGATGTATGGCTGCCGGGTACGCACAGAGCTGTCCATGTATTGTTCTTAGTCGCATTGCCTAGTACCGAATAACCTTCGATCGCGAAGCCGGAGTCGTGAGTGAAGACAAAGTCGGCAGCAGAAACTTGACAAGCTTTGACATCGAAATCGTAGGACACCATAGTCCCATTGAATAGGTGGTCACGGATGAAGGCGGCGGAAAGCTCGGCGGCTGAGCTATATGTCGAGTTTGATGTGGCCTCGGCGAGATATGCTGAGAGCCTGGAAGAAGAAGAATACATCATCGCGAACATAAGAGACCACATTGACACGCACGTACACAAGAAAGGGTCTGCAATGCTCGTCAGTGAGAAGAACATAACATCATGCAGGGCTGTATCGCACCCAACGGTTTCACCATTGACAGCCCCGTCGCTGGAATCCTCTGTCTAGGTCAGTAAGCGACAGATCCTCTCTGAAAGCTGGTCATCAACCTACCGAAAATACACCACCAGCCACAGAAGCTGGGTGCACCTGTCAGGGATGCGCGCGGTCAAAATGAATACGAGACGCACAGCCATTGCACTGGGTAGGGAGTTCAAAGTCGCGCGTAGGATGCGATCCAGCTCCCACCTGGGCATCGGTGATCAGATACCGGGATGCGTAGTCCCAAGCGTTGGTTGCGGTGTGCAGAAAGGACGAATCGTTGTAGGCTCGAAAAGTGTAATACGCCGTAAGGCCCCAAATCCTACAACACAATGAGCATTAGCCATATGTACGAGGCGACAATACCACGAAGGAACATTACGCACGCGCTATCACTAGCAACTCCCAAGTCTGGCTGAAGGCCAAGAAACGTTGGGATGTTGCTGACTACAATGCTTTTGTAGGTTGTATCGCCAGTTATCCAGTCGTTCAGAGCGAAACTTGCGAACAGGCTTGCAGTGGCATTAAGGGTTGTAAGCGCTGGTGGAACATATCATGAAGATAGCGGCGACGACAACAACGAACACACATACCACTATCAATGGTGCCAGTGGCGCTGTCTATCAGTGGCGCCAACTGACCGATGGCATCTCGTGCGATCTGCGCGCGGTCTGTACGGGAAAGACTTGAGGTGGTATTCTGCGGTCATCCTCATCAGCTTCTCTCGCAGCCATGAACAAGGCAAAAAGCTGCACCTGCCATGTCGACGGTATGGTGAAGCTCTGTCCAGCCACACCGTGACAGACGGAGGACAGGAAAAAGAAGCCTAGAAAACTTGACTGGCTGGAAAGGAGCATGTGGCCTATGTGGACCGACACTTTCCGGCAGACCGAACAAGGACGAATCACAGTTATCAGTAGGGAAAGGGAGAAAGGGGGATCCTGTGTGCTGATGCCAGACGGCAGGGTAAATATACGGATTCCTAGAGTACCAAGTGTCGCCAGACACCATGATTGAAATGAGACTTCACTTCGGATCGGACAGACCCCAAACCTGTGCAGGGAGATCCATGCTTGGCTAGCCTTGTGTTGCACGGATAGGTGCCAAAATTCAAACTTCGAGCTTCAACTGGGAATCTCAGTTGCTGCAAAAGGATCGGAATCAGAAACTACCCGATTAACTCAGGAAAGTTGCATACCTATCGTATGGAAGCGTGATGAAGCAATGGTGAAGTACTACGCCGTTTGGATCCTACATCTTTCTCACAACTGCCTTTGCATCCTAGAGGGGAAAGGGATCGCGTGCGCAGACAGCGAGGTATATGTAGGAATGTTAGAAGAGATGCATCATCGGGCGCGGGGCCTCAGCGGTACGGCATTTGGTGACAAAGATACGAGGATACGTAACTCTACGTACACTGGATAGAATACCATATGTATGCTTCGTGGTAATGCTTTCCATCATATGCGCCCCTTCCGGGAGCTGATTATCCAAACGGTCAATGACGAGTCGACACTGAACGCCCGCCCAGGCCCCAGAGACCGACAGATGTTCCTAGGGACAAAGTCAGCGTTTTCGGGGCGAGTATCTATTCAAGAAACAAAAATACCTTTGCTGATGCACTATTGTCGCGGTGTATAGCTAATAGGGATGAGAGTTGGGAATGAGGATGGGTTGGCTCCAAAGTTTCCAAAATCTAGAAAATGATGACAGATAGAGAGCCGGATCCGCCTTCCTAAAAGGCTGATGGGACGTTTGTGGTCGGTTTCGGTGCAGAGACGGACAGTTCAATGAGTATTGTTGTCGAGGAGGGGCGCCAGAGGCGTTCAATGGAACCGGACGGAGGTAAGTAGGACGGGTTTCTGGTTTTGTTTGGTCTTGTTAGGATCAGAGGCTATTGGCGTCCGCGATTATATTCGCTTTGCTCTGCGCGTGCACTACATAAGTACAAAATTACTCGCAGGATCCGCTCCCGTTTGCGGGAGCATGACACCCTTATGTGTCCCGAACTTTCTCGTGCACCTATATGTTCCCCTCGAACTACTTATCATTCTACCTCAGGCTGAAAGGACGACCTCCGTTTGACCTCCGTCTCTTGAATTTGGATGACTCCGAGTGATCGATACTGACCGATACGCTACGGTCGCTCCGCTCCTACGTTTTGATCTCGGGAACGAGTCGTAGCCCAAGGTTATGCTCGTCGTCGATCCGAGTGCGTCGCCGTCACAGCCTCGGTCCTAAACTTGAAGCCCTGTTCTACTTCTATGGCACGCACATAGAGATGTCGCTGACAAATTATTAAAAGAGCGAATGCCCGAAATTGTCATAAATACATCCATGGTACGGCGTGCCCTAAAAATAAGTATCTCCACCAACTTTGAATCGACAAAGCACGGGAAGTAAGCAAGATGGTCCTCGCATGGACTCCACGTCCTCTGGAGACGGATACCTTGAATCGAGAATATCATCCTTCGTACTGGGGAGGTGGAGCATCGTCTTGCAACGGAGACCTCTCCGAGCGCATCTGAGTCAATACGTTTTCCACGATACGTCTCATCCAGACTGGGTCATCCCCACCCGCAGTCTCGACTCTTCCCGAATCTTCCCGATTCACAGCCGGCGGCGCTGTCGCGGTGCCCATATCCACTGATATCGTTTGTGCAGTTGGTTGATCCACAATTCTCTTGCCACTTGTCGAAGTTATCACCGTCCGTATGCCAGATGTGTTGAAGATGGAAAGTGGCTGGGTGATGAACGGGTCGATGTCGTGGGACGGGGACACGTGTCGGCGAGAATAAAATTCCTTGATTCTGCAAGGTAAGGCGGAGACGTCAATTGCAAGAGACGATGGTGCCGCACTTTTATACCCGGTGCACACGTCACCGAGAGAATATTGGTCCCCTAGTCCCCGCAGTCAATCTCAGCGTCGCGAAAATAAATGTTGGCACACACTTACCCTCATTAATGACACCGTCTGGGCCGGTCCATGCCCAAAATGGGCCTGTTGTCGCAATGAGATTGTACGCACTTTGGAAATGAGTTAGGGGTGCCCTGGGGTCGACTTTGAGTGACTGGATAGAGCACGCACAGGGATGTCCATGTATCGTTCTTAGTCACATAAGACCGAAAAGCCTTCGATCGCGAAACCGGAGTCGTAGGTGAATATGAAGTCAGCATCAGATACTTGGCAGCCTTTGACGTCGAAATTGTCCCAAATTAGGGTCCCATTGTACAGATGGTCGCGGATGAACGCCGCTGAGAGTTCAGCGGCTGAAGTATATGTTGAATTTGAGGTGGCTTCGGCGAGATATGCTGAGAGCCTGTGAAAGGAAAAGGTAGGGCGATCGTGAGCACAGCTGCCAGCAGCACCGCGAGGAAGGATGCGTACGCAAGGAAGGGCCTGAAATGCTCATTAATAACAAAACAAAAAAGATAAAGGATTGGGTCGCACCCGACTGTTTCTCCATTGACGCCCCCGTCACTGGAAACACCTGGGACCTAAATCAGTAAACAACATGTTGGCCCTACAATCACGGTTCCACCATACCCAAAATACACCGCCAGCCACAGAAGCTAAGGGATCGTGTGTGTGAGGAATGACGCCGCCATTAATAACAGAGAGACTCACATCCATTACACTGGGGAGGGAAGGTAAAGTTACGTGTGGGCTGGCGTCCAGTTTGAGCCTGGGCATCGGTGATTAGATACTGGGACGCATGGTCCCAAACTTTGATCACGTTGGATAAAAACGACGAATCGTTGTAAGCGCGAAATGTATAGTACGCCGTAAGGCCCCAGAGCCTACCGAAGAAGTGTTAGCAGGAGTCCGCGAAGGTGTGAGGAACTACTACACACAAGCCATCGCTGTTGACTTGCTCCCTAAAACCAAAGACATGAGCACTACTATCACCCACAGCAGATGTTACACCAGCTCACCGCGATACTCCGCCATTCGGAAGGAAGCTAAAGTAATACGGGATGTTGTTGATTATGGTGCTTTTATAAGTCGTCTCTCCGGTTATCCAGTCGTTCAGTGCGAGGACTGCGAATAAGCTTGCAGTAGTAGAGATCGGAAGCGCTATCGAAATGCATTGTAGAAATGGTGGCCACGATGACGATGAATAACGCACATACCACTGGCATCCGATCCTGAGGTGCTGCCGGCGCCGGCGCTCTCTATCAATGGAATCAACTGACCGATGGCATCTTGAGCGACCTGCGCACGGTCACCACGAGAGATGTTCGAGGTGGAATCCTAGCGTAGTCTCCGTCAGTCTTACACGAAACCGTGAACAAGACAGATAATCGCACCTTCCATGTTGACTGTATCGTGAAGTCCTGTGCGACTACACGGACGAGGAACAGTGGCCAGAAATATGAGAAACTGATACCGCTGGAAGGATGCATGTGTTGCCGATTTGAACGTTCAGTTCCAACAAGATAAACGAAGTTTAATGCGAGATGATCAACGAGAGGGGACAGTGTTTTCGTGTGCAGGTAGGGGGGTATATATGTGAATTGCCGAGTAGGTGTCGTCAGGCGTGAGGACTCAGCAAATGAATAGATAGTAAGATACATATCTATACGTGTACTGGACAACGTTTCGCAAGGACGTTCCAAGGGCAGAACTTGCCAAGGCGAGAGGCCTTATGCAACCCCTACAGGAGTTGGTTTGCGAACGACGCCGACAACTGTGCCTACAGAGTTCCTGACAGTGATCACAGTGCTTTTGTGACGCACAATTGATGAAAAAGCATACTGTACCTTGATCCATAAATTATCTTTGCGGTGCGCTAGTCGTGCAGAAAGGGCTTAGACACTGTTAGAGGGAAATGTAGCGAGCGACGGGCAAGAGCACTGAGCAGGTTATCAACTCGCGTCAAGAGAAACATGAATTAGTCTCCCAGAGGCAGACGAGATAATTCGTCAACACTTCTCAAGTTCAGGATCCTCTTATCTGGCGTCTGCTTCCATTACGGGCGTTGTTATCGAGTGTCCAAGGGAGCGTGATTGCCGGATTTCGGCATGTCACGTGTACAAGACATCAGAGCTCGTCAGTCAAGCCGCTCACAAGTCGACGAGCATAAATTAGAGCCTCAGGCCTCAAGGACCTCCTTCGAGTTCAACACAATTTGTTAGCACATGTATAATAGCACAAGTATGTGTAAAGGAAGATCAGAAGCCCTGAGGCCTTGAGTATAATACAGATAGAGCAGGATAGAGCACGAATGAAAACAACAATCGAGCTTGACCCTTCCTTTAATGAAGTTCCTTGCCTAGAGGCATCAAGCTTGGGCTCGAGAGCTGGGTAGTTGATTGGTATATGTTTAAATTGACGACGAGCAACGTACTTTGAGTGGTGTATTCGTAGATGCAGTGGGCTGCAACAATTGACGGTGCTTTTTGTCCTTCTTGCCAGTGGTACGTGGTGGTGCGCATCCATGGCCGCAATGACGGATAGCGCGCAAAGGTTGCTCTTCTGCCGACCGTAGGAGACGATGCAAACAATGACCTTCTTCCAGCTGTCCGTCCCACACATCTTATTACGCCCGCACTTACAGTGAGTGATGGGCAATGTTCTTCATGACACCGTGCATGGAGCGCGTGGACAGCGCGTCGTCCTCGTAGTACATCATCGTCGCAATGGAAAGCATTGTGTGCTGCGGGGGTTAGTAGTGGACCTAACGAGACCTAACGCACAGTGGTGACCGGTGACCGGTGAAGCCCAGTGGAAACGGCACTTTTTCACCTCGATTCCCAACGATTCAACTGCCAAAAACAGATATTTCTGTGAATTGAGAGTGATTGATGCGTCAAATTCGTGATGGGAGCATGGGAGATTTGCTGAAGACCTCGTCGGGTTGCTGCCGAGCCGTGCATTTCGAGTCCTTCTGTCTTCGTTACGCTTGTTGTCTATTCTAGTCGATTGCTGTCCTTTCACACCACCTGGATGCGAAACACGCGTGAATCACCAAGTCCGCCATTATCAAGTAAGGCTGTTATGCTCCTTTAAGCTCAGTAAGTTAGTACATGTTCTCCCCCAATTCTCCCTTCCGCACCGTCTGCAAAGCATTGTTTGACAATTTGCATGAGCTAACCTTGGACTGGAGATCCAGCTTCAAACTCGTGCTCTTGCATTCATAGTAAATATATATGTAGTGGCTTTTGGTGTTCTGACTAGGGACAAATTGGACTTAGCAATAGCACATTGCGAGTGCGAGTTCGTCACGTGTTCGCTAAACTTTCTTCGCGTCGCCCTCTCTTCGCTCTCTCTCAACCAACCACCATCACCACTACCACTGTCCCCTCGTCATCGGCGTCGTCCTCGTCGCCCCCCCGGCGTTCTCGTCGCCCCCCCGTTGTCTTCGTCGCTTCCCCGTCGTCCTCGTCGTCCTCGGTCTTCCCTACTCCTGTTGTCCGCCAGTCCTGTCGCGCGCGCTGTCCGGTCTTTTGTCGCCCGTCGCTCTCGTCACTCCCGTCTCCCTCGTCACTCTCGTCGCCCGTCGCCCTCATCACTCCCATCGCCTGTCGCCTGTCGCTCCCATCGCCTGTTGTCCGCCGCCCTCGTCACTCCCGTTGCCCGTCGCTCTCGTCACTCCCGTCTCCCGTCGTTTCCGTTGGCCCCGTCGCACGCCCCTCCCGCTGACCCCGTCGCCCGCCGCCCTCGTCGCCCGCCACTCCTGCCGCCCGTCGCCTCATTATTCTCGTTGTCCTTGTCTCTCTCGCTACACCGGCCACTCTCGTCTCCTGCCCGCTCCGCTCCAGCCGCCTTGTCCTTCTCGCCGCCCTTGCCGCTCCCAGCATACTTACATGCACCATGCCATGGCTGCCCACAAGGCAAGGACTTTACGAGAACGAGATGTTCGTGCGTGCGGGGCAGGAGTGTTACTTACAATTGGTTAATTAGAGTCTTACTGTATTGACAGAATGTATTGTAGTCTTGTAGAGTACCTATACGAACCAATTATACATGTGCCTTTCTCATCCCCATGATTGATGTGAATTGTATAGAGTCAAAACCGTACATTGTTGGCGATTCATGCGGATGGGAGGACCCACTGAAAAAGAGGCCAGACGATATATTTCCTGCGATTTACACAGAAGGAGACGGCTGCGAGACTGCTGGAAATATCTCTAAATCGCGGGCAATGCACTTTCCATCAAAGAAGCTGATTTTTGTCTCACTTTTTCGATTGCCTTGGATTCACAGAGGTTCTCAGTGATTTCCTCGTGAGAAATCACTGAGAATCGAGGTGAAAAAGTGCCGTTTCCACTGGGGGTGAAGCCTGAAGCCTGAGTGCTTGAAGTCGTTGGGTACACTGGTTGGAACAAATGAGTAGGATTCATATGCACACCTTGTATTGCATTGCCTTATGCTTTTCCACGGAATGAGGAGGAGCCCAAAGATGGTGAAGAATCGTCGTCGACATCGCATTCAGTGCGTTGATCAATTACTTCAAATAATATTGTTCTGCGATAACGTGTCTCGATAAGGTCGCTCAACCAATCAGCGAGCTCCCCCCGCGGAGAAAAGCAGACTAACATGAATTGGTCCCAATGGCGATGGAACCAAACCCCAAAGGGATCTCTTTCACATCCATTCCACTTGCGCGTCCTCGACGCTCTCTCCTCCTGCACGTCTTCCTCGTCGTCCGAAACCTTCCGCGCACTGCCCGACACATCCCGCTCACCGTCCAGGACGCCGTTGAGCCCCTGCATGACCGCCTCCGTCGGCCAACATCTTCTCTCCGGCGCGCTCTCCGGCCTCACGTCCACCGTCGCCCTCCAGCCCTTCGACCTTCTCAAGACCCGTCTTCAGCAGCCCGATGTCCGCAACGTGCACGGCGACATCCTCCGCACCTCCCGCGCTATCCTTGCGCAGAATGGTCTACGCGGTTTATGGCGCGGTACGACCCCCAGCCTGGCGCGAAACATCCCTGGGATCGCGCTGTACATGACCGGCCTCACTCAGCTCCGCACGTTCATGGCGACGTCCCCGCTTTTTCAACGGCTGCCTCCTCCTGGAACGTCAGCTTCATCTGTTCTTCCCACCCTGTCACCCACCGGAAACCTCATCGCTGGTGCCGCGATGCGCGTCGCGGTTGGATTCGTGCTCAACCCGATATCCGTTCTCAAGGCCCGCTACGAGGTTCGCAGCNTTACCCTTTGCTCGCAATGCACTCTTCTAACTGGCACATTGCAGAGTAACCTACACTCGCTACCTTCTCTCCCCGTTGCTCTTCGGGAACTCGCGCGAGCAGGCCCCGCAGAGCTCACGCGTGGTTTCTTCGCGTCTGCTGTACGCGACGCGCCGTACGCGGGTCTTTTTGTCCTCATATATGAAGGATGCAAACGCGAAGCAAGTAAGTTGGCTTTCTATTTCCTACAGCTGTGGCAGTTCCTCATATATACATGTATATCTGACCTGTTCCTTTGCTAGACATGACCTTCCCCTCCCTTCCGGCCCCTGCGATCCACAGCGCTTCCGCTGCTATTGCAGGGACACTCGCGACGCTAGCAACACACCCTTTCGACGTGGTTAAGGTATCTGTCCATACACTCATCCGTTTGCTCTCCCATCGGACTACGTCTTTCTACTCTATAATCATGCCTGAACGCGCATACACCCATCGTTCTTCTCATTTTTACGTTGTGTCTTACATCTACCACTCTGTGCTTCTCGCAATTTGCTCATTCTAACTAACTGCTCCTTCTAGACGAAAATCCAAGTCCGTCCTGAAGCACGCTACCAAGGTTTCCTGCGCACCGTAAACACAGTTTGGGAGGTACGTCTTTCCGTCTTTGCTCCCCTAATCCGTCTCGTAAACTTTCCATAGACGCGGGGTGCCGCAGGATTCTTCGATGGTGCGTCTCTTCGACTGACGCGCAAGGTTCTCTCCTCCGCGATCGGGTGGGCGGTGTACGAGGGCGTGCTGGGGTTTGTGCGAAGACGCTCGTTGGTTCAAAAAACCCTTGAAGACGATTGATCGCTTAGGTGGTACTGAACCTCGCCTTTTTGCTCGGTTTTGTTGTCCTTGTCGTCGCCTCGCTCATGCTTCTCGTCACGGACGCTGTATACTTTAGTACGATACACATGTGTATATCATCTACTCAAACACGTTAAAAGCCCACGGCAATTCTCCTTCATTGCTCTTGGCGGCTCTCAGGGCCCAACCAAACCTGATGGTCGAAAAGAATGAACCGGAAAGCTTTCAAGCTTCAAGCTGTTAGCATCCCGGGCCAGTACACCAGAGTGGGACACCTCCTGATACCCAGAAACATTTTACTGCGTGGACTTCAAAACAAAACGGTAGGTAGTCAACCTAGTAGCTGAACAGCTCCGTTTGTAGGTACATCTCCTCGCACGCCGCTCGGCCCTGGAGAATATCGATCTGGACCCCTGCGACGGCGTTGCCCGTATCGCGCGCGAGACCGTCGGGACCGCACACAGCGACACCGACGCGTCCAGCCCATTCGCGCCCGCGTGCAGTGACGAGCTCTAGGACGGGAGGACGGGAGGAGAGGAGTCCGAGTTCAACAGGGGTGGATTCTTTGTCGACGATCGAGGGTGACATGGATTTGGTTTCTCCTTTGGAGGAATCTGGGGACTTGGGGTGGGGGGAGTGACCGGTAACAAAGACGTGCACGGAGACGGCGGAGGATGGGAGGCCGCGGCAGGCGTCGAGGAGGACTTGTTCGTACCAGTGCATCGTCTCTGCATTGACACCGTCAGCAAGACACACAAGAGACGAGAAATCATGGAACACATACCAAGCTCACGAACGCTCCAGACGAGCTCGACGCGCGCGCACCGCGAACGAACCTCGCTCTCCCCACGCATACACGCAACAAGGTCCAGAAAGATGGGGAGGATGTGCGCGATGCCGCTCCCACCTGCCACGAGCAATACCGCGTCGAACGCGCGGAACTCGGGTGCGGACTCTCCAAAGGGCCCGTCGACCAGCACGCCGAGCGTGCGTTTCCCACCGGCCTTCGGCCACGCTGCGGGCCAGGGCGGCGCTGAAGCCAGACTGGGGGGCCACGACGAAAGAGAGGGTGTTCGGAGTTTCGGAGGCCGAGGGGGAGGTAAAGGGAGAAGGAAGGCTAGAGATGGAGTATGGGTGGGACTCGAGCGGGCGCACGCGGTAGAAACGCAGAATAGCGTGCTGGCCTGGCGACCAGCGCATGCTGGTGGGGATGTTGATGAGTACGGCCCCGGAGGAGGAGAGGGTCAGTTCGGCGGTGTGGGCGCGGAGGTTGCGGTAGATGAGGAAGACGATGCGCAGGCCGAGACCCCAGCCGCACACGGCGAAGGTGGTGTACATGTATGCGCTGATGTGAAGAGACGATGTCAGGGTATTGTGCGAACGACAGTGGGGGAGGCGTACCTGCTATCCAAGTATGGCCAGACGTGGTACCAGAGAGTCACTAGGTACGCTGCAGAAGGATTGGGGTCAGAACGCTAGATGCGAGCCGGTGAACCGGATGTACCTATGGCGGCGGCGATGTGGAGGAACCAGAACGCCTCGTACGTCTTCTGGCGGATAAATGGCATGCTGAGCAAGGAGAGCCATATGAGAGGGCCGAGGGCCCCAAAGCCACTGTAAAAGATGAGGTAGGAAACCCCGGCATCTTCTCTATATATGATCGCGAATGAGCACGAGAAAAGTGGCGAAGGAGGATGACGTACCGGAATCCCCATATGATCATGGAAAATGTGTGCACCAAGCTCATGTAAAAGTGCAGGATGGAGACGCCTTGGTGGAGGACTTGAAGTTTCTCGTAAGACGTGCCTGGAACACATGTAAGTGAGGGAGGGGGTGAACGCGGATGTGGGAGACATACCGGATACGGTGCCTATGAGGTTGCGTTTTTGAGCAAAGGCAAAGATAAAGGGAAGCATGGCCATCGCGATCCACTCGCTACGAAGTCCAAGAGGAGAGCTGCCGTCTGATCGAAAAGAATAAACTCAGGAAACACCACATGTAAGAGATCACGCACATAATGGGGGCCTATAGTAGTATGTGATGGCGAAGCAATACATCGTGCAGAACAGAAATCCGCCGAAGAGCGTGAATGTCTGCGCAAAGCTTCCGGTGGTGTACACGGGGGCGATGTATTTGTTGACGGACGGTGGGATATACGAATACGCCAACCATCGCAAGAGGGCGTATACTTGGGCCTTCCTGCCAGACTTGACCGGGGACACATTGACGGCCACCGAGCTTCGCAAGCTGAACCAGGAAAGCTCAATGGGCGATCCAGAGCAGACGACAAGGGACACGAACCTCCGGTAGTGTAAGATTTTGTGACAGACGTTGAAGGCAACGGCGAAAAAGGTGCCCGCGGCGAAGAAATAGAGTGTATAGTAGCCGTACTTGACGGTAGTCTCCCAGCGATCGGGGTGAGTATTGGCGTATTCGTTGTATTCCTTCAACGGTCGGCGCGTACAATCCTCGCGCTTGAATACTCGCTATCTGAACGACCATCGCAGAGAAAGGGGAGGAGACAGCGACGCGGTGAAGGGAAACGAAGAGCGCGCAGGGTAACTCATCTCGACGGTGGCTTTTATGAGCTATACAGGCGCGCAGGGCACACGAAGACCGCCGCCATCCGCGAGGTTTGACAGCGGGGGAACGGGAAAAAGAACACCTCTACCTGCATTTGCGACTTTTCGGCGAGCGCGCCGCGGTGGTTGGAGGGAGAACTCAGAAGGCGCGCGCGTCTGAGCGCAGCACGTCTTATCTGATAATGCATCAGCGATCTCATTTTCTCCCAACATCATCTGCGTGCCGATCTCCGATACATCGCACGCTGGGCAGCGATATATAATCTGATAATGGGGCTTTCCGCCGGGATCAGACATACTTGTCAGCATCAATCCCACCAAGCGTTGAACGTTGAAGTTCAAGACACGCCACACTTCCTAATGACCAGACCACGGTCATTACTTCGTACCATTCCCCGCCCGCCGCCAGTGTTACTTACAGCCGATACAGAGGGGGGTCGAGGGCCGTGAACAAGTCGGCCCTTGACAGTCTATCCGAATCAGGCGACCATGTCCTGGAACAAAGACTTTCAGGGACGGTCCGTAAGAAAGGTGCAAACAAACATGAATGCAACTAACAGTCTAACTAACCGATACTGGCTATGATACATTTTATGCTGGTCGGAGGGGGAGGGAGGGGGCGCGTGGGGGCGAATGGGGTGGGTAGCAGGGGGATGTCAATAGCACGTACGGAGGGAAGGGGAGCATGCCGAGGCGTCGTAACCGTGAGTGAGAGCGTACTGTAAGCAATATCATAAGGTATGCGAGAGAGACGAGAGACAAGAAATGCGTGAGCGATAACTAAATGCGTGCGGGAAGCGTGAGCGTGGAACGATAACGTAGCGAGGGGTCAGTCAATTCAAAATACGGGGGCAAAACGACGGCACCAGCACTGGCGGCTCACGGGACTGGCCGGTGTTGATGCAGACGCGGCAGGCTCTGACGGCCACGGCGACACCGCGTCGTCGAGCATGATCCCCGAAATCCTAGTTGTAGATCGACTCGGGGTACTGCCTCGCTTTGAGCCTCGCCAGGAGGGCCACCGCGCAGTCGCGGTTGCCCTGCCCGAGTTCGGCGCGGACCATCGCCTCCCACGTCGACGGCTGGAGAGAAGAAAGGCCATGCATCAACACCGTCGCCAAACCTCGACGAAGCAAAAGAGAGAACGCACCTCGCGGAAGACAGGTGCATCGGGCGCGACGGTGCGCGCAGGGGTCGCGTTGTGCGGCGCATGGTTGTTCGGCGCGGCGACGCCCACGGGCGGGTCAACGAGGTTCTCGAAGAGTGCCCTCGCCTGTTCGATTTCGCCCGCGGCGGAATATCCTCGGATGAGCAAGTTCGCGATGTACGCCGTCATATGGATCCCGAGCCCCCTCAGCCTGTCGACGTAATACGGGATGAGGTCCGCGCGACGGAGGGTGACGAGCACGTTGATCAAGGACTCGAACGTGACGGCGTCGGGGAGGGACAGGCCGGAGGCGAGCGTGGTCGGGTGCGTGGCGATGGAGTCGAAGACGGCGGTGGCCTTTTCGAGCGACTTGCCGACGCAGCCGTAGGCGTTGATGAGCGACGCCCAGTGCGCGCCTTGCACATTCAACGTGCGTTCCGCGGACAGGTCCGCAAAGCTTTTTTCCATCTTGCGGAAGTCGACGGGCTCGATGGTGCCGTACGCGTCCAGAAGCAACTGCGCGCCGCCCCCGTTAGTACACCTATCTAGGAAAAACATAAAGAAAATGAAACA
Source organism: Amylostereum areolatum (assembly GCA_012932865.1). Taxonomy (NCBI): domain Eukaryota; kingdom Fungi; phylum Basidiomycota; class Agaricomycetes; order Russulales; family Stereaceae; genus Amylostereum; species Amylostereum areolatum. The sequence continues at coordinate 468,627 of SAXG01000023.1, forward strand.
CACCTTGTACGTGTGGGCCGTCGGTCTGATGCCCGCCTGCTTCATCTTTCCGTAATACTTGAGGAACTTGTCCAGGTTCGGCTTGGTCTGCACGAAGAACTGCATCATGGTGTTGTACGGCGGAATGCGGGGCTTGAAGTTCGTCTGCGCCGCCATCTCCTCGAACAGCGCCTCCGCGCTCTCGCCGTCGCCGACGCGGCAGCACGCCGCGACGACCGCGCCGTACGTGACCGAGCTCGGGCGCAGGCCGTCGGCCTTCATCCGCTCGAAAAGCTCGACCGCGAGGTCGGCCTTGCGCGCCTTGGCGAAGCTTCGAGATCGCGGTGTTGTACAGGTACGTGTTCGGCACGACGCCGCGCGCCTGGCTCTCCCCGAAGTAGGTCATCGCGTGCGCGGTGTCGTCCGTCGTGTCCTTGACGCATTGGATCAGCGCGCCGTACGCGTCCGCGCTCGGCGTCATCCCGTGCTCGAGCATCCGTGCGCGATGCCAGTCCGCGCGGGGTCCGTCGCCGGCGTGTCCGAGGGCCATGATCATCGCGTTCTCGATCGCCCACCAGCCTTCCTTGTGTTCTTCCTCCCGGCCCTTGCCCTCCACGAGGCCGAGCGCGAGCTGCGCCGCAGCCGTACATCTCAAACAACCGGTCGAAGTCCTTGATCCGTCCGAGCATTTCCATGATCTTTCCGATGCAGGCCGGGGTAGGGTACACGCCCATCTGCACGCCCGCCTCGAAGCGCTTGAGGGCTTCGTGGGTGGTGCCGGGGAGCCCGGACGAGGTGAGGTACATCATGAGAGCCTCCTCGACGAACCGCGAGTGGTACGCGTCGACGCGCAGACCGGTGTCTTGGGGCAAAGGGGTGGTGGGGAAGTCTTGGTCTTGCGATGAGACAACCGACTCGGTCGTGAGCTCGGGAGTGGTAGGGACCGTATCGGGGACCGGGATGAGGGCAACGTACGCCTCTCCGAGAGGCTTGAGCACCGCATGCGCACCCTCGACGCCTTGAAGCTCGACGATGGTATTGACGACCTCCTGCAGAGCGTTCTTCGTCGCGTCATCCCATTCCTGCGGCTCGACGCCGGTCTTCGCCATATCCCGAACCAATTTCGTCGCCCGCTCCAGCGCGTTCTCCTGAGCGCCGCCCGCCGCGACGCACGTCGCGAGCGCAGCCGCCTCCTCCTGGCCGAGATCGCTGGCCTGGTCCACCTGGTCGTACGCGCGGTTGACGGCCTCGACGACGTCTTGTCCGGCGGCGCGCCGCCGGGCGGTGTACATCGTCGCCATCCGCAACGCGACGCCCAACGGGACATCGCGCGGCGCGCCGGCCTCGTCGCGGACGATCGAGCGCACCCACGCGATTTGGACGTCGGTGTCGCGCGCGATGCCGCGGGGGGCGTCGTCGGGGATATGGTGGTTGACGATTTCTTCGAAGATGCCGACGGCCTTTTCGAACTCGCCGTACCGGGCGTAGAGCGCGGCGACGCGGCGCATCTGGACGTGGGGGCCGCCGAGCACGCGGAAGTTGTAGGTCCAGAACTCGCGCCCGCCGACGACCTTGGCCATGAGGTGGTCCAGGATGGCGACCGCCTGCTCGGACGGCAGGTTCTCGTTCTCGAGGCGGTTGACGTTGACGGCGAAGAGCGGGATGCGCTGGGCGCGGTACCAGGATACCTTGTCGTGTGTCTTCTCGAAGAACGCGTTGAGCTGGTCCACGTCTCCCTTCTGGATCAACCCGAGGACGATGTGCTCGAGCATGTTCGGCGTCGGCGCGGGGGGCGTGACGATCGGCGTATGCTGGCCATCGACCTCCTTGCCCGTCGCGAGCAGCCTATCGAACCAGCCCAGCGCGCTCTCCATGTCGCCGGCCGTGCAGAAGGCCTCGATGATCGTGTTGTACGTCGCCGTCGACGGCGCGGGGACCTCGGTGTGCGTGTACTCGGTGCCGTTCGGGGTGTCGAGCATCTCTTCCAACAGGCCCAACGCGACTTCGGGGTGTCCGTTCTGGATGTGCGCCCGGATCATGTTGTTCCACGGGTACGCGAAATCGAGGCGCGAGTGGTGGCGCCAGAGCCAGAAGACCTTGCCGGCCGCGGCCATGCGCTTGAACTCGTCGAACACGACCTGTGCGCCGGCCATGTCGCCTGAGCGGATGTAGACGTCGAGAAGGTGGGCGTAGGTGTTGGCGCTGGCGCGCAGGTCGCGGCGCTCGATGTGCGCGAAGATGCGGAGCGCGACGTCGACGTTGTGGTGGAGCGCGCACGCGCGCACGAGGTCGCTGTACACCGTATCGTGGAACGTCCAACGGAGCACCGTGTCCGCCGCGTCGAACAGCGCGAGGGCCGAACCGAAATTGTTCTCCGACTCGAGCGCCGCGATGCGCTGGCTCTCGACGAAGTCCTCGGCGGGGTCGGGCGCTTTCAGGATCTTGCGACGGGTGGCGCGCGCGTTGAGGGCTCGGACTTGGCTGACGACTTCGATATCGCGCCGGAGGAGGGCGCCGATCATGAGGGCGTAGGTGCGGTTGTTGGGCCGGAGGCGGCGGTCGACCATGTCGTTGTACAATCCGAGGAGTTCCGTGAGCGGTTCCGTGTCCTTGCGCAGACGAATGAGGACGGTCATGGCATCGTTCCATTCCGACACGACCGACTTGGTCTCGGGGTCGCGAAGACGTTGGATGGCTGCTCGTGTCTGAAGAGAGATTATTAGGAAAAGGTGGGCGCAAACAAATCGAGAGAGAAATCTACCTTGAATTCATCGCCGTGGGCTTCCTCGAGGAGGGCCCGGGTGGGTGTCAAAATTTCCTTGGGTTCCGGTTCGAGCACGGTTTGGGGTGCAGCGGGGTCCGTGGGGTCGAGAGCTGAAACCGGTGTGGGTGCCCGCGAGGGCTCCTTGGGGTCCTGTTCGTGTGCCGAAGAGATGGAAACCGTGGACGCCGTCGAGTTGCGGCGGGTCATGCGGGGAATGGGCGCGGGAGCGACATCGCGCGCATCCCCGGTGAAGGGGAAGCAGGGGGCGACGAGGGCCTTGGAAGACGTGATGGTGCCGGGCGTGCTCCTGGACGGCCTTGAGGACGCCGAAGCTCTGCGCGCGCTGAGACTTGCCATGGGCGCCGGAGCCGAGGGAGAAACTCTGGCTGCGGGTGCGGGTGCGGGGCTTGGAAGACTTGGGAAGAACGAGGGCCTCGTCCGAGTCATCCGCCTGGTTGGCGCCGGCGTCGTTGCCAGTGGTGGCGCTGGCCTGAGTGATGGCGCGGCCGGGACCCTGGAGTATAAGCAAACACAGCGCAAGCAAACCATGAGCACTTGCATGGGTTGAGCGAGAACAACGAAAGAACGTACGGTGTAACCGGTGTAGAAGCGACTACCGGTGTGGTACTTGGCACCACCGCCCGTGCCTGCGTGTCCGCTGCCCCAGCTGGAGGAGCCGGTGTTGTTCCAAGGCTGAGCGGGGGGGGCGCTGGACTGGATACCTAGGACATTGCGAAGAGTGGTGCCGGCCTGGTTCTGAGCGGCGGCGACGGCACGGGTGGTGTGGTGGATGATGTGATTGGCTACCTGGGGTAGCATAGTCGGAAGAGGGCAGTCAGCGCAAGAAAGCGACTGACGAAAGTAACGGAGGCCCTGGGGCGGAGGGAAAGAGAGAAGGGGAGAGAAAAGGGAAAAAAGCGGAGGAGAAAGTTGGAGGAGGAGGAGGAAAGCGACGGCCGAGCGAACGCGTCCATTTACCGCTTCGCGCTTGAAATTTCGCCCGGCCCTTTCCGGGGTCGTCCCCTCCGGTTTCCTCCAATCGCGCCCTTCCTTCTCCTCCACCCCAACAAAGTCGTTGCCAACTTGCCAAGTCGCGACTCTCTTCGACTTTGAGCTCGCGGCGTGTAATATCAAGTACGACCACTTGAAACGTCCACGCATGTTTATGTCTCGATTGTACAAAAGTTAAAATGGCGCCAAGCACGCACGACGGATATCACGGTGGATGGTTTTTCTGCTGTGCGTGTGAACGCTGTACGTACGACTGCTACGAGCGGGACACCGTCCGCGCGTCGATCTTGGCCCCTCCGTTTGCTCCGAACCCTGTTGCGATCGACGCGGGGTCCGTGCGACCCGTCAGCAGCGTGTCATGCATGAATCACCCGTGCAGCGGAACGGAAAGAGCATGTCTAAGCCACTCCATTGCCGTGGAACCTCGTCTTTGAATTACTATACAGGCCGCTCTTCCAAATCCCAAGCCCAAGCATAGACATAATTTAGCAGAAAAAAGCGTATAATATACTCTCGACGATCCCAGCCCCCCGACGTCCACGCTCACGTGCAAGCACCGGAAGGATAGAAATCCGCATGTAGCTGACCTGCCCATATCCCCACCCAAGCCGCCCTCGACCCCGTCGCCCCACCTCCGCTGTCTAACACGGTTGGCAACCATCGACCTGGCGCTCGACTCAATCCAGCCGTCCCTTGGCCGGCACCTGGTACGCCACGTCCTCGTCGATGATGAGCCGCTTCAGCACGTAAAACACGCCCGCGAGCAGGCCGACGAAAAGCGCGATCGCGAGCAGCGTGTGCTCGGTCGCGAACGTCTCCAGCGCGATGAACTTCGCGTTGAGGTACTGGTCGAGGGGCCATCAGTCTCAATGGGTCAGGGCGCGAAGGGGGGGGGGACGTACCCGTGCAAACCGTTCGACGACGTTCTCCGAATGCCGCACGGGGAGCGCACCCGCGAGTGCAGCGTCCAGCGCGGGGAACAAGCTCTCGGCGGTGAGCTCGATGTGCTTGCCCTTGCGCTGAACGTCGTAGTACTTCAAATCCTGTTCCGCCGCCACAAAATGAGCCCTTCGCCACGAGCCTCGAGGGGGAAAGGGAACGAACCTGATGGTCCGCGATGACCACCCGCCCCGCGCCCTTGATCCCGTACATGCTCTTCAGCCACTTCGCCCACCGTCCCTGGTCCATCCACGCAAACACGACCGGCCGCGCCGCGCTCCGCTCCGCGCGCCGCCACGCCATCGCGAGCTTCTGCAGCTCGGCGACGAGGGACTCGTGCTCGGCGCCGACCGCGGGCGCGGCGAGCAGCACGACGAGCGGCTTCGCGGGCGCCCTCATGATCTCCTGGAACGTGCCGTCGCCGAGCTCGGCGAACGTCGGGAGCTTGTTGAGCACCAGCCAGCGCGCGAGCTCGGGGGTGGTGGGGGGCGGGGAGAGGCGCAGGGCGACGGTCGGGGCGGTCCCGTCGTGGTCCTTGAGCGCGAGGAGGACGGGCGCGGTCGAGGCCGGTAAGGAGAAGTGGGCGAGGAACTGCGGAGAGGAGGAGGTGTAGATGGGGGGCGAGCCGAGGAGGGGGCGGGCGGCTTCGTGGAGGGCGGGCTGGGTAGGTCGGGTTAGGGTTAGGAGGGAGGAGGAGGAGGAGGAGGAGGAGGAGGAGGAGGAGGAGGAGGAGAGCAGGGTGGACGTACGAAGAGCGAGGTGTCGCCGGCAGGATGGAGGAAGAGGTAGGCCACGGGGTCGCGCGCGATAGCGGCTTCGTAGTCGTCGTAGGCAAGTTCTTGCATCGCGCTGAGGAGGGGGGCAAAGCGAACGTCAGAGCGCGCAAGGAGGGCCAGTCAAACGAAAACGCACGGTTTGATCGCGCGCTCCGCCCAGGCCTTGAGCGGGTCCAGCTTGCGATTCCCGGTGTATTCGGCCTTGTCGCCGTGGTCGGGCGGGTAGAAGAAGAGCATGGGGAAGCCGGAGACGCCTTCGCGCGTGCAGAGCGCCTTGTGCGCGTCGCAGTCGACCTCGGCCAGCGTGAGCTTGTGCTGCATCTGCGCCGCGAGCTGGGTCCAGATCGGGGCGAGCTTTTTGCAGTGGCCGCACCTGTGAGAGGGGTTATTGTGTGGAAAACGCGGGGAGAGGGCAGGGGGAGGGACGGACCACGGCGCGTAGAATTTGACGAACACGTCCCCGGCGCCGACGACCGCCTTGAAGTTCTGCGGTGTGAGGACGATGACCTTGCCGTCGGGGTTCACGTCCGCCTTCGGGGGCGCGGATTCCACTTTCGGGGGTGCAGAGTCGACCTTCGGGGGCGCGGGCAGAGGATCAGAGGGCGCTGCGTCCTTGCGGACAAGCACAACGGACGAATGGTCCGCGATGAACGTCGTGAGCCGCTCACGCGTGCGCACGCCGCTGAACTTGCTCAACAGCTCGCCGTCTTTGTAGAGGTTCATTTGGGGATAGCCGTTCACGCCGTGGGCGGTGCATAAGTCTGCGTCGACCAGGAATATCAGTTCAAGTTCAAGGCCGAAGGAGGGGCAGAGAAAAGAGGGGAGACGCACCGCCGTTGACGGAGCAGTCTATTTGGGCGAGGTGCACGTCCGATCCGGCGTAGTCCTCCACGAGTTCGTCCCACAGCGGCATGAAATCCTGACAATGATGACACCATGGCGAGAAGTGTTCGATGAACCTACCCTCCGTCCCCGGTTGGTTAGCCATCAGAATGGGAGGATAACGTGGGCAGGACGCACCAGTATCCGCTGGCGACGGTCGGGGCAAAGTCCTCCGGGGTGAGGACGAGCTTCTGGGCGGCGCTGACGGGGAGGGCGACGCTGGCGAGGGTGAGAGAGGCGATGAGCAGCGAGCAAGGCAGGCGTGCCATCTTGGAGAGGTGAGGCAGCCACATGGTGGCGGGAGACGGGCCTGCGTCGAAGAGATGGGTGAAGTGTCGATGTCGATGAGCGGGAACCAAATCTTGGACTGACGAGTCCGGGCGGCCAGCCGTGGGAAAAGGCGCATGATGGAGACGTTGACCTACGACCACTTCCCCGCCTCCCTTTCGACGGCGCACGTCGCGCTGTTCGTCGGCGTGTCCAATGCGAAGGCGCTCAGAGCAAGGATCGTGGCTGCCGCGACGAGGGAAGGGCCCGAAGGCGACGCGGAAAGGGAGGCGGTCAACTTTGCGTTCGTGGACGCGCGACTGGTGCGCTTTCGTCGATCTTTTCCCGACGCTTCCAAGGACTGAACGACGCGGCGGTGGTTTCGCTTTTCGTGCTCGCGTAGGTAACGAGCGTGCTGCATTTGCGGACGGCGATCCAGCAGGCGATCCTTGCCGAGACGCAGGGCGCGCTCCGGACGCGGACGGTCCACTCAGAGGTGCTCTGGGCGCTGAACCCGAGCAACAATGTACGTGCATCTCCTGCCCCCTCTCATCATACCATCATGAATAACGGGGTACGGGCACAGATCACGGAGGCGATCAGACGGTACGGCGTCTCGGACGGGAGCACCGCATTGTTCGTCGTGCGCGTCGCCCCGCCCGGGGTGGACGACATCGAGGCGCGGATGCGAGCCGTCGTCAGCGGGACGCTTTCCGGCGTGGATGCGCTGAAGCGGTCTGACGGACTGGGCCGCGGTGAAGAAGGTGGGTTTGGGTGGGATCGCTTCCGGCGTCGACCTCGCTGATCGTGTGCTGGATGCATAGTACCACAAGCTGAACGGGGAACCTGCGATCGCGAGCGCGGGGAAGGACGGGGAGCGCGAGCGGGCGGTCGTGGACAACATCGTTGTGAGTTCGGTTGCAATGAAAAGCGTGATGGCGTAGGAGTCTTCGATCGTGGTGCGCGGCCACCGCGAGTCTGACCCTTGACGAAGGAGAGGTAGGACCGCGCCAACGCGGGACTCGATCGTCTGTGTGGGGAGCCGTGAACGAGATTGGGTGAGTTGCCATTGGGCTTAAGTACCGCAGTATGCGATTGAACGTCTGAGCTGTTTCGCCTTTCTCTTCATGTGAAATCTGACTTGTGGACGCATATAATGATCTCAGTCCTGTGCCACGTCGTCGACCTCGACTCCTCGAGAGTGTCAGAGTCTAGAGAGTAGCAGGAAGTTTGAGAGTTGACTTGGACCGAGACACATGAACTGGCCAGTCACGTGCGGGTCAAGGAATCTATACCACCCCTTTCGGCTCATCACGCTCAACGACCGACATCCGACCAGAATCCCCCCGGCAGCTCGATCGTCCATGCCAGCTTTACGTCGCCATGTCCGGCGGTCCATTTCCCGACTTGTAACATGGCCACGCGCGGTACTTCAAATGTAGGCTTCTGACCATATGTGTTCAGGCTGTACGCCTCGAGGACTTTGGCTAAGATGTGCTCTGTACAGAATCGGCGCATTCGGGCTTCCCTGGGCATTTTACACGGCGATCGTCTTCGCCTTTGATACCCTCGCCTGCCTGGAGGACTGGGGTCATTCCCTCGCGCGGTCTCCCGGGCCCAAACACACTGCAGGCCACTTCATCTCCAGGTCTCAATCTCACGCTGATCTTCTTGCCGCCGGTGTCCGACATCGACCATCTTTCAGATGCCGAAGTCCTGTCCCTCCGCGAGCATACGCTGGATTTCGCTCCTTCGCCCACCCCCTTCGGTGCATACAATATCCATCGCATCACCGAGAATACCGTCGTAAAGGGGTCGCAAGACCCAGAGGAAAATATCGACTACCCGTCCGAAGCGTTGACGCTCCAGCTCATCGCAGAGCAGACCAACATCCCCGTTCCTCGTGTTCGAAGGATACTGAAGAGCAGATACAAAGCTCACACCGCCATGGAGTACATCCCCGGCCGCCAGCTCTCCTCCGTGTGGCCGACGCTCTCCTTCTTCCAGCGCGTTCGCGTCGCCTTCAGACTACGATCCTACGCCCGTCAGTTGCGCGCCATCCGCCACCCCCGGTCCTCCGTCCCAGGCCCCGTCGGCCAGGAAAACGACCCGGCAAGGGTCTGCCAGTCTCCACCTTTCGGCCAGGTCACCGAAACAAGGGGACCCTTCGCGGCATACTCGGACCTCTCTGTGTTCTTCAACCGACCGTCTCGCTCGCACTCTCAGATCGAAGCACGCCAAACCGGGAATGAAGTTCGACCCATTTGATGACTCGCAGCCGCTCGTGCTGACGCACCACGATCTCAACCCACGCAACGTGCTCATCGGCGACGACGGTCGTCTGTGGCTTGTCGACTGGGCATGGTCTGGGTTTTATCCTCCGTGGTGGGAGTTTGTGGCGATGCGGCGGCAGGCTGAAAACGAGGAGCTCGTCATGAAGAAGAAAGAGCCGTTCTGGGACGCCATCATCCCTTTGGTCTGTGGGCCATATTTTGAGCAAGAGAGCTGGCTCGACTACGGAGCTGCCTGTGCACTTGATTGGCTGTAAAATGGTGTATAACGCATTGTCACTCTCAAATTATAAGTTACATGCATTCCATTCACATGTACCGAGGATGGTGCGATAAGTCACCAACAACAGGCTGCGACCGCGTTGTGACCGTAGTCGAAAGGTAGACACGGTGACATGACAGCCCGCACTAGCTGGTATCATGCACTATAGACCAGAATGAGTAATGTGCAAGCACTATCAGACAACACTGTTTGAACACTGAATCAGTCGTTCAGAGGCCTTGACGCATGAAAACGCCAAGCTGCGGGTACTGATGGGGTTCCTATTCCTCCATCTTATAAGCTTCTCATGGATTCAGTGAAGTACCCCACAATTCGGTACGTATACACGCCTCAAATCCAACCGACGTCCAACCTCACCACTCTTCGCCCACGTCCTCGGGCTCCCCTTCCAACGGCGGCCAGAACTTGAGCTCAGCGAACACATCGCCGCCGCTCCCCGAATGCGCTTCGCCCTCCTCCATGTCGACATTCAGTTCAGGACGCAAGGCCTTGAGGCTCTCGACAGCACGGAAGAAGAGGGCTTCGGCGGACGCGCTCGCGGCGTCGGCTGTTGCACTCAAACCTGGCACAGGAGGCGGAGTAACAAGCAGAGTGGGGTTGGGAGAAGGTGCGGGAGTCGAGGAAGGGGTGCTTGGAGGGTGTTGAATGTAGAAGAGGGTAAAGAGGGGTTCAGGTGGTGAGCGGCCGGGAGCGGGCTCGTGGTGAGGTTCTGACGGAGCGGGAGAGGAGAGGAGCGAGAGGAGCGCATTCAGGTAAGGCTTGAGCAGGGACTCGGGTGTCACGTCGGTGGGGTCTGTAAAAGGCAGGGACAGGTAAACAATGTCTGCAGAAAGAGATGCAGGTTAGTAGAGGACGCGGAAAAGCAGTTGCTTTTATTCACATTTCCCTTTCGGCGCGGACATACTGGCTTGACCAGTAACGAAAGCATGGGCTGCAGCAGTAGACGAGCCTCCTTCCACTGATGATGGCGGGAAAACGACCACGGCTGTGTCTACCTCGGAAGGTCCTCCCCCCACAGAAGAGGCAGGGTTCATATCGTCATTTGTCGCACTCTGTTCATCTGCAGAAGTTGCCTCATGTGACGACGACGGGGCAGCAAATGGTATGGGCCTGTTGAGGATGATGATACCACGGGCGATGGGATGTGTTGGCGGCACCGATTCTTGCGGAAGGCGAAACGCCAGAGATTGGAGGTCTTCGGGCAGCTGGTCGGAGGCAGAGATGACAAGATCGGCGGTGAGAGGCTCTGGAAAGTCGTCTAGCTGGATAATGTACTTGAGGTTATTTGAAGAGGCAGATGAAGGGAGCTCAGACGAATTGTCCATGGAGGCTGAAGATTGGGCTGACGGGTCCGAGGGAGGGGTGATAGATCTGAGGGTCCGGTCGAGGATGTACACGCCGCCCGCGACTGCAGAGACGCGACAAAACCCTTGCGCGATCTCGCCTAGTCCTCCATAATGTCCTACAAGAAAGGGAGAGGATCCGTATCGGCCAGATGAACGCAAATGGCTGCGTAGGCGGATCAGGGCGGGGAGGGTAGTGTCTGCACGGTGGTATGGGCCGACGAAAACTGTAACGGAAGAGTAAACGCACCTTCTGGCGACACGCAAAAGGCTAGCGCATATGCAATCGCGTCCGCCGTGTTGTCTCCCAGCGAAAAGGAAGATTTGAGCCAGCCGAGGAAGGGGGCGGACTCATGGCCTTGCAGCTCTTTCGTGTCCTCAAAGTCGCCGGACGCAAATATTAGAAAACGCATCAGTCTTCGCTTGTCCAAAAGACTCATGTCTTTCGACTTGAACACGTCCTCCTTGCTCCCCGGTACGTTCTGCAAACCGCGCGTCTGATCGTAGATGCCGACGCGTTCGAGGAGTCGGTATCCGCCGTAGCGCGCAACGCCGGAGGCAACGAGGGAAGCGATGAAAGGGCCAACGGAGGGGATGAGGGACGGGGAGAGTGAGATGGAGTAGTGTCGTGCGTGGTCGGGTACGTTGGGTGATCGCGAGATAGAGGTGAATCGGGAGCGTTGAGCGGAAAGGTACGGGGAGGAGGAGGAAGACGGATCCGATCGTGCGTCGGCCCATTGTGCGAGTTCGTCGGCGGAGAGACTGGCCTCGTCGCCGCCGTAGTAGGCGTTGAGGTCGAGGTGGGCGACTTTGAAGCCGGCCTTGGACAGCGCGCTGAGGTGCGGCAGCGGTGAGGGGACATGCCAGACGGTGATCAGCGCACTCACGCGGCGGTCATCGACTCGGTCAGACCTGTGCCCAGTACCACAACGTCGAAATTTCCGTCTGCGTCCATCGTGCCCGTCGTCGTCTAAGGCCTGTGCTCGTCGTCCACGATATCCTTGAGGTTTCGAAGGCATCGGGGAAGTTAAACGCACGTGGGAATATTACGTAATTCGAGGTCCGGGCGCGGTTCTCGAAATTTTGGGAGAAAAGTTCGCTGCTCTTGCCATCTCCTCTCCCACCCCCTTTTCCTCCCATCCTCTATTCAACAATGGCCAAAGTCGACAAGAAATCCGCCAAGACCTCTAGCAAGGTCGACAAGAAGGAAAAGGGCAAGACCGAAAAGAAGGTTGTTGAGAAAAAGCCTGCAAAGTCCCCTGCGAAGCCCGCGTCTTCTGCAGACATCCTGGCCAAGGTACACCCGTCGTTTTTTTACTGTCTGCCGAAGCATTAATCTCATTATCATAGGCGAAGGGCAAGAAGAAGGATGACAGTGACTCGGACTCGTCGTCCGAGGAAGAGGTGGTGAAGAAACCCGCTGCTCCTGTCGCGCAAAACGGCAAGGCAGCCAACGGCAAGAAGGTACGCCTACCCTCCGTCTTTCTCTACTTTGCCCCTGATCAAAATTTCTTTTAGTCCAAAAAGGCTCTCCCTCCTCCAAAGGAGAGCTCCTCCGACTCCTCCTCCGACTCTGAGGATGAGAAGCCCAAGGCTGCTCAAGTCAAGGCCGCTCCCACCAAGGCCGCTGCCGACTCTGACTCAAGCGACTCCGATTCGGACGACGAGCCACCCAAAAAAGCCGCGCCTGCACCTGCCAAGAAGGCCACCGCCGCCAAACCCACACCAGCGAAAGCCGCCGCCAAAGCAACACCCTCAAAAGCAAAGGCGCCCTCGTCCTCCGACACATCCGACTCATCAGAAGACGATGCACCCGCTCCCAAGGCCGCCGCGAAGGCTTCGCCTTCAAAAGTTGCCGCCAAGGAGCCGTCCAGCGACGATAGCTCGGACGATTCTTCGGATGACGACAAGCCCGCTCCCAAGGCTGCCGCGAAGGTGGCACCCGCGAAGGCTGCCTCATCCAGCGACGATTCTGACTCTGACTCCGACTCCGACTCGAACGACAAGAAGAAGCCTGCCGCTAAGGCTGCCGCGGCGAAGAAAGCCTCAAGCGATTCTGACTCTGACTCTGACTCTGACGAGGAGGATGAGGATGTTCAGATGGAGGAGGCCGCCCCGAAAGCTGCAAATGGTATGCGTCTTCTATATTCTCTCCGTGATGCCTTACTCACTTATCTGCAGGCAAGCGCAAGGCCGAAGCCGATGCGCCCCCACCCAAAAAGGTCAAGCTCGCCAACGGCGAGGCCGCTGCGGCCGGCGACTCCTCCGAAGAGACCAAGACCGTCTTCGTCGGCCGTCTCTCCTGGAACGTCGACAACGACTGGCTCGCGTCCGAGTTCGCCGAATGCGGCGAAGTCGTGTCCGCGCGTGTCCAGATGGACCGCAACACGGGCAAGTCGCGTGGGTTCGGCTACGTCGAGTTCGCCTCGGCCGCGTCGGTCACCGCCGCACTTGCGCTCACCGGGAAGGAGATCGACGGACGCGAGATCAACGTCGACAAGTCGCAGCCGGCCAACGGTGACCGCACCAAGGCGCGGGCGAAGGCATTCGGCGACGCCCCCTCAGAGCCCTCGCCGACGCTCTTCGTGGGAAACCTCAGCTTCAACGCCTCGGAGGACTCCCTCTGGGGCGCCTTCGCGGACTTCGGCGACGTCAAGAGCGTCCGCCTGATCACCGACCGCGAGACGGGCAAGCCGAGAGGTATCGCCTACGTCGAGTTCAGCGACGTTGACTCGGCGAAGAAGGCGTTTGAGGGGTTGAGCGGGCAGGAGATCGACGGGCGGGCCATCCGGCTGGATTACTCTCAGCCGAGAGATAACAGCGGTGGAGGAGGCCGTGGTGGTGGATTCGGCGGCGGACGTGGTGGTGGCCGTGGCGGAGGACGCGGTGGCTTCGACGGTGGACGGGTATGTATCCGGCCCTTCTTCAGCGACGTTCAAAGGCTAATGTTTCCTGATAGGGTGGTCGCGGTGGTGGTCGTGGCGGTTTCCGTGGTGGTGACCGTGGTGGTGATCGCGGTGGTCGCGGTTTCCGTGGGGGCGGACGCGGTGGTCGCGGCGGTGGCGGCGCGCGCACTGGAGGTATCACTGAGTTCCAAGGCCAGAAGATCTCCTTCGATTAGGCGATGTTGTTGTACACCTGTATCCTTTCTCGCACGCCCCGTTGCCCGACCCCGCTCCAGCCACCGACAAGCTCACTTCAGCATCAGCTTTATCTCATTCTCATTCCCATCTCCCATTGCTTGTTGTACCCCCATGTGTCCGTCTGTCTTTCTTGCCTACATCGGTCGAGCGTACGCCCATCCATTTGCTCGTTCGTAAAATAATATATATGGATATGCGACGCCCCGTGAACATCGAACGTACATGAGATAGGTACACACCGGCATGCGAGTTGGAACGGGGGCGTTGTAGGTGCGATTGCGAGTTGGTTGCGACGAGACAGTAAGGAAACAGGAGAGCGAGAATGGGGAGGAGTCGAGGACGTTAATTAACGGTAGGAGTTCATGTGTGCAGCGGGACAGGGTTGGTACGGTATGGTACGGAGGTGGTGGTATAAGTAGGTGATACGAGACAGGACAGTGGAGCGAATAGATAGGGCATTGAGAGAGACACACAGGCAGATAATGCATAAAGAAGAGAAAAATTATGTTAACGCCAGACTTGGGCAACCACGCGTGCACGCAGGGGGAAGAGGAAAGACGAACAGTCATCGAGCTCGAGCGAGGCCGCCTGCCACCAGCACTCACCGACGGCGGCGGCGACGGCGGCCACTCACCGGCAGCAGCACTTTCATCCACCTCATCCACCTCCGCACCCTGCTCACGAGTCAGCCGAACCGACCCTCCGCGATCGCCTTGCGCACGGGGTTCGAGCTCGGCGGGATCGCGCCCGTGCGCTCGAGCCTGTCGAAGAGCACGAACAGCTTCTCGGCCTCGAGCTCGCGCTCCTCCTCTGTCATCTCGAGGTCTGGCGCGGGCTCCTGAATCGCGCCTGTGATCGGGTTGATCTGCGCGCCAGAAGACGGGCCCTCGCCGCTGTCGCCGGAGGGGGGGCCGGTGACGATGCCCTTGTTGAAGAGGAAGCCGGCGACGTTGCCATAGCCTACCTGGGCGATCAGCTGGGTCGCTGTGACATGCACGCGCGTCAGCATCGGGATGCGAGGGTAAAGAGAAAGAAAGAGGAGAGAAGGACGTACAGTCCGAGTTGCACAAGGCGAACAGGAACTCGCCGGAGACGACCTTCAGGCGGGGGTGGTACACGCTCGTGAGCACCCTCAGCAGCCGCCCAAGGGTGTCCGCCCGGCCCTCGAGCGCGCTGCTGCGGTCGAGGGTCGGGGGGACGACCCACTCCCTTACACGGGTGCGGGTCGGCGGGTCGGCGATCGCCAGTTTGGTGAGGAGGATGACGAGCGGACAGAGCAGCTCGTCGATCGTGCTGTCGGACTCGTCCTTGGCGCGCGCGCGGACGCTGGCGTCGTCGGACTCGACGGTGCCGGGGAAGTAGTGCGCGAACGCGGCTTCGAGAAGGTCCCACGCTCGTTGTACGGTGTCGCTGGGGGGTGTGGACGGGGACGAGGAGGAAGTAGACGAGGGGTTGGGGGAAGAAGGGCGCGAGGAGAGGGAGCGGCGGCCGGCGGAGAGCATGGACATGGCGCGGTCGAATGCGCCGTGGGGTCTGGATTCCCTGGCCGAGGAGGGCTCTCCGGGAGCCTGTGTGGGGGAAGCCCGACTGGAGGTGGAGGACCGAGGCTCGCGGGAGGCCGGCGAGGGGGAAGCGGACGCGGATGGGAACCAAACCGGGCGGAGCGTGGACGTGATGGGGATCGCGATGAGGGCGTGGATGAGGTGGGAGAGCGGAGGCGCCAGCGGGGATTGGGCGGAAGGCGGGAGGGCGTTGAACGCGCGGAGAACCGCGGGGAGAAGGCTGGGGCGAGAATAGAAAGCGTGAGCAAAGTTGCGCTGCCCCAAACGAAAAGGGCGGGCTCACTTGTCGAGGCGGTCGCTCCAGTACTCGCTCAGCACCTTGCCGTCTCCCGCGCCGAGATCGGTCACCTTTTCGCAATCGACGATCTGGACGGACAAAGGTCGACGGATGCACAGATACGCCATGAAAAGGAGGGGATAGCGTACCTTGGGGTAGTGAGCGAGGATGTTGTAGGTGAACTTGAGCAGGTCGGTCATGGCCTCGCGGGCCATTTTAGCGCCTCCGAGGAGACTGATGACAAGCGAGTCGAGACGGAGACTGATGATGTCGACAACGGTCATGGTCCTCGACGACGGTTTCTGTTCGATGATCTTAACAATAAAGTCGCCTGCGGAGGCGGAGGATGCGGTGGACAAGAAAAGGATTCGAGATGCGAGGAAGATGAGGTCGGGGGAGCTTGATTTCTGGGACGAGAGCGTGAGTAGCGGGCTCAGTACCGATGGAAGAAACGCACACACCTCGAGCATGACGACGGCCGTCTCCCCGCCGTTGATGCCTTCCTCGATGAGCGTCCTGCGGGCGGCCTCGACGAGGAGCAGGGTGTTGGCAACGCATCTGAGGGCTTCGCACGACGCGTCAAAGTTGTCCTTGAATGCATCGGCGAGGGCGAGGAGGAAAGAGAGATTGTCGCTCGAGGAGAGGACGCGGGCGCCCGAGGGATGCTTTCCGAGAGACTTGAGGGCGGAAAGCGCGAGGGCGACGTCTATCGGGACGAGTCAGACAAGGATCGACAGGGGACGTCGGGGGACGACGCGCGCACCGTTAGTCGAAAGACGACCGCCGCTCTTTCCTTCCTTGACAAGCTTGAGATCAACCAGAAGGAGGCCGACGAGCTTGACACGGCTGGCGTCGTCCAAGCCGAACGAGGGAGCTAGAGGGAGGCGATCAGCGCGGGAGTGAGCGGGGGGCGGGGAGCGGGGGCGCACCGTCGACGATGGCCTGGAGAGCCTTTGCGACGTCGGCCTTGGAGGCTTTGGGAGAGAGGGAGGAGTAAGCGTTGAGCGTTGTGGCCATGGCTTGGATACGGTGGACAATGACGGGAACAGAGAGAAGAAAAGAGAGGACGGCGGGTTGAAAGGGTGCTGAGGCGTCGGGCCGATCCGACGGTTAGAGAGTGGCAGTTCGTGCTCGTCGTGCTCGTGCTCGTCGTCGTCGTCGTCGTCGTCGTCGGGGAGGGGTGTCGTGGAAGAGGTCGTGGGGGACGTCGAGGGCGGCGGCGGACGTGAAGATTTGGACTCCCGCCCTTGCGATTTCCGTTCACAATACAGCCGTTTGCATAACCGACTGGAATCCGCGCGTCGAGAAACTTGTTTGTCAGAGCCAAACATTGCCTTTTCGGGAAATCACGTCTGCTGCGGGAGTGACAGCTGTGCGTCGCGAGGTCAGCTTTGCAGTGTCTTGAGTCCTGACCGCAATGGCACCTCCCCTTAACCCTCAACTTCGAGAACGCATTGTCGAATGGCGGGAGCGTTTTACAGTCTCCGAGATCACTGAACTCGCGCAGTGCTCAAAAAGCACAGTCTATGAAATCCTCCGCCTTTATCGCGAGACAGGTTCAGTGCATAGTCCCCATGGACTGTTGTCCCATGGCCGCTCCCGCATCCTTTCATTTGGAGAGCTCACATCCATCAACTCCTGGTTGGTCCAAGAGCCAGCAATGTTTCTTGACGAGATTCAAGACCGTCTTGACAAGGAGCTCGGAGTGTACGTTTCACTTGCAACCGTCGCCCGCGCTGTTCGCAGCCTTGCTCTCACTCACAAGCGGATATCAAAGGAGGCATTGGAACGAAACGATGCCGTTCGCGCAATGTGGGATGCAGCTTGGGGGGATATACCCATGGAGAGCATAGTCTGGTTGGATGAATCTGGGGTGGATGATCGGGCACATCAGCGGACAATGGGAAGGGCACCACTGGGATCTGCATGCGTCCGCCGTGACCTGTTCTTCCATGGCACACGCCTGACAATGCTCCCAGTGCTCTCCTGTGATGGGATCATTGCTTTGGATCTTCTCGAAGGATCAGTCAACCGTGAGAGGTTCCTCCATTTTCTGCGGGAGGATGTTGTACGCTTCAATTTCTTCTGGATGTCTGTGTCATGCTTATGCCTGTGTTGTGCTCATATAGGCACCCCTTCTCAACTCATATACTCCAGACAATCCAAGCCGTAATTCTGTGGTAGTCATGGATAATGTTGCCTTTCATCATGGAGACGAAGTGCGGGAGATCATTGAGAATGACTGTGGTGCGTTGTGCTGTCTGAAAGCTCCGGCTTCAAGGTATACTAACCAGTTTTAATGACAGGTGCAAAGCTTATATACCTACCACCATACTCCCCCGACATGAATCCCATCGAGCAAGCTTTCAGTAGTATCAAAGCCTTCTTGCGCCGTAATGAAAGCCACTTCACTGGACCTCACATGCGCGCTGAACTCATCCATCTTGCTATGGAAGAAATAACGAATGAAGATGCCATTGGCTGGATTACAAACTGCGGGTATTCGTAAAGTAGGTAACGAACGTGGGGTAGATGTATGGACAGAGGTGATTATGCGACAGATGAGGGAGTAGTAGGTTAGCGGAAGGTTATGCAGTGTAGTAAAGAGTGGGGGGTCAGGACAGCATGGTGTATGTACAGAAAATATTAGGCAACATTATAAAGGTTCGAGAAACTCACTTATCCCCGAAGACATCGTACTCTGAAAAGAGAGACCGTACATAGTCTTTCTTCATGCGTAAACGCCTAGAGAATTGCTCTGCGGATGCAACGAGAACTCTCAGGCTATCGCTATCACCCCCGGTGAGTGACACCAAGGTGTCAAGGTCTAGCGAGGGCAAGGTTTCAAGGGTGATCTCCGCCGAAACAAGCATGGAGTGGTACTGCAACAGGTCATGTCCATCACGTTCAAGGATAGTGAGGAAAAAGTAATATAACTCATCCTGACGCCGAGGCATAGGAGAGAAAGGCAGGGCAGGAGGCGGTGCTGGAGATAACATGGAAGCGGGGGTCGCCGATGAACCTGCGGCGGAGGGAAGGGGAGGCGGAGAAATGCCGAGAACAGCAGATATCATAGCACTTTGTTGATTGACGAGGCCAGCGATGACGGGGACAAGAGCGGTGGCGGCATCTGTGGGTGCAGCGGGTGTGGCGGTAGGTGTCATCACAGAATGTGGGCCTGAACGTCCACGGGCCTTGTGCGGGCGCAGACGACCATCGCGCACGCCATCAAACTCCTCAGTATTAGGAGGGTACTTGACAGTCGTTTCTTTCGCATCCTATCGAGATAGAGAAGGTCAGTACAGCATTGATCATATTCACAGAGGCTACTCACAACAGCGGATGCCCAACGCTTCAATCGCTTCCGATTAAGGCCAATGTGTCCATCTTGGGTTGGATAACAGAAGCCTTGCTCGTTGTGCTCGCCGCGATGCTTGTCACACTTGTACATTTCCTTCAGCTCGAGAATGATAGTACCCTGACGCTTGATCGAGTCAGAGTACGAGTCCGTGTTTGGAACCTGAGAAATACAATAAGTTTGGCAGGTTCATTAAATATACGTGCAGGCTTACCTCGGTTCCAGCACACGTTGGTCCGAGTTCCTTGTCGTGCTGGAGCACGGCATCAAACGGCTACAAGTCCCAATATTAGTCAAAGCAGAAGAACAGGGATGAAACCACATACACGCTTGCGCAGCCGGAAAGCCTCCATGGCGTCAAGGTCAAGTTCGATGTAGACATCACGAGGCCGTTTACGGAGTAAGGCCTCCCGAATTGCGAACCAGTCTTCATCTGAATCGACACTTGATGCATCACCCTTGCTGCAGGTAACAGAACGTTTAGGTATATGTTTGTATAACAATAGACGGAACAACTTACTTGACACCAGTCCAACGAATCTTGAAGGGTACGTTGATGGAGAACTGCCCATCCAACCCATGGATACGAAGGCCTTCAGCTACGAGAGACTCACGCGGAGTACTCGGGGTGATAGCGACAGTGGTGACCTTCGTGTCGTGAGTCCTCTTTGAACTCGCAGAGCTCTTGCCCTTCGCGGAACGTGGCACAGCCGGGGTGTAATAGACAGTGTAATGTGTGGTGTAGCCTGCAGGTAATTGGTCAGTATGCTCATTGTTAATGAAGAATGGATCAACGCACGGTCATTCGATGACGACGCAGCAGATCCTGGGGCGGAGGGTAGAAACCCAATGGCATCGCTTGTGTTCCCAGCCAAGGGAGTGCCGGAGTTAGCCTGGAGGGCGACTGGTGCCGACTGTTGAGGCATAGGTGGAGGCGGCGGCGGCAACTGTGGGCCTGGAGGTGGTGGTGGTGGCAGCGGCAGGCCTGGGGGCGGCGGAACTGGGGGCAGCGGAACTCGAGGTAGTGAGGCGAGCGTTGGGGCAACTACTCCGGGGTTGGCAGCCTGCCATCGTGCCGTCAACATATCGAGAACACGACGTTGATCTTGAGGCGACAGGCGCGCGAAGCCGGCTTGTCGCGACTCCTCCATCTCATCTTGGGATGTGTAGAATTGAGGAGGATTGACCGCTCCATCTAGAGAAAGTCAGCACCGCACACAAACTCTACTGGTACGTAACGTACCAATCCCTCCCGGGTTCACAAGCCAGTGGATCGACACAGGTCGGGGAGCCTGCGGGTGTCGATAAGGAACGAATCGCGGTGTCAAAGGACGAGACGGTCCACGAGGGTCTGGAGAGGACATGAGGGAGGGAGCGGGAAAAAGATGGGGATGGAACTCACAAGCTCAAAACCCGAGGCTTTTTATCATCTTCGCCAACTTCACCGCAACTTCGCCGTGCTCCTGTCATCCACCAGAATCCCACCCTCGTTGTTGCCCTTCAATCATGCGCAGTTTTGGTTTCTAGAGAGATCCAAATTAAGTGTAAGCATCCAAGACCACGAGGGGGACGTCTCCGAGGCTCCCGACTCCTCACTCACCGAGTATCCAAGCAACAAGGGTGGTTTGTGCTCGTTGTTGAGGTTTTTCAGGGTATTGAAGGCTTCTAGGCCAGCTATGAGGAGTTTTCATGACTCCCGAAGCCCGACACGGAGAGTGTTGATCACTCTGGAGAGGTCATTTGGGTGGAAAGTAGATGGAACATGTCGTCAATGGTCATCGCAAAGATCAGGAAGCCCGCTCCTGAACAGCACGAAGTCACAAATGAGTCACTGCGTGACGAATGTGATAAGCACTCCCAATAAGGCAATGTTTGGCTCTGACAAACAAGTTTCTCGACGCGCGGATTCCAGTCGGTTATGCAAACGGCTGTATATTTAATTTAAAAAGGGACGGGGGAGCGGCTTGTCAACCTGAAACCGGTTTACAGCCGTTTGCATAACCGACTGGAATCCGCGCGTCGAGAAACTTGTTTGTCAGAGCCAAACATTGCCTTATTGGGAGTGCTTATCACATTCGTCACGCAGTGACTCATTTGTGACTTCGTGCTGTTCAGGAGCGGGCTTCCTGATCTTTGCGATGACCATTGACGACATGTTCCATCTACTTTCCACCCAAATGACCTCTCCAGAGTGATCAACACTCTCCGTGTCGGGCTTCGGGAGTCATGAAAACTCCTCATAGCTGGCCTAGAAGCCTTCAATACCCTGAAAAACCTCAACAACGAGCACAAACCACCCTTGTTGCTTGGATACTCGGTGAGTGAGGAGTCGGGAGCCTCGGAGACGTCCCCCTCGTGGTCTTGGATGCTTACACTTAATTTGGATCTCTCTAGAAACCAAAACTGCGCATGATTGAAGGGCAACAACGAGGGTGGGATTCTGGTGGATGACAGGAGCACGGCGAAGTTGCGGTGAAGTTGGCGAAGATGATAAAAAGCCTCGGGTTTTGAGCTTGTGAGTTCCATCCCCATCTTTTTCCCGCTCCCTCCCTCATGTCCTCTCCAGACCCTCGTGGACCGTCTCGTCCTTTGACACCGCGATTCGTTCCTTATCGACACCCGCAGGCTCCCCGACCTGTGTCGATCCACTGGCTTGTGAACCCGGGAGGGATTGGTACGTTACGTACCAGTAGAGTTTGTGTGCGGTGCTGACTTTCTCTAGATGGAGCGGTCAATCCTCCTCAATTCTACACATCCCAAGATGAGATGGAGGAGTCGCGACAAGCCGGCTTCGCGCGCCTGTCGCCTCAAGATCAACGTCGTGTTCTCGATATGTTGACGGCACGATGGCAGGCTGCCAACCCCGGAGTAGTTGCCCCAACGCTCGCCTCACTACCTCGAGTTCCGCTGCCCCCAGTTCCGCCGCCCCCAGGCCTGCCGCTGCCACCACCACCACCTCCAGGCCCACAGTTGCCGCCGCCGCCTCCACCTATGCCTCAACAGTCGGCACCAGTCGCCCTCCAGGCTAACTCCGGCACTCCCTTGGCTGGGAACACAAGCGATGCCATTGGGTTTCTACCCTCCGCCCCAGGATCTGCTGCGTCGTCATCGAATGACCGTGCGTTGATCCATTCTTCATTAACAATGAGCATACTGACCAATTACCTGCAGGCTACACCACACATTACACTGTCTATTACACCCCGGCTGTGCCACGTTCCGCGAAGGGCAAGAGCTCTGCGAGTTCAAAGAGGACTCACGACACGAAGGTCACCACTGTCGCTATCACCCCGAGTACTCCGCGTGAGTCTCTCGTAGCTGAAGGCCTTCGTATCCATGGGTTGGATGGGCAGTTCTCCATCAACGTACCCTTCAAGATTCGTTGGACTGGTGTCAAGTAAGTTGTTCCGTCTATTGTTATACAAACATATACCTAAACGTTCTGTTACCTGCAGCAAGGGTGATGCATCAAGTGTCGATTCAGATGAAGACTGGTTCGCAATTCGGGAGGCCTTACTCCGTAAACGGCCTCGTGATGTCTACATCGAACTTGACCTTGACGCCATGGAGGCTTTCCGGCTGCGCAAGCGTGTATGTGGTTTCATCCCTGTTCTTCTGCTTTGACTAATATTGGGACTTGTAGCCGTTTGATGCCGTGCTCCAGCACGACAAGGAACTCGGACCAACGTGTGCTGGAACCGAGGTAAGCCTGCACGTATATTTAATGAACCTGCCAAACTTATTGTATTTCTCAGGTTCCAAACACGGACTCGTACTCTGACTCGATCAAGCGTCAGGGTACTATCATTCTCGAGCTGAAGGAAATGTACAAGTGTGACAAGCATCGCGGCGAGCACAACGAGCAAGGCTTCTGTTATCCAACCCAAGATGGACACATTGGCCTTAATCGGAAGCGATTGAAGCGTTGGGCATCCGCTGTTGTGAGTAGCCTCTGTGAATATGATCAATGCTGTACTGACCTTCTCTATCTCGATAGGATGCGAAAGAAACGACTGTCAAGTACCCTCCTAATACTGAGGAGTTTGATGGCGTGCGCGATGGTCGTCTGCGCCCGCACAAGGCCCGTGGACGTTCAGGCCCACATTCTGTGATGACACCTACCGCCACACCCGCTGCACCCACAGATGCCGCCACCGCTCTTGTCCCCGTCATCGCTGGCCTCGTCAATCAACAAAGTGCTATGATATCTGCTGTTCTCGGCATTTCTCCGCCTCCCCTTCCCTCCGCCGCAGGTTCATCGGCGACCCCCGCTTCCATGTTATCTCCAGCACCGCCTCCTGCCCTGCCTTTCTCTCCTATGCCTCGGCGTCAGGATGAGTTATATTACTTTTTCCTCACTATCCTTGAACGTGATGGACATGACCTGTTGCAGTACCACTCCATGCTTGTTTCGGCGGAGATCACCCTTGAAACCTTGCCCTCGCTAGACCTTGACACCTTGGTGTCACTCACCGGGGGTGATAGCGATAGCCTGAGAGTTCTCGTTGCATCCGCAGAGCAATTCTCTAGGCGTTTACGCATGAAGAAAGACTATGTACGGTCTCTCTTTTCAGAGTACGATGTCTTCGGGGATAAGTGAGTTTCTCGAACCTTTATAATGTTGCCTAATATTTTCTGTACATACACCATGCTGTCCTGACCCCCCACTCTTTACTACACTGCATAACCTTCCGCTAACCTACTACTCCCTCATCTGTCGCATAATCACCTCTGTCCATACATCTACCCCACGTTCGTTACCTACTTTACGAATACCCGCAGTTTGTAATCCAGCCAATGGCATCTTCATTCGTTATTTCTTCCATAGCAAGATGGATGAGTTCAGCGCGCATGTGAGGTCCAGTGAAGTGGCTTTCATTACGGCGCAAGAAGGCTTTGATACTACTGAAAGCTTGCTCGATGGGATTCATGTCGGGGGAGTATGGTGGTAGGTATATAAGCTTTGCACCTGTCATTAAAACTGGTTAGTATACCTTGAAGCCGGAGCTTTCAGACAGCACAACGCACCACAGTCATTCTCAATGATCTCCCGCACTTCGTCTCCATGATGAAAGGCAACATTATCCATGACTACCACAGAATTACGGCTTGGATTGTCTGGAGTATATGAGTTGAGAAGGGGTGCCTATATGAGCACAACACAGGCATAAGCATGACACAGACATCCAGAAGAAATTGAAGCGTACAACATCCTCCCGCAGAAAATGGAGGAACCTCTCACGGTTGACTGATCCTTCGAGAAGATCCAAAGCAATGATCCCATCACAGGAGAGCACTGGGAGCATTGTCAGGCGTGTGCCATGGAAGAACAGGTCACGGCGGACGCATGCAGATCCCAGTGGTGCCCTTCCCATTGTCCGCTGATGTGCCCGATCATCCACCCCAGATTCATCCAACCAGACTATGCTCTCCATGGGTATATCCCCCCAAGCTGCATCCCACATTGCGCGAACGGCATCGTTTCGTTCCAATGCCTCCTTTGATATCCGCTTGTGAGTGAGAGCAAGGCTGCGAACAGCGCGGGCGACGGTTGCAAGTGAAACGTACACTCCGAGCTCCTTGTCAAGACGGTCTTGAATCTCGTCAAGAAACATTGCTGGCTCTTGGACCAACCAGGAGTTGATGGATGTGAGCTCTCCAAATGAAAGGATGCGGGAGCGGCCATGGGACAACAGTCCATGGGGACTATGCACTGAACCTGTCTCGCGATAAAGGCGGAGGATTTCATAGACTGTGCTTTTTGAGCACTGCGCGAGTTCAGTGATCTCGGAGACTGTAAAACGCTCCCGCCATTCGACAATGCGTTCTCGAAGTTGAGGGTTAAGGGGAGGTGCCATTGCGGTCAGGACTCAAGACACTGCAAAGCTGACCTCGCGACGCACAGCTGTCACTCCCGCAGCAGACGTGATTTCCCGAAAAGGCAATGTTTGGCTCTGACAAACAAGTTTCTCGACGCGCGGATTCCAGTCGGTTATGCAAACGGCTGTATTACATTCTACCCGCTCCGTTCCCTTGGCAACGTCGACGTCGCCTTCCCCGTCGTCCGTCAATTCCTGCCCGCCGTTCCCCGTCCGGACTCCGGTCGTCTACGCCTCCAGCCGTCGTTTATCGAGAGGATGCAGGCCCGTTGCTCTGTGCAGGGCGCATGTCGTCTTCTACATGCCTCGGGGTCCCCACTCGCGGTCTGTAGAACTACGGGAGATCTGCATTGCAACGTAAGCGTAACTACGACTGTGTGCTCACACGGTCGAAAAAAAATGCTCACCAAGAGATGCATATTGCCTGCCAACGGTATGTGCCCGTGGTGGGATGGCCCCGGCTTCCAGTCATGCATGTGCCCCGTTCATACCCCTGCGTGATGTCCACCGGATGTTCGGTCTCCGGAAAGGATTTCCGCAAGGTCAGGAAACGCCTGCACGAGCGCCTCGTCCAACAGCGCGCGATAGGACTACACGTCGCCAACCGGTCAGCCGCGAAAGCGAGGAGCGTAGAGGGGCAGGAAACGGGTCTGGACACGCACGGAAATGGCCTGGATCTTCCCGTTCATGAACTGGTTCTCCGTCGCCGCACGCTCGAGCCGGTCGCGCGTGAGGTGCATCGGATTCCGTGCGTTGTCCACGTCCGCAAGCACCTGCATCGGGATCGGCGTGGACAGATGGGGCGCCATGCGATCCAGCGTAGCGAGGTGGCCTACAACCTCATTCCTAACCGGAGCCCTACGCGTCAGAACGAGCACTCGTGGAAACGCTAAGAGAGGACGCACACGCGCAATCCGACCTGCTTCCCGCCCCCGATTTTGTCTTTCTCCTTCGTGGAATCGTTCACGACCGTCGTACCCAGGTTGTACAGGGCGTTCGCGAGCCCCATGAGTTCCATCTCGAGGTCGCCTTGCACGCCTTCGGGCGGCGGAGATTGGGATTGGCGCGGGGAGTCGGGTGCGGGCGCGGGTGCACCAAGAGAACGCGAAGGCATCGTGGCGGTATAATTTCAAACTATAAGGGCGAACAGAGGAACGTAACGGGGAGAGCAAGGCCGCCTTGCAGGATGTGGTTTTTCTCAAGCCGCGTCGCGCAAGTAAAGGCGGGGTGAGATGACGTAACTAAGTCACGATGTTGGATTGACTCTATGTCTACAAGTTCGTGCAGGATTTCCTGTCAAACCTTCCAGCGGAAATCTACGACCGTACGGTGCCCTCCGCACCCGAGCGCAACGACAGGACCCCTGAAATTCCCTATAGAGCATTCATCCCAGGGTGACCTGTTTTCGGTGGTGCGCTGGGACAGAATTTGGGCCATTTTCGGTGATTTACATGATAGATTTTTTCAAGTCAGCCGTTTTCAGTGGTTCTTAGACTATACATATCTAAAAATAGTCTAATTTCCCACGCCTTCGGTGTCGAGGTTTCCAGAGCAGAACTCTCATTTTATGCACAAGCTTGCTATAACATGCCTAGTTTGCTTCCATAGACCCATGGGAAGCAAAATATGCAAAATACTTGTGATTGGAACTGACAGATCCTCGGCGTGTTCAGATGCTTACCATTTTCGGTGGTGAAGATGGGACTTCGGACGGGCGGGTTCCTTTTCAGTGGTTCTTAGCTCCAACATGTCGGCCCTACGGGGCCCATTTTCGGTGGAGAGTACCATACATAGGTTCCCATAAGGCCCAAATTTTCGGTGGTCCGAGATGAATCATTTATAGGGAATTTCAGGGGTCCTGCAACGACGTGAGCAGATCCTGCAACCGCACACGCAGCTTTGTCGTTATTTCATCTTCGTTCGCCGAAGGTGGAGGCTACAAGAGAAGCCCGAGGTTCCATCATCCTTCCATCAGCCGTCGAGTCCGCTCGGCGACGACGAGGATCTTACCAGCTGGTCTAAGAGGTACTAGAATCCAAAATGTAAATTGGTCATGGTGGAAAAAAAGATGGAAGAAGACGGGACAATTCACCTCTGCCTCGTCTATGGTCTGCCATACAACCAATGAGCATTGAGATCATCCAAGAAATCCGCACGACTGACCAACACAATCGGTCCTCTGGATCATCCTCGTCAGAACCACGCAAATTCAAGAGCACCGTGACTTTGCCCACCTATTCATTGTCGACGAACGTTTGCCAGTCGAGGACGGAGATGAACGTTGAGAGCAAACCCCAAACCCCGGGCCGCTCCCGATCTCGTATTTCAAAGCGATTTCTCGGGAGCTCTGCCGTTGACTGCTCCGTCTCCCGCTCATGTCCGCCCCCGTCTTCCTCCTCACGCCCACCGTTCAGCAGTACGACTGGGGGAAGATCGGGATCTCCTCCAAGGTCGCCCAGTTCGCCAAGGCCGCCAACGTCGCCGCCGTCGACGACGATGCACCCTACGCCGAGGTGAGTGACACCCGCCCTCTCCCCGCCATCGTGCCCACGTTGCCGCCTCAGCTCTGGATGGGCACGCACCCGTCCTCGCCGTCGACCGTAGCCAGCACCGGCGCGCCCCTCGCCTCCACCCTCGCCCAACACCCCGCCCTCCTCGGCCCCGCCGTCGCCTCCAAATTCGACACCGCGTCCGGCAACCTCCCCTTCCTCTTCAAGGTCCTCGCCATCGACAAGGCCCTCAGCATCCAATCCCACCCCGACAAGCCCACCGCCGAGAAGCTGCACGCCGCCCAGCCGACCGTCTACAAAGGTAGGTGCGCGTCGACCCCGCGCCGCCCCGCGGGCTGATCCCGCCTCTCGCGCCCCCGCCTTCCGCCGTTCGTGCGCAGACCCGAACCACAAGCCGGAGATGGCCCTCGCGATCACGCCCTTCACCGCCCTCTGCGGGTTTCGCCCGCTTCCCGAGATCGCCGCCCTTCTGCGCGCCACGCCCGAGCTCGCAGAGCTCGTCCCCGCCCCCGCCAGGTCCGACCTCGACCGGCACCCGTCCCAGGACGCCCTCAAAGCCGTCTTCTCCGCCGTCGCCGCCGCACCGCCCTCCGTCGTCCGACCGCAGCTGGCCGCCCTCGTCGCGCGCTACACCGCGGGCGACGTCCACCCGGACGAGGAGGACGTGAAGGACCTCGCGCTCACCCTGCACGCGCAGTTCCCGGGCGACGTCGGCCTCTTCTGCGCCTTCCTGCTCAACCACGTCCGCCTCTCCCCCGGCGACGCCATCTTCCTCGGCGCAGGCGAGCCCCACGCCTACCTCTCCGGCGGTGCGTTCCCGTGCGCCCCCCTTTCCCGTCCCGCTCCCCCGTCTCACACCCCGCCAGACATCGTCGAATGCATGGCCAACTCGGACAACGTCATCCGCGCCGGCCTCACCCCCAAGCTGCGCGACGTGCCCAACCTGCTCGCCACCCTCACCTACGCCGCCGCCCCGCCCGCCGCCCACCGCGTCCCCCCCGCGCCCTTCGGCCCCCGCACCGCGCTCTACGATCCCCCCGTCCCCGAGTTCGCCGTCCTACACACCTCCGTGCCCGCGCGCGCCTCGGAGGCCCACCGCGCGATCGCGGGCCCGAGCATCGCGCTCGTCGCCCAGGGTGGGGGAAGGCTCCTCTGGCAGGCGCCGGGGGACGGCGGCGCCGGGGCGGTCGACGTCGCGGAGGGCAGCGTCGTGTTTGTCGGTGCGGACGTGGCCGTGGACTGGGTCGCGGGGGAGGGCGGACTCGATCTGTACCGCGCGTTCGTGGAAGCCTGAAGCGCACCGTGTATCTCACAGTGATCTAACGCAGAATATATGTCCGCCACCGCTGCAAGCTACTCCTCTACCAGAACGGCTCTTTCCTCGTCATGGCATGCTCCTCGTTTTCAGCCTGCCGCCGCATCGCTACAAACTTCCACCACGGAGGATAAAATCCGGACCATGCCCAGTCGGCACGCCGCCGTCGCCGCCGATCACATTGCGCGGGGCGCTCTATCATTATGCAAATAGCTGTTCACAGTAGTAACCAGACACAACTGGCGGTTGTTTGCTGTGCGACATCGACATCGACATTGACACCACATCCATCTCCTCGACCCAGGCCCGTCTCCCGCCACAATGTGGCTGCCCCAGCTCTCCAAGATGGCATGCCTGCCTTGCTCGCTGCTCGTTGCCTTTCTTACCCTCGCCAGCGTCGCCCTCCCAGTCAGCACCGCCCAGAAGCTCGTCGTCACCCCGGAGGACTTTGCCCCGACCGTCGCCAGCGGATACTGGTGCGTCCTGCACACGATATCCTCCCATTCTGACCGGGGACGGAGGGTAGGTTCATCCAACACTCCTCGCCATGGTGTCATCATTGTCAGGATTTCATGCCGCTGTGGGACGAACTCGTGGAGGACTACGCCGGATCGGACGTGCACCTCGCTCAGATAGACTGCTCCGTCAACGGCGGTGCGTCTCCCCTCTTTTCGCTCCCCCTCCTTCGGCCTTGAATTTGAATTGAGATTCCTGGTCGACACAGATTTGTGCACCGCCCACGGCGTGAACGGCTGGTGATCCCCAAATGAACCGTCTCTACGAAGACGGCGGGTTCTTGAGCAAGTTCGGCGGCGGGCGCACGCGTGAGCGGCTCACGGCGTTCATCGCGGACCATGCGTCCGTTGTGCTCGTCGGCAAGGACGCAGCGCCCTCTGATCCTCAGCCCGCGCCCCCTCAGGTCGACTCTGCACCCCCGAAGGCGGACGTGAACCCGGATGGCAAGGTCGTCGTCCTCACACCGCAGAACTTCAAGGCGGTCATCGGCGCTGGGGACGTGTTCGTCCAATTCGACGAGGACGAGGACGTGGCGTACCAGGTGCCTGTCAGGGGACGGCTGGATTAAGTTGAGCGATAGTTGTTGACCGTGTTAGGCAGAGGAGGTGGTGCGACGGGGTCGAGGGCGGCTTGGGTGGGGGCGTGGGCGGGTCAGATACATGCGGATCGCTATCCTTCCGGTGCTTGCACTTGAAGCTTGAGCGTTGACGTCGGGGGGGCTGGGAAAAGGGGTAGGATCGTGGAGAGTTACACGCTTTTTTCTGCTAAATTATGTCTATGTTTGGGCTTGGGATTTGGAAGGACGGCCTGTATAGTAATTCAAAGATGAGGTTCCACGCGATGGTGTGGCTTAGACATGCTCTTTCCGTTCCGCTGCATGGGTGATTCATGCATGACATGCTGCTGACTGGCCCGCACGGACCCCGTGTAGATCGTAACAGGGTACGGAGTAGTTTCTCGTAGCCAGACTTCAAACAGAAGATCAAATCGTTCTGAAGGAATCCTAAAGGAAAGGTCAGCCACGGAGACTAGGGCGACCCCGGAAACGGCCCGGCGAAATTCCAAGCGCGAAGTACATGGACGAGTTCGCTCTTGCAAAGCGGATGGCAGAAGAAATAAGATGATTCCATATGGCACTGAGAGTCCAGACTAGGTAACTGATGACAAAATGGAAGAGACACGCCGAGAGACGTAGGTGGTAGATAGTCCGAGAAACCGGGACTAGTATGCCATGTGTGTTGGTAAGTATAAGCAGGCGGTGGGTGGGGCTGGAGGAGCGCAGAAGCGAAAGGGTATAACGAGCCAGAGCCGGAGGCCAGAACCCCTTCACTCCTCGTCCTTCTCCGTGATTATGCCCATGGAGAGCGTCGCTATGCGAGATACGTGCTTGTGGTGGGTGATATTGTTCATATGTGTGATAATGGATGACTTGGACGCCCCCCGCTGCACGGTGGCAACAGGCATCTCTTCTTCTTCTTCCTCCTCCTCCTCCTGCTCGTATCCCTCAACAAAGAGGAAGCCTCGATCTTGCTCGGGGACGGCATTGAAAACAAGATCCGAGGACGGGAAAGAAAACACAATGGCGGGCGTAGGCGGCATCGAAACCGAGTCCGAGTCCGAATCGTACGCGAGGTGGGGCCGTCCAGCTTCGAGGTCGTCCATGTCCTTGTCACTCATGGCGTCGGAGCCGGCCTGAGGGGGGGAGGAAGCCAAAGAACCCAAAGAATTCGAGAGAGCGAGTCCGAAGAGGCCTATGGTGGTCTTGCCCCAGGATGCAGAGCGCGCGAGGCCGGCGCAGGCGAAGTCCATCGAAAGCCGGACGACGGCCTTGGGACCGATGTGGGTGGGCATGACGCCGAGCCGGATGGGAGCCGTCGCGAGGAGAGTGGACTGGACGACGAGCGAGGAGATGGTGGGTGTGAGGCTGGAAACACCAGGAGCGTAGGCGGCCAGGATGGTGGGCAGGGCATTAACTTGCGAGCGAGAGGCGCGGCGGCGGCGAATGAGGACGATCGCGAAGATAGAGCCGGCCGAGAAGACCAAGAGGAGGAGGGTGATAATAAGAACGAGGATGGGCGTGGTGAGGGCGGTGGGCTTCATGGTGTTGGTGGTTTTGAGGACTTGGGCGGGCGAGTGGGCGAAGCGCTGGCGAGGTGAAGCTGAGGCGACGGCGACGGCATGGTCGCTCTTTTATGCCTGCGGAATATTTAGTCGCAGACGGGTGGAGAAGGAGAGCAAACGGTTGAGACTGGGATGCTGGCCTGACAACATGGTTTCGGCCTGGCAGTTATAGGTGTTTCTCCCACCGGTACCCGCTCGTTCCATTCAGCATCGGAGGCCATTGGTCGCACACGTCCCTTGTACCAATCATTTGACGACTTTTGACCTTTGGGTACGGCGAGGAGGAGATACGAAACAGCGAAGGTCCTGGCACCGTGGTTTGAAGTTTGAACTGTACGGTGAACGTCGACTTCGACTCCGAGCTGGCCGTTCGACCCGCACGTGACTGACCAGTCTGCTTCATGGTGTCTCGGTCTCAGTCAACTCTCAAACGTCCTACTATTTTCGACAGTCTTCCGGTCGGCGAAGGGGAAGACGTGGCATAAAAATGAGACGGTATGTATGCTCTTATAGATCAAGCTTCACATAAAAGAGAAAGGCAGAGTGCCCGCCGGCTGTAACGACAGTTACCTACATCTCGAGGCCTACATCGTCCGTTCTGGAACACGAAATCGGCCGTTTGGTGCATTTGAACTAATTTCAATCTTGAACGTCGAACATCAACGTCAACCTAGAAAACGGGTAGGATAACAAGCGGGGAACAGAAAACATAAATACAAAGCTCGGCAGCGCCCACCCGTCCCTCAGTCGCTGTCGCTGCTGCTATCCGCCGCCTTCACATCCTCGTCATCGTCTGTCGAGCTCTCGTCGTCGCTTTCTTCCTCGACGCGCTTCTTCACCGAGCCACCGCGCATGACCGCCATCTGACCCGCCAAACTATCTTCCTCGGGTTCCGAGATGTCGTCCTCTGCACCTTGCTCGTCTTGGCTGAGCGCGGTCACGTCCTCGATCTTCAACTATAACGCAACAAGCTCTCGTCAATACCAGGGTTATATACGGTTCCACACGAGGGAAAACGCACTTGGATGGCACGGGAGGCATCCTCGCCGATGAAAGTGTCGCTGATGACGAACACCCTCCATGTGAACAAACCGACGCTTGGGGGCACCTGGAATTTGAGCTTGTACGAGCGGAAGTTATGTGCAAGCGATGGATCTGAGAAAGGTATGTCCGTGATGCGCATTGGCGGTACGACGACCTTGTTAGTCTTCATGTCTGCGAGGACGATCCACCATCCGGGGCGCCGTCTCTGTTGTGCCAAACCCGTCGTCAGTAATGGGGTGGTGAAAGGAAACATGTGCGGGACTCACGCCTGGCCAATACGGTGCGTGTGCCCATCCGAGCCTCTCGGTATCCGGTTGAGGCGCCTCTGCTTCCTCATTGGCGACGAGGAACTCGTCATCCTGTTTGGTGAACGTCGTCGATGTCGCAGCAGGGGCCTCTTTCGCTTCGCCATTGGTGAGTTCCTCCACGATGGTGGGCGGTGATAGCCTGACTTTAACCACTAGGTAAACGAGGGCAGACGGCGTCACGATCCGTTCATCGATGACTGCAAAAATGCGTTAACGCGCATACATCCTCGATCAAATGAAAGTAGTTACCTCTGAAAGATGCGTCCACGAGCTCCAGCCTTCCCCATCGGTCCGCTGCCTTCTTAACATCATCGCTTGACTTGTCGCCTTTGATGTCCAGCAGACGCGCTACTTCAGCAATATCGGTCGCGTCGGGACCAAGCTCCGCGACGGTAGATTCTGAGATGCCAGGGAGCTGTTCGAATTTGGCTTGCCGGCTGCCGGGGAGCACGGCCTGGGCGAGGTAAGCGTGGAGGCGCATTGTAGCGACCATAGGCAAAAACCAAGCGCGGGCCATGCTAATGTTGAGAAGAGCATTAAGGAGGGCGGGGGTGCGCATCAGAACCTGTCTTTGTGCTTTACAGTGATCGCGTGTTAGTGAGGTGGCAAGCATTCAAAGGAGCCTCACATACCTTTCTGCAGACCTGAGTCATGGATCGGTAGACGGAGGAGATAGGCATGGAGTAGGATGAGCGCGCGCAAACGCCGTTCTTGGCCGTCGGTAGCCAGTGAGTGAAGTTGTGTCCAGCGGTCGCCGAGCTTGGTGGCAATGGTGTTTTCCAGAGACTTGAGCTCGTCTTGTGCGCCTTTCTCAGGGATACGTTCCCACTCCGACGCCTTGCCCAGCGCGTCCACGACTTCATTGATATCAGAGAACTCGGTGAGGGTCTTGAAGAAAATGGCTGCGGTTTGAGCGATGATACCGTCCTTCGTCTTGTCCTGGCTGCCGAACCACCATCGTCCCTGCGAAGGGGTGAGCGAAATGCGCGTTAGGGATGTCGGGATCACGTACTACGAGAGCGGGAAGGGCGCAACCAAAGACAAGCCCGTACACGCCGAGCACCCAGACGTTATTTTGAGCTTCGACGATCCAACGGGGTAGCGCGATGCCCATGGAAACTTCTTGCCTGCCGTCGGGGTGTCCATACTCCTCGAAATTCTTGCGAATTGTCTCGTCCGTGAGCCTGTTTAAGGCGTCCATGAAGACGGCGCGCAATGTCACGAAGGGAAAGGTCTTACGATTTATACGCCTTCGTAAGGTCCACGAAATACGCGGAGACTTCGTCCGCTGTCTGGTTGACTGCCAGCCTGACCTTGTCTGGATGGCTGGACAGGACATAGCACGGCTTAGCAACAAGTAAGAGCGAGGACGAAGAGGCTACGCACAATTTCTTAGATAGCTTTTTGTAATGTGACTTGATCTCCTTCACGCTGCTCGACTGAGATAACGCGTGATAAGCAGACTGTCGGACGGTCAGAATGTACAGCACGCACCGAGGAAATGCCGAGGATCTCAAAGGGGTCGTACACCTTGTTGTCGACCTTGATGTGCGCGACTTTGTACGACAACGCGGCGAAGACTATCCAGCCCACGGTAACAAAAGCACCTCTGTGTACCGCTTGTGTTATTACGCAGATTCAGCAAGAAGAAGGGGCGACGTACTTCTTCGTGATGCTAGGACGCCACCATGAACCATTCTCCCTACGTAGAATCTTCGCGCGCTGTTGGACACACGGACTACATTGACACGCAGTCGTGGGCTCCGATTCTGGTTGCAAATCAGTAAACGGGAGCCGGGGGAATTAGAGCGCAAGAGCGGGCACGCACTTGGTGATGAGGACGGTCGAAGTGAGAGGGTGAGGGGAACGAGGATCATGAATAGGAATGTGATGATGAAGAAGAGGGCCATGCTGCCCGATTCGTCATAGTTGTAGCTGGCCATCGCGTCGGCCTGCTACGAGGAGACGGTGAGGAAGTGAGCGACGGTGTGCGCTGTTGACGCGCGCGGTGGTGGGAAAGGTGAAAGAAGGGCGAGGAGAATGTGAGCGTGGCGGACGTGGTCAAGGCTTCGTGCACCGAATTGCCAGCACACAACACACGCTGCCAGCCGTTTACGTAACACACGCGTCGCGCGCAAATTCCAATTCGTTCTGGTTTCCTTCCGTTCTCCATGCGCATCCGGATATCCACCAGTCCCCCTCTCCCCTCTCTCAAGGCATGGTTCCCCATAAACGAGAGAGAGACGCCTGAAGAGCGTACCGTGATATCGCTGAAGAAAATCCTATGCGCTAACGTGGAGGCGCTACGGAATGCACGCGTGCAGAGCTATGAGATCGCCCTCCTGCTCGACGACTTTGACCTGCTGGATGAAACGACGTTGGATGTATTGAGGGATGGTGATCTTGTATGGTGCGCATCTCTTTGTTTCCTCACGCTCCGCCGTCTTATTCGAGCCGAATTAGTATTGAACGCAGAGTGACGGCGGTGAAACGCAAGGCAGAGGGCGAATATTCACCGCGGAAGAGGGCAAAAGTCACCAATTCCGCTCCATTGGCAAAGGCACATCCTCAAGTTGAAAGCTCCTCAGACTCCTCTTCGGATGATAGCTCAGATACCTCAAGCGACTCGTCTGACGATACCTCAGACGACGATTCTTCGGACGACGATTGTTCGGATGATAGCTCTTCATCGTCATCGTCTTCGCCTCCCACTGTTTTGCCATCCAAACACCGTCTGAACAAGCCAAGGTGTGCATCGCTACTGTCCTCTGGAGTCATTCATGAACGTCCAATTTCCTAGATCCGCTGTCACGAAGTCTATCACTACTCTCGCGGTACATGCTATACCTAAGGCCAAGTAAGTCGTCACCTGACTCCCTCCCCCCGTATCCTAAGAAAATATGCTTTTCAGCGCACTTCCTGTCCCCCCAGGCTACGGCAAACCTTCCACACATTCCCGAAACCTGCGACGACGGAAAAAAATTCAATACGAACGCTCGACTGAATCTTCTTTGCCTCTCCCCGCTGCCTCCGCTAACGTGACACCGTTGGGTATTCCGTCTATTCCTTTGTCTACCACCATGATCGATGATTCTGCTGTGGCGGCACCTACCTCGACACCTGACTATGACATGATGACCCTTTCGAACAAGAACAAGCGGCGCGGATTCAAACGCTCCATGGCCGGTGTCATTCCTCAACGCATCACGTTCGACGAGCCGTCGCAGGCGCCAGTTCTTCCATCCGGTGCAGCTTCTACCTCCGTATCACGCCCCACGTCCCCTACAAAATTCCCGCGACTCATACCCCCATCGGAGAAGCAAGAGCTTGGCCAGCTCCCGCCGAATATGTTCGTAACCAGCGTGGACGTTGAGGAGGGCCTTTGGCCACGGAAGCGCAAGAACAACAAAGGCCGGAACGCCGGCCCTGCGCGAGGCGATGGGATAGTGTGGGAAGAGGAAGGGTGGGATAGGAGACAGAAAAAACGACAGCGCGACACGTACGGGCAGGAGGCGGATGATACCTGGGACCGTGGTCTGCCTTACGATGACGAGGCGGCGGCGGCGATGGCGGCGGACGTCGACGGTCCCAACTGGGAACGGATCGAGAAGGACTTCGATAAGTTACCTTTGGTGCTCCCCGAATCACCTCTTTCACCCGAGAACCTCCTTGCATGGAAGGCGAGTTCCCGTTACATTCCCTCCTTGCTCTAATGCTAACCATATATTTTCCAGGAGCTTGGTATCCACCCTGTCACCCTCACTCCTGAAATGATTCTCAACCTCGCACGCGTTACTCGGGTCGATTCAGATTCGGGTCGGTTATGGGTGCGGATGCTTGTGCGTCCGGTGGCATTTGGTGGTGCAGAGGAGGATGTGGACATTGCTGAAGAAACAGAGCATGCCCGCGTGAGTGTGGATACATCGCGATGGCGACTGGTGTCTTCTCAATACGGCTGAAGGCGGAAACTCCGTCGCTGCAAGCAAACCTTACAACATCGTTCCATCTGCAGAGCTGTGTAAACCGAGAGCTCCAAAAGATGTTAGGGCCTGTTCGGCAAACTTTTGGAGTTGCAGTGACTGGTACTTGGTTCCCATATATGGTAGCGATAACTCAAATTATTACTAAATTTTCACTGGTACTTGGGGGGTTATGCCCAGTGGGAAGTCCGTCTCACGAGATCTACTCAAATGTGTCTGAATCCATTGAAAAATCTTGAATTCACACTGAAGAGATTTGAGGAGATAAGTGAGTAAATATGGCATTTTGTATCTTGAAATCTATCTAGTTCAATTGTCCAAGCTCGATCGACGTCAAAACTGTGCCTTGTATCGTCTGATATCACTTCCGTTCACACCAAATAGCTGCAGAGCTGTTCATATCTACCCTCATATTCTCCTTCTCACATTGTAGCAGCCAATCAGATGACATTGAAACTGCATTGTATTCGGACACTACTAGATACACGACAGTCTTATAAGCTACCACAACAATGTACACGGCGTACGGACAGGTGAAGAACAAGCTGTGGAATCACATTCAGACATAAGAATACACCGAAGAAGAAAATACGTGCACCGATCTGAGTTGCTGAAAATGTCGGGGGAGGAAGTCCGGTTTTGTGAGAGCTTGAAAGCGGAATGCACAATTGGATGTGCCGTGAAGGAGAAGGGATAACTGGATGAAGAAGGATGTTGTGTCAGCAAGGAAGACGAGACTGTGTATAAGTAGGTGACACGCGTGTGCCGGCGCGGCGCCGGCTCGTGCCGGTGTATAAGTAGGTGACACACCTGATCAAAAATAACTACGAAACACTTGAGGATACTGGCGCCGGTCCACAATCCAATGCAAGTCGAGTCAGACCGATCGAGCCGTCGAGAGCAGTCCAGTGCCCAGCATCCAGACACAAGGCATAGCCAATAGTTAGCAGTGGACTGTAGATCCCGATTGCCATCAGTAAAAGACAGCATAGGCGACTTGAATGAACAGGAGGCGGAAGGAAAACCGAGTGCGTAGAGGGAAGGTAGAGGGAAGGAAAAGAGACACACGTCGCCTCGAAGATTTTCAGCAGGTTCAAAGTCCGCGGGAAAGGGCACGTGACTTGAATGGGTCGACGACGAGAGCGTGCGATGAGGGGACGTCGGGACTCTTGAGTCGACGAGGGCGTGAGAATAACTTCACGACAAGCGGATCCGCGATGCAAATGAGCGGGGCGCGACAAATCTTGTCGAGATTTTGATGGCAACCGAGGCTTGGACCCGGTTTGCGCTAATTCAATTGATTTCATGACATTTGGGTATCTCTGAGTAGATCTCGTGAGACGGACTTCCCACTGGGGGTTATGAGCGACGGTTCGGGCGAGGCACGAGTCCAGACCCAGTCAAAAGTCGGTCGATAGGATCCGATACAACTACGATACAAAATGATACGAAGGGATACGAAAAGATACGATCAAGAAAATAGCCGAAAGGGACGGATACAGACGGATACGGCGGATACGAACGGGATACAATACGATACAGACGGTACGACCCTATTTTGCTCGTCCGTCCTTATTCTCTCCTTCGCTTATTGTGTTCGCCTAATCTATAAACTTGTTCAAAGGTCTCGACGACTTCCAGTCCACGTGTTACATATTTATCTATGTAAGTATATTCTGTGAGCCTCGCTCCTGTGCGCTTTGTGTGTTCTTGTTTACTTTCGTGTAACTTTACGTCCACCTCAGTCGTCCTTCCGTTCCTCCACCATCTCTTTCTTCACAACTTCCACATCTCGTAGTTCCCGCACCCGCGACCTCCACCCACCTCCCCTGTCTGTGCCCCCCATTGCCGCCGCCATCCCGCGCTCTTGCCCCCACTGTCTCCATGCTCTCATTGTCGCCAGCAAACCACCTCGTCGATAGCCGTGCCACTCCCATGCCCTAGCCTCGGTCTCTGCAATGCCGGCACTGCCCTCGCCACCTCAACACCTCTTGCAACATCCTCACCCTCAGTGTTTATGTGCTATTGTCCCGGTGAGTCGTTGCCTCCTCCTAGTCGGGCCCTACCTGCCACATCGGCTGTGCGCCCTCCCCCGGTACGTTCACTTACTTTTGGCGCTTGGCCACATCTCCACCTAGCTTCTCTTCCCTACCATGCTTGCACCCCCTATACCTATGCCACCATACATCTTTCCCCCATGCTTGTCGCACCCTGTGCCAATAGACCAAATATGTAGTATATTAAATGATAATATAAATCTATTTCACTTGAAAGAGCTCGAAGAAAGGACCAAGAGCAGTGGCAAAGAACCCGAAAAGCAACCAAAAAGGGCACACCTAAGCCCAATAATAGCAAACCTAGGTCGAAAATGTTGGATACAAAAGGATAGGATAGTTAACGTATCGGATTGTATCGGACGGAAGCTCGATACGAACAGATAGGATCCACTAGAACGGCAACTTTCCTGATACGATCCGGACTCGGCGCTTAACGTCGTTCGTATCGGTTCGTATCGTTATGTATCATGTTTGGTATCGGATCCTATCGACGGACTTTTGACTGGGGTCCAGAGCTAGTGTCCAGTCGAGCGGCACGTGCGGACGCTGTCACATAGTCAGTTTGGGTTTGTTTGGCTCCGCACTTTTTTCTCTTCCTACTACCACCTTCTCGTCTGTCGCCCTCGCTCGCTGGTACTTTAGTCGCTTTAGCCCTCCCCCCCCTGCAATGTGTATTAGCTGTATGGTAGCATCATACACATTGCTGCCTGTCTCCATCACCATGTGAGAAATCACGGAGCACAGTCTACCTGCCCACCCAGCGGCTCGACTCATGTTCTGTGTCCGACCTGGCTAGTCTCGTTCCCAGACGTGAGGGAGGGAGTTGTGCAGGGGATGATATCATAGAGGACTCAGAGGAGGTTATATGGGATGACGAGAACTGGATGACACCAAGCACAACACCCCTGAAAAAACCCCTGCACAACTCCCTCCCTAACGTCTGGGGCACTTCGTCAAGGCACGGTACATCGGTGACAGTGTGTGACGGTCAGGTGATCCTGACTCATACCACTTGCCTCATCCTATCACCGGTTTGGTTGGCCGTGCCAACTTGTGCTAGCTGATTTCAAGATAGATAGATAGATAGATAGATACTGCTCCTACGAGCTATACAAAGTAAATTTCTCCTTTTTCATCCCCTAAAGCACCTGTACTCCCATATACTCCAGCAAAGGTATATGTACATCATCCTTACAGGTCTCGCTGTTGGCAGCCTTTGCAGAAAGCCCGAGTTCTCGGAAGCCTCACCGCTCCTGCAATCCAAGATGGTTCGCATTGAACCCTAAGCTTACTGCAAATATACAAAAGGCGACACACGTGATCCAGCTCGAGCGCATTGAGCGGCGAGATGACAATTATTGTTTTCTTCGGATGGTAGAATAGCGGCGGGAGTGCGAACGGGATCGTCTTTCACACCCCGGTTGCAGCAACGAGCTCACAGTCTACACGGGAAATGAGACACTGTTCTGCAATGTCGAGTTGCCACTCAGGAGGCACGATCTTCCCTTGCAAGCGCGCCTTGCATTCATCTGACACATTCATCCGACATCTTCTTCCGTGCTTCTGTTGAGTTGACGCAAACAAGCCGCTCCAAGATACATGTGCAAGAAGTTCCAAGCAGCGATGACAGTCTTGATTGTGAGATTGCGCGTGCGCAAGGACTTCAGCCTGCGCACTTCTACCTGCGTTGATTCTGAGTTGACAGGATTACCACCGGTGTTCAGGAGCAGGGGACTCGAAGGCGACGACGGAGGCGGCGGCAGAGGCAACACGTGGGTGAAGCATCCAGCACACTGGCCGGGTAGCACAGTGTTTCAAGAGTAGGGAATGTTGACGCCATTCGGTGTGACTTTGGTTGATAGTGGATCCAGGAGTCGTCCTTCGCAGAAATTTTCGACACAACACATCGAAATCAACAGCTGACACTCTTAGAATTACATTATATTGGACGCGTCGAGGACACGTATCATCACGTGTATTGCTTACTAACATCAGCCCCTGTGACAGCCTGTCACCGATGTGCATTTCATTGATGAAATACCCCAGACGTTCCACGAGTCCTTGCGCGTGTCAGAAACGCAGTTTATGAGACCGATGGAACCACCTAAGTCGCGATGATGGGAGGAGCAAGAGAGAACAGATGGATTCGAGAGTGTCGGGCCTAGGGTAGTGCAACGTGCGCTACAGTACCGTATGACGAGATGGACAGTCTAGGGAAAAGGGAAGAGAAACACTGTCCTTATATACAAGTGGGAACGATGGTGCGATGCGATTGTCATGAACGGTCTATAATTTTCTTTTTACTTTACATCGGTTACACGCTTTAGGACTTATCGACTTATCACCGGTCCGGCTCCACCTTGGCCCGGACCCGGCTCATCTATATCCCGCCCGGACCCACGTGACTCATCTCGGTCCGGGTCTGACTCCTTTCTCTTGACTCATGCTGTACGATACTGACTCATGCTGTGCTCTTTTACATACGACTGCTTACTTATACTTGGTCTGCTTACTGATCGCCCTGTATTGGTTGCTTACCTAAGTCTCTCTCCTCTTGTGTATATAAGGCTCGCTCTCGCTGTACATATTCCTTATCTCGAGCTAGTCAATTCTACCGACTTTGCTTGCTTTCCCTCGTCTGTCGCCATGTCTGATCGGCTCCCCTCTGTCGTCCTCATCTTCTAGTCAGCTGTGTCGTAACTTGGTGCTGTCGCACTAGTCGTTGCTGACATAAGCTCGAGATCTGTTTACTCTTGCACCACCCTACGACCGTCCCTACGTACTGTAGCGTAGTAGTAGTAGTACCCGTCTGGTACTAACCTTGTTCTTCCCCCGTGCCGCCCTAGACCGTTGCCCCCAGAGTACGCGACTCGTTACCCTGACATTGTGGTCGTGCGCATGTATACCGGTGCCGGCTTGACGTTTCCTCGAAACGTTATACCTACTCGAGACTCTCCAATACCAGGAGTTGAAAGCTCAGAGGTGACAGTAGAAGGTGCACCTTTGGTATAGGAAACGAGTAAAAGCGGCGAAAGGAAAGCGGTTTAGGAAGTCTTTGGGCTCGTGTCCCCTAGACGAAGAGACAGCCAACAGGTCGAGAAGACTGAGGCAGACCATCTTGTGATTTCGTAACAGAACCACCTTCCCTCGACAAAATCTTCCCTTGCCGCACAGAGTAACCATTTCGGCTGGGGGCTCGTGCATGGAAGATTGGCGCTCGCAAGTACAAGAATTCATCCCCATCAGCCACGACACTATCATCTCCCTCATCAACAAATCTAAAGACCCTTGGGCCTGGCACAATTGGAAGGTCGCCCTCGGCGTAGAAGAACTTGAAGACTCCATCATAGACATCCACTTCTATCGCCTCAAAATAAGCAAACAAGGAAACGGAAACCTCTACGTCTACTCCTGCCCATACGTCACCTACCGCTACAAACTCGAGCAACCCCCAAAGTCCTTCTACGCGCCCAACGAGAAAATACCAGTGGACACTCGACACACCCACCGCCTCCTTACACCAGGCAACACCCCCAGCCCCACACCAGAGCCAGAGGTCATCGACCTCACCCAGCCAGAGGTCATCGACCTCACCCACTTATAAACAATTCCCTCATTCAGACTCAACGGCTCCGACTCCAGTTCTGACTCCGACACCGACGTTGAGGACGAAAACTGCTACATATATCCCCTCCCTCTAGGCTTCACTGAACGAGGAAACGACTTCTTTGTCCAACTCGGAGACACCACTGTCGAAGTCGCCTTTGTAGCAACCCAAACAAGTGGCATCAGTTGGTACTTCGCCAACGAAAGCCAAGACAACCTCACTGAAGCCGACTTCAACCTCATCGCCGCCTCCGCCCTACCACCTGTCACCGACGAAGACTTCTCCGACCTCGACGAACCAATCATGGCTGCCCAGTGGATCCGCACCGACCCCCAACCCCCTCTCCCTGCCGAACTTGCCAACTGCACCGAAATCGGTGGAACATGGAACATCATCATCGGCCAAACTGGCTCTCCCATCCAACACATGAATAACGGCACCGACGATGCCTGGCTCATGGAAGTAAATGGCCAATGGGTCGCCATCCCTGCCGTGCTTGTTGCCGCCCTCAACCTGCCACCCCCCACCGTCAACGTCACGGCCCCCCCATCACCGTCAACCCCCCTGCGGTCACTGTTAGTGCCCCAGCCGCCGGCGCCGCCAGACCCCCCCGAAAGAAAGTCCACGCAAAAACTCCTGAAGGCTTCTCTGGGAAACGAGAGGACTTCAATAACTGGATGCGGTCGTGCGAGGAATACATGCGAGCCGCTGAAGATGACCTCGTGACGGACAAGGACAAAGTCCTCTTCATTCTCACCTACATGACGGGGGAGGCAGCACGCACCTGGAAGGCCGAGTATGAGGATGCACACTTGGCCAATGGAGCCATGGTCGCCTGGGTGGACTTCCACAGAGCACTCAAAGGGGCCTTCACCGACGTCAATGAGCAACACCGTGCCGCAGTCGAACTGGACGGGTTCAAACAGACAAAGGGTACCACTGCCCATGAATACTTCGCCAAGTTCGAGCAACTCGCAAGGAAGGCAGGATACTCCACGGCGCAGGACCCTATCCACCTCATGCAGCTGCTCAAACACAACGTATACTATCGGACCATCGACTCCATCTACGACAGCGGTCACGTTCCTCAGAAATATGAGGACCTCAAAGAGCGCATCATCCTGATCGACGGTCTGCGACAGGAGCGAGAGGACCTTAAGACCCAGCGCAGTGGACCCGTGCAGAACCAAAAACCCAAAGGACAAGGATAGTCCAATGGGCAACAAGGGGGGCAGGTCCCATGGCGCCGCGATGGAACCGGCACGGTGCACGGTGGCAAAGGTCAGCCGATGGACGTCAACCGTGTCGACATCAAGGGGCGATGCTTCCGCTGCGGACAGAATGGCCACCAGGTGCGGGACTGCAGGGTGGATGTGAAAAACATCTGAGACATGTGGGGGAGGGACCGGTACACGGAACCACCGAAGCGGGAGGCTCGAGCACAGACGTTCGAGACGCCCACCGCCTGGGCTAGGAGCCTGTCGGCCGAAGATCGGAAAAGCGTGATGGACGCGCTTCAAGCTCAGCCGAAGGTGGAAGAGAAGAAGGAGGGTTTTTGAGGGGGCTGACGATGTACACGGCATCTGAAGCCCAAGTTTCTGTTTCTCGCCCGTCTGGTTTTATGGCGCCTCGGTGGCCTGGTTCTCGTTTACATATGCGCATCGTTGATTCGGACTGTACTACTACGGGGGATATCCCCATTATGACTTCTCTTACGGACTCTATCGGTACGGGCACGCGTCCCGTTGTTATTTTAGATACTCAGGCTTCGATTTGTGAGCCTTCGGCCTTGGATATGGCTTCAGTTTCGGCTTCAGTTTTGGATACGGCTTTGGATACGGACTCGGTTTTGGATATGGACCCTGTGAAGTCAGGGACAACGCCGTGCGATGGAAGGGGCACGGCGCCCAAATCATGTTATATGGCACCTGGAACGGCTCAATGGACGCTTCGTCGCTTAAGGGAAGACAAACCCGAAAGTGCGATTGCAATCCTTCGCATCTGGACACACCACCGACGCCGTGACGAGGCTACTTATGAAGCCATCAAGGAAATAACTGGCA
The DNA here is from genome assembly GCA_012932865.1 of Amylostereum areolatum. Lineage (NCBI taxonomy): Eukaryota > Fungi > Basidiomycota > Agaricomycetes > Russulales > Stereaceae > Amylostereum > Amylostereum areolatum. The sequence goes on from SAXG01000023.1 coordinate 512,902, forward strand.
TGGGAGACGAGTTAGCATGTCAAGCTCTACTAGAGCTCGCCACTCCTATGCAGTTCATACGCTCCTCCAGCGCCAAGGAACAAACGGTCATTCCTACACAACTGGTGGTAGATTCCAAGCGCATTGTCAAAGCTCTCGCACTCCTGGACAGTGGTTGCACTGGCTCGTGTATCAACACGAAGTTCGTGCAGGAAAATCACATCCCCACGCGACGGACTGCTCGCCCAATTCCAGTACGAAATGCAGACGGCACTCTCAACGCAGGAGGTCCCATCACGGAATATGTCACACTTCGTCTAAATATTCAAGACCATGAAGAAAACATTGACCTGGCGGTCTCCAACCTAGGAGATACGGACCTTTTCATTGGACATGAGTGGCTAAAGAAGCACAACCCTCGCATCGACTGGAAATCCGGGTCAATTGAATTCGACCAATGCCCTATCAGCTGCTCTCGTCCCCCTCCCCTCCTCAATATCGATGATGATGAAGAAGAGGAGGAAGAGCCAGTCCACATGGAAAAGGACGAGCAGCTGTTTGCTTTCGACTGGGATGGTTACAAAGCGACATACCACATCCGGACCCATGCATCAGACATTGCAATTGAAGAGCACGCTAAGAAAAAGGAACAGACCTTCTCTGAGCGAGTCCCAACAGCGTACCACGAATTCAAGGACATCTTTGACAAAGACGACTTCGACAAGCTCCCTGAGCGACGCCCATGGGACCATGCCATTGAGCTCACTCCTAACTTCAAACTGGTCGATTGCAAAGTTTACCCCCTCACATTGGATGAGCAGAAGCAACTGGACGCCTTTTTGGAAGAGAACCTGAGATCTGGCCGGATCCAACCGTCCAAATCACCCATGGCCTCCCCATTCTTCTTCATCAAGAAAAAAGACGGCTCGCTACGTCCTGTGCAGGACTATCGAAAGCTCAATGAAATGACAATAAAGAACCGTTACCCGCTCCCACTCATCCAAGAGTTGGTTGATAAGCTTAAGGGAGCACGGCACTTTACCAAGCTCGATGTCCGATGGGGGTACAACAATGTTCAGATTAAATGAGGGGACGAATGGAAAGCTGCATTCCGCACGAACAAAGGTCTCTACGAGCCTACAGTTATGTTCTTTGGACTCACCAACTCCCCGTCTACGTTCCAAGCTATGATGAACGACCTGTTCAAAGACTTGATCCACCAAGGAGTCGTGGTCGTCTATTTGGACGACATCCTCATCTTCACGCATACGCTAGAAGAACATCGTCGAATAGTCAAGGAGGTCCTCCGGATCCTGCGAGAAAATAAACTCTATCTGAAGCCAGAAAAGTGCGAGTTTGAGAAGGCAGAAATCGAATACCTGGGCATGATTGTCGGCGGAGGAAGGGTTCGCATGGATCCAGCAAAGGTCGCGGCAATCACCAATTGGCCAGCCCCCAAAACAAAGAAACAACTTCAATCGTTTTTGGGCTTTTGCAACTTCTACCGTCGCTTTATCAAGGACTTCAGCGGCATTGCTCACCCAATGACTAAACTCACTGGGAAGACGGAATGGGTCTGGGACACCCCACAGCAGGAGGCTTTCGAGGAACTCAAGCGACGTATAACATCGCAGCCAGTTCTAGCAATCCCTACAGATGAAGGGCAGTTCCGTGTCAAGGCGGACTCCTCTGACTATGCCACGGGCGCGGTACTTTCGCAACAACAGGACAATGGCAAATGGCACCCGGTCGCCTTCCTCTCAATGTCCCTCAGCGAAGCTGAGAGGAACTATGAGATTTATGACAAGGAATTACTGGCTATCATGACGGCGCTAGAGGAATGGAGACAATACCTCATGGGGGCACGACAGGAGTTTGAAATCTGGTCAGATCATCGCAATCTCACGTACTTCCGCAAGGCGCAGAAGCTAAATCAGAGACAAGCACGATGGTTAACGGAGCTACAAGAGTATCATTGTACGCTACTCCACAAACCTGGCAAAACAATGGGTAAACCCGATGCTATTTCCCGACTAGCGGGCCTTGAGAAGGGGGAGAAAGACAATGAAAACATCGTCCTCCTGAAACCAGAACTCTTTCGCGCCCTCAATCATGCAGGAATCGTAACCAACGGACCTGACAATACCTTTATTGAGCGGATTCAGGAGGCTACCTTACTCCGAGACCATGCAGTAGAACACGCCTTAGCACTCAAAGTAAAGGGATGGCTGGAACATGCAGATGGAACGGTCACCTGGCAACACAGACTCTATGTCCCAAGAGACAAAGGACTCCGTGCAGACATCATCCAGGCTCACCATGACGGCCCGCTTGTCGGTCATCCAGGACGATACAAGACCCACGAGCTCATCACGCGCAACTACTGGTGGCCGGCCATTAGAGATGACGTCCGGAAATATGTCGAAGGATGTGAGACCTGCCAACGTACCAAGATTAGACACGATCGTATTGCCGCTCCACTCCACCCACATGACCGGCCACAAGCACCTTGGGAGCACGTATCCATTGACTTCGTCATGCCACTCCCGGTCTCGGATGGAAAAGACGCCATCTGCAATGTGAACTGCATGAGTACCAAGCAGGTTGTATTCTGGGCCACGACCAAAGACCTAACAGAGGACGAACTCGCCTTTGAGTACCTACGCGAGGTGGTCCCCCATCATGGAATTCCTAGAAAGATTGTCAGTGACCGCGGCAGCGTCTTTGTCTCCAAGTTCACCACGGCATTGTTCCAACTGCTAGGCATTGAAGGGAACCCGTCCACGGCGTATCACCCTCAGACGGATGGACAGACCGAACACTCCAACATGACCATGGAAAACTACCTTCACATCTTCGTCAATCAGCGACAAGACAATTGGACACGTTACCTCCCACTTGCCATGACTGCGCTCAACAACATGGTCCATAGTTCGATTGGGATGTCTCCCAACTTTGCCAACTATGGTCGGGAACTCTACCTGGGGACAAACCCTCGACGTGAGACAGACAACCCATCGGCGAACGAGTTTGCACAACGCATGCGAGACATCTATGAGGAAGCCCGCTCTGCGCTAAAGGCAGCACAGGACGATCAAAAGCGCTTTTACGATCGCAAGAAGGATGAACCAATAGATTACAAAATTGGCGACTTCGTCTGGCTGGAAGCCAAGACCAGAGATGGCCAAACCGTAATCAAAACGGCACGTCCTATGCAAAAGCTAGATGACAAGCGCTTTGGTCCTTTCGAAATCCTGGAGAAAGTCGGAGCATCGGCTTACAAGCTTCGCCTCCCTACATCCTGGTCACGAAAACATCCGGTCTTCAACGAGTCCCTCCTATCTCCACACAACGGTCCCGCCTTTGACAATCAGAAAGCACCTACACCTCCACCGCCAGAGTTAGTCCAAGGAGAGGAAGTCTATGAGGTCGAAAAGATTATAGACTCCAAGAAGTTTGGTCGCGGCTTCAAGTACCTCGTCAAATGGAAAGGCTACCCAGACAATGACAATACTTGGGAGCCTCTCACCAATCTCCAGAATGCCAAGAAATGCATTGACGACTTCCACCGTGAACATCCGGGTGCCCCGAAACCTGCACGCCTTAATCGTTGGAAACTCCTGTCGGAGGAAGAAACTGGATCTGATTACGACGAGGACGTCGAATCTAAGGAAGGGGTGATGTCATGAACAGTCTATAATTTTCTTTTTACTTTACATCGGTTACACGCTTTAGGACTTATCGACTTATCACCGGTCCGGCTCCACCTTGGCCCGGACCCGGCTCATCTATATCCCGCCCGGACCCACGTGACTCATCTCGGTCCGGGTCTGACTCCTTTCTCTTGACTCATGCTGTACGATACTGACTCATGCTGTGCTCTTTTACATACGACTGCTTACTTATACTTGGTCTGCTTACTGATCGCCCTGTATTGGTTGCTTACCTAAGTCTCTCTCCTCTTGTGTATATAAGGCTCGCTCTCGCTGTACATATTCCTTATCTCGAGCTAGTCAATTCTACCGACTTTGCTTGCTTTCCCTCGTCTGTCGCCGTGTCTGATCGGCTCCCCTCTGTCGTCCTCATCTTCTAGTCAGCTGTGTCGTAACTTGGTGCTGTCGCACTAGTCGTTGCTGACAGCGATACGATAGTGGTGCGAGCGGGGGGAACAATAAGAAAGGAGTCATGGGGCGGAGGACGAAGGTCCGGAGCAATGATGTCATAGATAAGAATGCGGAACCCCGCTCGGAAGTCCGGGCAATGACGTCGTTGAAGCATGTGATGCAAGGGAAAGTCATGTGCCGTGACACGTCGCGTGTACGAGGTCTGCAAATGAAGAGAGAAATGGAGCGATCCGTGACATTACCCCCCCTTTAAGACGCGCTTTCGCCTGGAGCGCGATGTCATCTGCAAGAGTAGATGCGAGAAAATTGTCAAAGGAGATGCCGAGGGAATGCACAGGGCGGGGCACGTTTGGATGGCGTTTGTGGAAGGCGTCAATCATGTCGGTGACCTTTGAGAGTGAGGAGCGAGGGAGCCAGGTATTCTCGGAGTCAGGATAGCCTGCCCACTTGACGAGGTATTGTATGCCTTTCTTGTTGCGGGTCGGCTTCGAGTCGATGATGTCTTCAACATCATATTCTTCTTCGTCATCAACGAGGTCAGGCGGCGGTTGTTCATAGTTTGGACCATGTGCCATTGTCTCCTTGTACGCGGTGAGCAGCGAAGCATGGAAGACTGGGTGGATTCTCCACGTCTTCGGCAGCTTCAGGCGGTAGTTCACTGGGCTAATGACGTCAACGATCTCGAAGGGTCCAAATCGTTTGGCAGCAAGCTTAGCTTTCGGCCTCGTTGTCTTCAGGTTTTTGCCTTCGAGCCAGACCTTGTCTCCGACGGCAAACCATGTCGATTTGCGGATCGTGTCACCATTGTAGTGCTTCATCAAGTCAGATGCGAGGGTGAGGCTGGCCTTGATCTCCTGTCGGACTTCTTCAAGTTGACGGAGGCATTCTTCAACTGCAGGGACCTTTGAGGACGGGTTTACGGATGGGTACATCTTGGGGAGGAAGCCGTAGAGGACTTCAAAGGGAGCCTTTCCAGTAGCTGCATAGGTGCGGGAGTTGTGAGAAAACTCGAAGAAGGGCAACCACTTCACCCAGTCATCTTGACGGTAGTTGCAGAATACTCGTAGGAACTGCTCAAGGTTCTGGTTCTCGTGTTCGGTCTGGCCGTCTGTCTGTGGGTGATACGCTGTGCTAAGGGCAGACTTGATCCCGAGCTTCTCATTGAGTGTACGCATTACCTGCCCAGCAAATTGGGGTCCACGATCCGAGATGATCTTGTCTGCTAAGCTGTAGTGTCGGTATACCTTATCGAGGAGAATGTCGGCTGTGCCATTGCTGGTGATCTTCGTTGTACATGGGGTGGTAACCACCATCTTGGTGAGGCGATCGACCACGACATTGATGGCATTATAGCCTTTGCAGTCAGGGAGCTCGACAATGAAGTCGGTAGAGATGACGCCAAATGGTCAGTCGGGTACTTCGTTCGGGATCATGTCGACGTGGGGTCAGCTGCTCTGTGTCTTTGTCGACTGGGAGGTTGCACATCCTGCTACGAAATCGCGGACGAAGACAGACATGCCAGGCCACCAATATTCACGACTCACAAGTTCGTAGGTCTTGAAGCGACCAGGGTGTCCAGCCAGGGGTGATTCATGGTACATTTTGACAATGTCGCGTCGCAACTCGTCATCTGCAGGGACATATACCTTTCCTCTAAACAGGACCAGGCCTTCTTCGTAGTTCCACTCTTGAAGGTTCTTGACGAGTGTACGTGGTCCGTTTCGTAAGATGGCGTCCAGGGCTTGAACGACCTCGATGTCCTTGGTTTTGCAGTCGCGGATACGTCGTCGGAGTTCAACATCACCGAGGGAGGTTACTGCTCCTGGCCTTGTTGCGCGTACTTGGAAGTACTTGGGGTCAAGCAAGACGCGCTCCTTGTTGTCGTTTTCAACACCATCCTTGTGATCGGGTCGTCGAGACATTGGATCTGGGCGATGGGATATTCCTGGTTTATGAACGAGCGCGAAGTCAAATCGAGTGAGGAATAGAGCCCAACGTGCCTGTCGGCGGCTCAGCTTCTGTGCCGTCTTGAAGTGCTCCAGGTTCTTGTGATCTGTCCAGATTTCGACGGTGTCAGGGGCGCCTTCGAGGTAGTGGCGCCAGGCTTCAAGCACACGGATGATCACAAGTAGCTCCTTGTCGTAGATGTCGTAGTTCCGTTCCGGTTCCGATAGGGCCTTGGACAGATACGCCACTGGATGCCAGTGACCGTCGTCGCCTTTCTGCGAGAGTATACCTCCAGTAGCAAAGTCCGAGGCATCGACTTCAACGAGGTAAGGCTTCTTTGGGTCAGGCATGACCAAGACGGGGGAGGAAGTAAACGCAGCTTTCAGTGCGTCAAACACAGTTTGGCAGTCCGTTGACCAGTCCCATGTGCAGTCCTTCTTTGTCAGGTCAAATAGGGGTCGTGCAACCTTGGAGAAGTCCTTGATGAAACGTCGGTAGAAGTTGCTAAAGCTGAGGAAGGATTGCACATCTTTGACCGTTCGTGGTGTCGGCCAGTCCTGAATACCTGCTACCTTGACGGGGTCCATAGCGATCTTGTCGTGCGAGATGATGAGTCCGAGGTATTCGACAGAGTCTTGCTCAAAGACACATTTCTCTGGTTTGAGGAAGAGGTCGTTGTCTTGCAAACACTGCAGAACCTGCCGCACTATGGCACGGTGTTCGTCTATGGTGCGAGTGAACACCAAGATGTCGTCCATGTAGATGATGACCTTGCCCGAGTCGATGAGATCCTTGAACAGTTCATTCATCATTGCCTGAAACGTTGCAGGGGAGTTCATAAGTCCGAAAAACATCACCGTAGGTTCAAAGAGACCGCGATTCGTCTTGAACGCAGCCTTCCACTCGTCGCCTTCCTTGATGCGGATGTTGTTGTAGCCCCAGCGAACATCCATCTTTGAGAAGATCTTTGCACCTTTGAGACGGTCGACGATTTCAGAGATCAGTGGCAAGGGGTATTCATTCTTGACAGTGCCCTTGTTTAATTCTCGATAGTCCTGTACGGGACGCAGCTTTCCATCCTTTTTCTTCACAAAGAAGAACGGACTCGCCTGAGGTGACTTCGATGGGTGGATATAGCCCTTCTTCAGGTGGTCGTCGAGGAAGGTGTCGAGTTCGATCTGCTCGGAAGGTGAGAGGGGGTAGATTTTGCACGGTTTGGGTTCAAAGCCATCTTTCATGTCGATAGCATGGTCCCATGGTCGTCGGTCAGGAAGTCGCTCGGAGGTTTTCTTGTCGAATACAGACGTGAAGTCGCGGTATGGAGGGGGGACTAAGTCTTCGAAGGTTTGCGGGCGTGCGTTCTCTTTTGAATGCTCTGCAAGCTCCTGCGCTTTTGTAAAGCCTGCGCGGATGGGTACTGCATCTGGATTAGGACCATCGGTTTCAGGGAGGATTCTAGCGCGGCGTAGTCTATTGATCTCCCAGTCTCGGAATACCATGGGCCGCTCGTCGTCATCCTCAGTGAAGAGTCGTGTAGGTAGAGGGGAGCGATGGACCGTGCGAACGCGAACACCTTTGACTCTGCGTGCAGGAATAACATAAGTGGGGACTGGGGTCCAGGACACATACGTCGGCTCTGGGAAGGGGTCGTCCAGAACGAGAGGTGTCCTTGGGGTTTTACCTGCTTCAACCTTACGCTGTGATTGGACCGATGATGGTTTCCGTGGCTTGGTTGCGAGGTTCATCACAGGAGGCTTGGACAGAGTGCACGAGGGAGGGCAGCGGAGTATGTCAACACGGTCTCGTTGCCAGTCTATGGTGGGATTGTGCTCGTCGAGCCAGTCTGTTCCAAGGATCATGTCATGATCACTGATGTCGGTGATGAAGAACTCAGATTCTTCCTCATGGTACGCCTTTGAATCTTGCGAGTATATCCGGATTTGCTGGGTCGTTGTGTCACGTACCCAGCCCATGATGTTCTCGGTGCCGTCCACATTACGCACGGGGAACGGGTTTTCTAGTCTTCTTGTGGTAAACTTCTTGCGTTCAACGAAGCTTCGGTTCAGGATAATTCCTTCTGCGCCGCTATCAAGCAGCGCGTCTGCGTCGATTTCTCTTTTGGTAACCCGTCCGATCAGCTTGACCTTGAGCGTGATCGATGGTGTTTGCCTGTTCTTGGTGACGGTAGACAGATACAAACACGGGGGATATGATTGCTCACAGGTATGCATGGATGATAATACAGCGAAACGATTCGACGATGATACCAAAAGTCCTTTGCCTCCACCAGACAACGCGACTGGGGGGTGTTTCAAAAATCCTGTGATTCCAGGATGTCCTTCAACAGCGCTACTGCCTGCTCCTTGCCTTCCGCGTCTAGATCCTTCAGCTGGCGAGTGATCGCCGCGATGGTTTTGGATGGGTCGGGAGCTGCTTTCGCAGTGGGTGGAGCCATGCTCGTCAGTGGGGGAGGGGCCTTAGATCCAGTCTCCACTGCGCCTACCCGTCGCGCGCTCGAGTCGCGGTTGGGGCAGTCGCGAGAGACGTGACCGGCCTGTCGACACATGAAGCACCTGCCCTCACACATCATCTTTGCGCGCTCATCATCTGTCAGCTTTGCAGGGCGGGTTGAGGTGTTGGTGAAGGCGCCGACTCGGCGCGACGAGGAGTCGTTGGCCGAACCGTTCGAGGTGAGCGCGACAGCCCCCTTGGACTGACTGCTCTTCCTCTCCGGTTTCTCCTCGAGCCATTGGTGGTTGATGCGGCAGGCGCGCTCCTTCTACTCCGTGAGGTCAGTGGGGAATGGGTACGACCGGGCCACCTGCTTGCCAAGTTCTCGCTGCAGTCCTTTCTTGAAGAAGTGGATCAGCACTTCCTCATCATACTCCGTCATAGTTGCCAGCAGTTCAAACTCGGTGATGAAGTCAGTGACGTCCCGAGTAGTCATCGTGAGCTCGTTGATCTTACGCTGGGCCTCCATCTTCGGTTCGATGGGTACGAAGTCCCGACCAAACCTGTCCGAAAGCTCCTTGTAGGTGCTGTAGTGGAGCTTTGGGGGTGTTTCACCGGAGTCCTCGGCTTCTTCCTTCTTGTCCTCGTCGGCAAAGAGCTCCATGCGGCGGTGCGTGGCCCAAGAGTTCGCCATGTCTCCCTCCATCAGGCTGAGGAGGAGCATCATCTTGGCATCATCTGTAGTGTAAACATCTTTGTTAACACGAAGGAACATGCGGAGCTCTAGGGAGAATCGGATGGTGTCGCGTCTGTCGCCCTTGAAGGGCTTCGGCTTGGGGCCGAGCTCGCGCTTAGAGGCGGTCGAGGGTTTGGTTTCTTCGTCGGGCATTTTGTCAGCGGGGAGGGCGATGTCGAGGGATCGGGTGAAGGCTGCTTCTTGTTGGCGTCGGAGTTCCTTGCGATGTTCTTCAGCTTCGTCAAGCTCGATTTGGACTTCACGCACAACTTGGAATTCGAGGGGTGTGATGAGTTCCTGGTTGTGTCTCCAAACCCAGAGATCCTGAACAGGGTTTGCACTAGAGGGTTGCCACTCAACTACTGTGCGCCCTGGTGTTCCTTGCCGGTTCCGTCGATACGCGTACCACTTCCTGGTGACGCTGTCGAACTTGAATCCTCTGGGGGGGAAGAGGACGGTAGATCGGCGGGGCGGTGGGGAAGAGGATGCTGGTGGGTCGATGAAGGCGGCAAGGACGTCGGTTGCAAGATCAAAGCCTTCGTCTGTGAGATAGTTGCCTCCTTGAAAGTACCAGTCTTGTCTGCTTTCTTTGGGAGGGTTGTGGGCCCAATGTACTGGTCTCTTGGTGTCTAGGGAGGTGAGGACGGAGTACTCGTACGGACAATAGTTGCGGAAGATACCCGGGGGAAACACGGGGGTGGGGGGACGGGTGAAGGTTTGGGAAGCGATGGTTCTAGAAGAAGTCGGCCGCGACGGGGCGACAACCGAGGAGTTTCTGGGTGAGGTAGCCGGCTTTTATAGCCTGGCGGATCTTGTGTTCGAGGTGACGGTGGCGGAGGGTCTTGCCCTTGATAGTGGGATGGAGGACTGGTGGCGGGGTGGATTCCGGTGTGGGGATTGCGAAATTGTAGACAGTGGGGAAGTTGTGTCGGATGATCGATGGAGGTAGATGGGTGTTGGAACAGGTGTGCCAGGTGGGGGAGTGAATTGAGAATTCGAACCGGTTCCGATCTACGTCAAAGCACGCAACAACACGAGCGTAGAGGCAGAGGATTGTCTGCCTACCGTGATCGTGATTCCAGCGCCATCGTATATGCGGCAATTGACTCCGTGGACCTTCCAGGCATGTTCCCTACAGAGGAGTTTGAGAGCTCGTATGTGATCGACGGTGGCCGTGTTTGCTCGGGGCCAGGGGAAGGGGGCGTTGCGATCGGGGTTGAATGCTTGGAGATTGAAGGTGAGAAAGATCGGTTCAGCGGTGGGTTCCAGGGTGGGGGTTTTTAACGTCGTAGAGACGGCGAGAGAGGTATAGGGGAGAGGGGTGCGAGGTAGGCGTAGGGTAGACTGTCCAGGTGTCAGAAACACAGTTTATGAGACCGATGGAACCGCCTAAGTCGCGACAATGGGAGGAGCAAGAGAGAACAGATGAATTTGAGAGTGTCAGGCCTAGGGTAGTGCAACGTGCGCTACAGTACCGTATGACGAGATGGACAGTCTAGGGAAAAGGGAAAAGAGACACTGTCCTTATATACAAGTGGGAACGATGATGCGATGTGATGCAATATTGGTGCGAGCGGGGGGAGACAATAGGAAAGGAGTCATGGGGCGGAGGACGGGAGTCCGGAGCGATGACATCATAGATAAGGATGTGGAACCCCGCTCAGAAGTCCGGGCAATGACGTCATTGGAGCATGTGATGCGAAGGAAAGTCATGTGCCGTGACGCGTCGTGTGTATGAGGTCTGCAAACAAAGAGAGAAATGGAACGATCCGTGACAGTCTTGACGGTAGTTGCAGAATACTTGCAGGAACTGTTCGAGGTTCTGGTTTTCACGTTCGGTCTGGCCGTCTGTCTGTGGGTTATACGCTGCGCTAAGGGCAGACTTGATCCCAAGCTTCTCGTTGAGCATATGCATCACCTGTCCAGCAAATTGGGGTCCACGATCTGAGATGATCTTGTCTGCTAAGCTGTAGTGTCGGTATACCTTGTCGAAGAGAATGTCGGCTGTGCCATTGCTGGTGATCTTCGTTGTACATGGGGTGGTAACCACCATCTTGGTGAGGCAATCGACCACAACATTGATGGCATTATAGCCTTCGCAGTCAGGGAGCTCGACAATGAAGTCGGTAGAGATGATGCCAAATAGTCAATTGGGTACTTTGTTCGGGATCATGTCAACGTGGGGTTGGCTGCTCTGTGTCTTCGTCGACTGGCAGGTTGCGCATCCTGCTACGAAGTCGTGGACAAAGACAGACATGCCAGGCCACCAATATTCACGACTCACAAGTTCGTAGGTCTTGAAGTGGCTGGGGTGTCCAGCCAGGGGTGATTCATGGTACATTTTGACAATGTCGTGTCGCAACTTGTCGTCTGCAGGGACATATACCTTTCCTCTGAACAGGACTAGGCCTTCTTCGTAGTTCCATTCCTGGAGGTTCTTGACGAGCGTATGTGGTCCGTTTTGTAAGATGGTGTCCAGGGCTTGAACAACCTCGATGTCCTTGGTTTTGCAGTCACGGATACATCATTGGAGTTCAACATTACCAAGGGAGGTTACTGCTCCTGACCTTGTTGTGCGTACCTGGAAGTACTTGGGGTCGAGCGGATGCGCTCCTTGTTGTCATTTTCAACACCATACTGTGCTTGGATCGTCGAGACATTGGGTCTGGACCCCATGGTGCACCAAAGTCCATTGTCACGGTGAGTGGACGCGCACATTCGCCGATGGTGACTGGCAAGCGGACGTCGGCCGACGCCGCCTGGTTTAGACAAGACCCGGGCGGTGTGGGGTCGGCCGATGCCGGGCTTTCCAGTGGTATACAACCAACCTCGTCAACCTCGGCCAAACCGAAGGGCTGTATCGGGGCGGCCAAAGCTTGGCCATCCAGCGAGGGCATCCCACCTCGTTGGGGTCGGCCGATGTGTTCACCGCATCGGTGGGCCCATAGGGGGGATTCTCGCGTCAGCAGGGAAATTTTGCCATTTCTGCCTAAATACACGCAAATTGCACCCAATTATCACACCGAGCACCTGTACCGCTCGCTGGCCAGAATTCCTGGCAGCAGCGGGGGACATTTTGCGGGTTTTCACCCTATATACGCCCAAATTGCACCCAATTATCACACCGGGCACCTGTACCTCTTGCCGGGTTGCTGTGCAGGGGGTGATGGAGCCTCCTATTCATCGACATGATGGGAGTACTCCGTAGAAAGTTTCGATTTCCCTCCCTCCTCCGTACGGATTGTCCTTCGCGGACGGCAACTCTTAGCCCCTGGCGTGTTCCCGGCGTGTTTCCTGGCGTGTGGCCCCAGGTGTGGCCCCGGCGTGTGGCCCAGCTTGTGCCCCGGGTGTGGCCCGGCATGTGGCCCCGCGTGTTCCGGTGTGTTCTTCCGGCAAGTGCCTCCCTGCCACCCCATTTCTCCATCTAGCCACCATTCAGGACTGATGATTTGAGCCATCACACCCCGGTGACATCAGTGAAACCACACCCGAGGTTGCCCGCCAAGGACATTGATACAAGCAGAAGGCAATAGAACACAAGTACTCTACAAATTCTCCTCCTCTGTGGCAAGTCGTTCCAACCACTGAGCCAATCGGCCAACCCGTTACAATCCTCATCTGCTCATGCACCATATTCTGATGAATCCCCTCCGTGAGTCCCACGGACGCCAGCCGCTCTGCCTGCCTCCTTATCCACGCCTTCCAGGCCATCCCTTTTACGTCGCGATTTCCTGCATTTCAACATCAGCTTTTGGGTACTGACACCCTCGCCGAGGAATGCAGACCTCGCCGACATTTGTCGCCAAGTGGGGAGCGGAGACTCACCTCGCAAGCGCCATGTTGATGACCTGGGTGAACCCCGGACGTCGTATTCACCTTCGTCAATCCAGGTCCACCAGGTTGGGAGATGGAGAGCGGGGGTAGTGTGTTGGTGCTGCCCTGCCTCGCCGCGGTTGCGGAGATATCTGCCCAAGCCCCCTCCGCCTCGTAGAAGTAGAGGTAGACGGCGTGGAGGTGTGCGGTACGGACAGGGGTAGCCCCGAAGTCGACAAAGGCCGACGGCGAGCATGCCCATATCGGAGGGAATGAGCGCCGAGGGGACAGTGGGGAATCACCTTACCATTTCATACTGTACGAGGTCTTGACGCCTTGAGGCTGTCCCATTCCCAGGAGAGAAGAAACGATGTGCCCCGCGTATCCATGAAGGCTTCGGGGCAAGTGAGGTGTGCAGCGGCACAGCGAATCCTCCAGTTGAAGACGTCGATGAGGACTTGGAGAAGTCGGCGCGTCAGCGTCATTGCGGACATATCGGCGAAGATCTCCATTGCCTCGCCGGGCACTCGGTGAGATGGGGCAGCCTGGAAAGGGCGGGCGGCTGCATCGAGTGGACAGTGATGGACATGTTTTGGGGATTTGGCGGGGTGGGGATGGCTGTGAATGGAAGGAAGGAGGAAGAAAGGAAGGAAAAAAACGATGAATGCGGGTGGCCTATTATCTATTGAGGGAAGAAGTCCGCCAGCGGCCAAGAGGACAAAACAGGCGGTTCATTGTTGGCCGGTGTCATGAACGGTCTATAATTTCTTTTACTTTACATCGGTTACACGCTTAGGACTTATCGGCTTATCACTGGTCCGGCTCCACTTCGGCCCGGACCCGGTTCATCCATATCCCACCCAGGCCCACGTGACTCATCTCGCCCGGGTCTGACTCCTTTCCCCTGACTCATGCTGTAAAATACTGACTCATGCTGTGCTCTTTACATACGACTGCTACTTAACTTGGTCTGCTTACTGATCGCCCTGTATTGGTTGCTTACCTAAGTTCTCTCCTCTCATGTATATAAGGTCCCTCTCGCTGTACATATTCCCTATCTCGAGCTAGTTAATTCTACCGACTTGCTTGCTTTCCCTTGTCTGTTGCTGTGTCTGATCGGCTCCCCTCCGTCGTCCTTATCTTCTAGTCAGCTGTGTTGTAACTTGGTGCTGCCGCACTAGTCGTTGCTGACATAAGCTCGAGATCTGTTTACTCTTGCACCACCCTACGACCGTCCCTACGGGCTGTAGAGTAGTAGTGTAGTACCCGTGGTACTGACTTGTTCTTCCCTCGTGCTGCCCTAGACCGTTGCCCCCAGAGTACGCAACTCGTACCCTGACATTGTGGTCGTGTGCACGTATACCGGTGCCGGCTTGACGTTTCCTCGAAACGTTACACCTACTCAAGACTCTCCAATACCAGGAGTTGAAAGTCAGAGGTGACAGTAGAAGGTGCACCTTTGGTGATGAGAACGAGTAAAAGCGGCGAAAGGAAAGCGGTTTAGGAAGTCTTTGGGCTCGTGTCCCCTAGACGAAGAGACAGCCAAAAGGTCGAGAAGACTGAGGCAGACCATCTTGTGATTTTCGTAACAGAACCACCTTCCCCGACAAAATCTTCCTTGCCGCACAGAGTAACCATTTCAGCTGGGGGCTCGTGCATGGAAGATTGGCACTTGCAAGTACAAGAATTCATCCCCATCAGCGACGACGCTATCATCTCCCTCATCAACGAGTCTAAAGACCCTTGGGCCTGGCACAATTGGAAGGTCGCGCTCGGGTAGAAGAACTCGAAGACTTGTCATAGATGTCCATTTCTATTGTCTCAAAATAAGAGAACAAGAAAACGGAAACCGCTACGTCCATTCCGCCGTACGTCACATACCGCTACAGACTCGAGCAAACCCCAAAATCCTTCTACATGCCCAACGAGAAAATACCTGGGACATCGACACACCCACCGCTCCTTACACAGGCAACACCCCGATCCCACACCAGAGCCAGAGGTAAAGACCTCACCCACTTATAAACAATTCCTCGTTCGGGACTCTCAACGGCTCCGACTCCAGTTCTGACTCTGACCAACGACGCCGAGGACGAAAACTGCTACATATATCCCCTCCTCTAGGCTTCACTGAACAAGGAAACGACTTCTTTGTCCAACTCGGAGACACCACTGTCGAAGTCGCCTTTGTAGCAACCCCAAACAAGTGGCATCAGTTGGTACTTCGCCAATGAAAGCCAAGACGACCTCACTGAAGGGGACTTCAACCTCATCGCGCCTCCGCCCTACCACCTGTCACCAACGAAGACTTCTCCGACCTCGACGAACCAATCATGGCTGCCCAGTGGATCCGCACCGACCCCCAACCCCTCTCCCTGCCGAACTTGCCAACTGCCCGAAATCGGTGGAACATGGAACATAGTCATCGGCCAAATGGGCTCTCCCATCCAACACATGAATAACGGACACGACAATGCATGGTCATGGAAGGTAAATGGCCAATGGGTGCCATCCTGCCGTACTTGTTGCCACCCTTAACCTGCCACCCCCCACCATCAACGTCACCGCCCCCCCCACCTCACCGTCAACCCCCCTGCTGTTACAACTCCAATAAGGTTACTCCTTTTTCCCTCCTTATCGGAAGGACATTGCTAAATGACGGATTACGACATGTGGCCCCAGTTCGTAACCGTCTCGACGACGCGACCACAACGGTGCCACAGATTGTACACCGTCTCAACGGCATAGCCACGACGGTGCCACAGTCTCGTTCTGTAGATACTTGATACAAACGTCGCTCAATGTACATATGTTTACTCGACCTCTTTCTTATAAAAGGGGCTCAACGAACGAGCTATTCCCCAGCTGTTCTCTTTGTAATACAGGACTGTTCTAAATAGAACCTCCTTTAAAAAGCTATAAAGAGAGACCAAAGTAACTAAGTCGAAAGCTCGCCTAAGTCTTCCGTGAAGACTTACTGCTCGCTTATCGACCTCCACCTTCGCATAAACGAGACGTCTGGATCACCTGATCCCACTTCTCACACGTACGAGTACTGTAGCCTGAGCCGCTTGTACGTGATAAGGACCGTCCTTAACACTAGAACGAGCTCTCCTCTACATTAGCTCACCCTACAGTTTGGCGCAGAGCGTCAAACGAAAACATCCACCACGGAGTCAGCGGAACAACCCGCTGAAAAAAGACCATCAGATTTTGAGATCCCTCAACTCCAATCAAATTGCAGTCGGAGATTCCCCAACCGAAACGAAGATCATCGCTGGACATTTGATCCCTATAATCTCATTTTTACTACGACGGAGCCCTCATCGCAAAGGAAAGCAAAGGGACATACGTATACCAGTGGAACCCACCATATACAGATACAACTTCCCAGCAGCAGAATACTAAGGATAGATCCAAAAGAGAAAAAGAAGACGGAAGCTACGACAACTCACATTGGAAGCGCCCGATTATTCAAGACCCATATCGGGCCCCTCTATCAGAAGAACTCTGGAAACACCCGGACGCACAGAAAGTCGAAGAGAAGCCTTACGCCGGGAATATTAAGGACTACTGGGAATTTGATCCAGATACCACACAGCCGTACAACAACCCGAAACACAGAACCCTCAAACCGAACTTCGGCATCCTCAAGAACCCGCAACAACTACACCGCCTCCAGAGGAAACCGCGCCAGAACCTAAGAGAACTATATCAAGCCCCCAAATTAAGTCCGATTCCGGAGGAAGTGAGAACGCAGCCCATCGAGCACAGCAGCAAAGAAAGGAAGAAACATACAGAGAACCAACAAGATCCCCAATCACCTCCGATATCTTGGAACCACACGAGGAAGACAAGGGAATCTATTCGGAAGACCAGAGAACGTCACGACAATGGGAGACACTACCACCTCGATACCCAACCCCGCGCCACACTTAGCAATGTCCCCCCTGGAGAAACTAGTATACCGCTCCAGACGCCTGCAACTCCAACACCAGCCGATCCCGCGAAACCAGGACATAAGGCTCGATTCCCCATAGGATTCGGTTTAGGCGAACCAATAGGATGGAAAGCACCATCACCGCAACCATCATCGCCTTCTGACCGATCAGCTGATAATGAGAAAGGAAAAAAGGTTCAGGACTATGTATTCGGAAGAGGAGCAACCGCAGATCTTCCGGAAGGACCGAGACACCCACCATGGCATTCACCACCGGGAGGAACAGGAACGATTGGATCTAAACCCGAAGACAAAGACAAAGGATTCAAACTGAACGCGCTAGGAGTGTACGACGGAAGAGACCGAGCGAAGGCAGCAAAATTCATTGAACAATGCGTACTTCGCTTCATAGCATTCCCCAACGCATACAAAACCAACATGCGTAAGATAACCTTTGTACTCTCGCATCTCACAGATGGACCCGCCCTTCACTGGGCGTCCCTCTTAATAAGCAAGATCGATAAGACACGAGAGCGCGGCCATAGATCCAGAAAGGTATCTTCCATGGACAGGATTCCGTGACTACTTCTTAGAAACCTTTGGAGAAATAGACCCGGAAGAGACGCTAGATTCAACATACAGCGCCTGGAACAAGGCACTATGGAAACCAAAGATTACATCACGGTCTTTAGAGACTATGCTATGGAAGCCGGTTACGATCATAAAGCATTGATCGACCAATTCAAGAGAGATCACATCTCGAACGATATCGACGAATGGTATGAACTCGCACTGCGCATCGATAATAACTGGCGAGAAGCTCAAGCATTCCAACGACATTATACGAGACCAATGAACCCGACGAGTGATCTCACCCTTCTATACAAGAAACCACAGACGTACGTTCCATTCCGAAGAGGAAACGGAAATAAAGGGACGTTACCACCGCCAGGGCCGCTCAAACCGGAAACAATAACCGAAACTTCAGACGACTTACCCCGCAAGAACGTACCGAACTCCAGAAATCAGGATCATGATTCTATTGCCGAAAGCCAGGACACATCTCCAGGAACTGCCCAGAGAAACGTACCCAAACAACGATCAATGCACGAACAGCGAATCTAACAGAGGAAGAATCCCCGATTGATCAGATCACCAAGCTTGTGAACAAGATGGACAGTGAAACGTTCGCACGCAACTGCCAACATGTTCAAAGACAATCAGGGTTTTTGAATCGTCCTTCAACCGCGGCTGTTGAAAGGACACAGACAATGAACTTTTCAAATCGGTCTCCTGTGCAGGAAACAGGAGATGACGTAAATAGAACAGTGTATATAAGGTCATACCAAGATGGAGCAACGCACGCTCCATCAATTCATATACCTGTTACATTTCATGGAAAGTTCCGTAAAGCCGCCGCAAAAGCACTGCTCGATAGCGGAGCAAGCAAGTACCCTGATCCATCCAGATTTCGTACGAAAACACAAGATGAATCTGATCCAATTGAAGAAGCCAATACCAATATATAACGTTGATGGATCTAGGAACACTCTAGGAGAGATCAAACAGAAAGTGTACCTTCCAATGACGATGGAAGGGATCAACGGAGAAATTCACCGCGAAAACCTAGGATTGTTCGTCACAGCCCTGGGAGGAGACGAAGTAATCTTAGGAACCCCTTGGCTCAAGAAACACAATCCTCATATCGATTGGAGAAAGAGACAGATTACACTACAAACATGTCCAGGTACGTGCCTCACTACCAGTAAAACAATGATCGTCCAAGGAAAAGACGAACACTCTCTACAATCATTCGAAGAACAGGAGATCAACCATCACGCAACGATAGAAGAACAAGAAGACCCCGAATCCAACTCCGATCTCGCCGATATCAGGATAGTCAGAACATTCCATGGAAAAACTGACGTAGAAACAATGCCGATTGCAAAAGAAGCAAACGAACCCGGTATTTGGATAACAGCAAGAGCAACCAAGGCACAAGAACTCGCAGAAAGAGCGGCCATAGGAGAGAAGAAGAAGACACTCGATGAGATGATTCCGTCTAGTTACAAACAGTATCAGAAGGTATTCGAAAAGAAAGCGTCGGAACGCTTTCCAATCAGCAGACCTTGGGATCACGCGATAGACCTGACTGAAGGATGGAAACCTCGAAATTGCAAAGTATACCCAATGACGGTACCAGAACGGAAGGAACTGGACACATTCATAGACGAGCATCTACGAAAAGGGTACATCCGAGAATCAAAATCAGAGATATCATCGCCCTTCTTCTTTATCAAGAAGAAAGACGGATCTCTTCGACCAGTACAGGACTATCGCTATCTTAACTCGATCACGGTTAAAAAATGAATACCCGATACCACTCATCTCAGATCTCATCGACAAATTAAAGGGCGCTAAGATCTTCTCAAAGCTCGATCTCCGATGGGGATACAACAATGTTCGGATCAAAGAAGGAGATCCAATGGAAAGCTGCGTTCAAAACAAACAGAGGCCTTTTCGAACCAATGGTAATGTTCTTCGGACTAACCAACTCACCCGCAACATTCCAAGCAATGATGAACGCACTGTTCAAAGAATTAATAGACACCGGGAAAAGTAGTGGTCTATATGGATGACATACTGATATTTACAGAAACACTCGACGAACATAGAAAACTGATGAAAGAAGCCCTCCAACTTCTAGAACGGAACGATCTATTCCTCAAACCAGAGAAGTGCTTCTTCGAACAACCATTGATCGAGTACCTAGGCGTGATAATCACGCACAACAAGGTACAGATGGATCCGGTCAAAGTCCAAGGACTAGCCGAATGGCCCACACCAAGGAAAGTAAAAGAGTCCAATCATTCCTCGGATTTGGAAATTTTCTATCGACGCTTCATCAAAGACTATTCCAAGATCGCCAGACCCCTATTCCAGCTCACAAAGAAAGACCACGAATGGAACTGGATGGCCGAATGTGAACGTACCTTCGAAAGACTGAAACGAGAATTCACATCGTCCCCAATCTTAATCATGCCCGATGAAAACAAACCATTCCGCATAGAGAGTGACGCCTCCGACTTTGCGTACGGAGCCATCCTATCGCAGCCAGATGAGATCGAAAGATGGCATCCGGTCGCGTACCTATCCAAATCACTATCTCCCGCGGAACAAAATTACGAGATATACGACAAAGAACTCTTAGGAGTAGTGAAAGCCTTAGAACACTGGCGACACTATCTAGAAGGAGCGAACCACAAAGTCGAAATCTGGACAGATCATAAAATCTAGAATATTTCACAACAGCTCAGAAACTCAATCGACGACAAGCACGATGGAGCTTGTATCTGTCCCGTTTCGACTACACCTTGGTACACAAACCAGGAAGTACAAAACAAGGCAGATGGACTTTCTAGAAGACCAGATCATAAGGAAGATATTCCAGACAACGACGATCGCATCCTGCTTCACCCTTCGGTTTTCAGGACTAGAGCCACCGGAAGAGGAGCAGTCGAAGCAGTCGGAGACAAAGAACTTCTCAAAGAACTAAGAAACTTCTCACACCTAGATGATGAGGTTTGGACAGCGTTAGAGACAATCAAAAGATCGGGACCACGCACCCTCGCAAAAGGAATCGAAGATTGGAACTTCGAGAACGATCTGATCATCAGAAAAGGAAAGATCTATGTGCCACAGAATCTCGAACTTAGACGCAGGATCCTAAAGTCGCATCATGATCTGGAAACAATTGGACATCCAGGCGAAATGAAAACTCTAGAGCTGGTACAAAGAAACTTTTGGTGGCCAAAGATGATTTCCTTCGTGAAAGGTTATGTTCAAGGATGTCCCGTATGCCAGTCAACGAAGAATGTCACACATCCGGCAAAACATCCATTACAACCTACGGAAATACCAGAACGACCATGGGAAACGATCACATCGGATTTTATTACAGACCTTCCGATCTCCAACGGATTCGATTCGATCAACGTAGTCGTCGACAGGTTCACTAAAACCGCAGTATTCACGCCGTGCCTAAAGACGATCAACGCAGAAGAAACAGCTGATCTTCTGATCGACAATGTTTACAGACGATTTGGACTATGGAAAAGAATGATATCGGACAGAGGCCCTCAATTCGCATCCAAAGTATTCCAATCCATCTGCGAAAGCCTCGGAGTTATCTCGTCGCTCAGTACAGCGTATCATCCCCAAACGGATGGCGAAACAGAAAGAGTGAATCAAGAATTAGAACAATATCTTCGAGCATTCTGCAACGGAGATCAAACGAATTGGGCAAAACTTCTACCAAAAGCAGAATTTGCACACAATGTAAGACAACATTCAGCTACGAAAACCTCCCCATTTGAACTCCTACATGGGTATCAACCGGTTTTTAACCCGACAATACCAACCGATCCGCGAATACCGACGGCCGAAGAAAGAATAAAGAACTTTAAAGACGCATGGAACAACGCAGAAGCAAGTCTGGAAATAGCTGCCAAACTGATGAAAATGCAGCACGATCAAACGCTCACACTGTGAGATCAACTCAAACAGGGTGACCAAGTATGGTTAGACGGAAAAAATCTTAACACGGTATACCCGAAAACTAAACTAGCACCAAAGCGATTCGGCCCATTCAAAATCGAAAAAGTAATAGGACCAGTAACCTATCGCTTAGAACTACCGGCAAAGTGGAAGATACATCCGGTATTTCACGCGGCACTATTAATTCCGTTCAAAGAAACAGAACAATATGGAGAAGCTTACGAAAAACCGCCTCCGGAACTAGTAAACGATGAAGAACTCTACGAACTGGAAACAATAATAGCCTCGAAACTAGACAAACGATATTCCGAACCGTTACATTACTTCGTAAAATGGAAAGGATACCCCGACTCCGGTAACACATGGGAACCAGCATCTAATCTCGAAGGATCAAAAGATGCGATCGCAGAGTTCCATCGTAATAACCCCAAGGCACCGAAGTTACCACCACAGCCAATCAAAGATACCAACACAGAAGCCACTGATCGCGACGAAACCGACGCAACGCAGCGAGAACGAAGACCAACAAGACGAAAGAAACGCAAGACGAAAGTAAGACATTAGTGAGACTCAACGGCATTCAGGCGAATGCACTGCCAACAAGGGGGGGATAAAAACCCTACAGGTTCAACAAGACAGATCACCAATGTCCACCACCCCGAACGCAACCAACATCTCCTCTACCAATCAGACCGTCTCAACCAACAATGTCGAACGCATCCGCCTCGTCTGCAACAAAGCACACCACACTCAACAGGAACGCACTCTCTGTGGAGACTGCTTCATCGCTCGATCGGCAGCAATCTTCGCAATTAAGTCAGTACCTCCTCCGTCTAGGTCAGGACCAGACGGAAGAACAGGGGGTAAGCTGATTAGAAGCATACAGAAGAACCCTAACTGAAGCACCCGGATTCCTCACAGGTGCCAATGCAATTCCCGTGGTCCGGAGCGACGAAGGTCCCAACACCCGATTCCCCGATACTCGAGAATCAAATAGCCCACATGATAGCCGGAGTAGCGATCGAGCAGGCCAGGCAGCGGATCGACGACCTCAGGAGGGAGTCGGCCGACGTCCAGGGCATCCTGGAAGACCACAACAAGATGCTCGACGAAGAACTCCACCAGCTGGACTTGAGGTACCTGACGCTCTCGACCGAAATGGAGGAACGAGAGGTCAAGCTCCTTCGACGATTCAGGAAGCTAGCGCAGCGGCTATACTCAACGTCGCAGAACTCCGAAAGTTCCTCACTGAAGTCGGACTCCGAGTCAACTGGCTCAACTGGGAAAGACATACCTTCCGTGCCGCCTACGAAGGAGAAATCCTCCGAAGACGAATGGAAACTACCGGAGTTCCCCATATGTCGCCACGCGAAGGCCCCGACATCGACCTCATCTTCCATGGACATCACATCTCCCCGGGCTATACTGTTCGACCCGATCCCATCGCACCCGCCCTCACCAGACCCCCGTTCCTTCCTAACGCCCCTCCACGACCCGTCACCGCCCCCACGCCACCAGGATCCTTACCCATCCCCGGCATCACCCAGATTAACCCCGTCCAGCCTCCCGTCGCTAGAAACGGATTACCCGAAGAGCAGTTCGGACAGCCCCTGCCAAGAGAGCTATCGGGACAGTCCCTGGTCCTTCCAGAGCCCAGACAACCGACCGGACGACCGGCCAGCAGTCCGCGACCGGTACCTAGGACACCTCCTCGGCTGTCCGCCGTGTCTAGACCGCCAACTCCATTCCCACTATCTGCTAGCGACGCTCCCATGCCGTGGCACGGAAACCCTGCCCCCTATCCCTCATTCCTACGTCCGCACCCCGACCACGCTCGAGATCCCGTCACCCAGGATCCCCGAGTCACCGCACAGCGACGTAAACATGATTCTGTCGACCCCGACGGAAGACCGTTCAAGCGGATCAGAGAGTTCAGACTCCCCGATGCATCGGGTGAGGAAGAACTTCAAGGAACTCAAGAAGATAGTCGATCGGATGATGGAAGACCGCGCTCGCCGGAGACAGGAACTCAACCTAACGGACGAGTCGGACAGTTCAGCGGACGAATCGGACAGCTCGGCGGACAAATCGGAGAAGGACAACAGGACGAAGGAAGTAGCCGAGAATCCCTCGGACCCATGGAGCGACGAACCAACCACGTGGACGCAAGAGAAGTGGGACGCGATTCCCTCGAAGCCGCGGAAACACTGCTGGAAATGCGGCAAGCGAGGCCATCTCCGCCGAGATTGCCCCCGTCGCAAGGGCGCTCCCCCTCACTTCCCCCGATCTCGGTCCTGCGATCCCCTCCGACCACAGACTCCTCTTCCTCGCCCTCGCCCGGACCGTCCGGATATCAGTTACGGTCCAGGAACACTGATGTCCCACCCCCACCTCCGACGTACCGACGCTACCGCCCCGCGCCCACAGGCAGCTTCTGGGATTCCTCACGCGACGCGAGAGCCTGACGCACGAAGCCGCCCAACACGCCACTGAGCAGTGGCTGTATTGGGAGGACGCAATGCTCCGCACTCAACGAGAACCCCCCTCACGCTTCAATCACTCATGGCGCGTCGACGATCTCTTCTGGAAGGAAGCAGATTGGGACTTGCAGGAAGCGGAGGAGTCGAAGGATCACTGGCCGGAGCCCTGGTAAGCGCGCGGACAGACTTCACCCATCATACGCACTCGGACTATTTCTCCCATCATCCCGCCTTTACGATTTCTCCTTACGATACTCCTCGGACTGATCATGGACTGCGCCCTCATCCGCACGCATATTTTCCTCGGACTTCTCTACTATACCGGTTTCTATCGCTATGAGGAAGGCGAGACGCTTGATATTCTCTCCGCGACGCGCTGGACGCGTCGCCTGCTTACGACTCAGTTTTGATTATGTACGAATCATCGCTTACGATTGCTGGCAATGATTACATCATTGCCCCTCCGCATCGTAAGGATAAAAGGGAAAGCTACAAAGACCACAACACCCTCAGACATCGTCTAAACAAACCCACTCGCACCACCCACACCAACCAAATGTCTTCCACCCTCACCTCCTCATCGCGCAACCTCTCCACCACCGACCACACTCCCCCTACCACTCCTCCTCCCTCGCCCGTCCTCTCGCGCACTCCCACGCCCGACCCACAAGACGAAGAACTCCTTCGTCATCTCAAAAGAGTCACGGAACTCCTAAGCCGTCCGGACGTCGCTCGCGCCATGAAAAGGCCGAGAAGTCTAGACGAAGAAGCCATGCGGGAGTCGAAAGGGAAATGCGGCATTAGAGGGGTATTCCGGAAGCACGGCCCCCGGTTCAGAAGCCCGGACCACGCGACGACGGCGAGAATAGGGCATCGGCTAGGGTCTCCCACGATGGACGAGGAGGACGTAAAAGTAGTAGAGGCGTTACTGAAGCGGTAGAATAGAATTCTATCGCTCAATTCCGGATAAGGATAAAAGGAGTGAACATCAAAACATGAGGACTCAGAAGCGTGATGCAGCCCACTCAGTCGCCCGATCTCGTGATTTTCAATACGCCTACTCCACGCTGGCTCATCACCGTCATCAGCATCATCGTAGGACTTACGATCCTCACCTTCCTCGCATCAACCATATTCCTTCTCCAATGGCGAAGAGCGAGCGACCGACAACACGTTCAAGACATCCCGCTAGAACCACTTCGGTTCAGGAATCTACGAGACGTAGATTCTAGAGAGGGGGATAGTGTTACAACTCGTTCAAGCTCGTAACCGTCCCGACGACATAGCCACGACCGCGCCACAGCTCGTCGGCATCTCGACAACACAGCTCCGACAGTGCCACAGTTCGTCGACATGTCGACAACACAGCTACGACCGTGCCACAGTCGCGTCCCCGTAGATACTTGATACGATCGTTGCCTTATGTACATTTATTTACTCGACCTCCTTTCATATAAAAGGAGGCTCAACGAACGAGCTATTCCTCAGCTCGTTCTCTTTGTAAATACAGGACTGTTCTAACTAAAGAACCTCCTCTTAAGTATACTAAAGAGAGCCCAAAGTAACTAAGTCGAAAGCTCGCCTAAGTCTTCCGCGAAGACTTACTGCCTAGCTTACCGACCTCAACCTTCGTATAAACGAGACGTCTGGATCGCCTGATCCCACCTCTCATCTACACAAATACTGTAGCCTGAGCCGCTTGTCACGTGATAAGGACCGTCCTTAACAGTCGATTTGCTGATCGTGTCACCATTGTAGTGCTTCATTAAGTCGGATGCGAGGGCAAGGCTGGCCTTGATCTCCTGTCGGACTTCTTCAAGTTGACGGAGGCGTTCTTCAACTGCAGGGACCTTTGAGGACGGGTTTACAGATGGGTACATCTTGGGGAGGAAGCCATAGAGGACTTCAAAGGGGGCCTTTCCGGTAGCTGCATGGGTGCGGGAGTTGTGAGAAAACTCGAAGAAGGGCAGCCACTTCACCCAGTCATCTTGACGGTAGTTGCAGAATACTCGCAGGAACTGCTCAAGGTTCTGGTTTTCGCATTCGGTCTGGCCATCTGTCTGTGGGTGGTACGCTGTGCTAAGGGCAGCCTTGATCCCGAGCTTCTCGTTGAGTGTACGCATTACCTGCCCAGCAAATTGGGGTCCACGATCCGAGATGATCTTGTCCGACAAGCCGTAATGTCGGTATACCTTATCGAAGAGAATGTCGGCCGTGCCATCGCTGGTGATCTTCGTTGTACATGGGGTGGTAACCACCATCTTGGTGAGGCGATCAACCACGACGTTGACGGCATTATAGCCTTCGCAGTCAGGGAGCTCGACAATGAAGTCGGTAGAGATGACGCCAAATGGTCGGTCGGGTACTTCGTTCGGGATCATGTCGACGTGGGGTCGGCTGCTCTGTGTCTTTGTCGACTGGCAGGTTGCGCATCCTGCTACGAAGTCGCGGACGAAGACAGACATGCCAGGCCACCAATATTCACGACTCACAAGTTCGTAAGTCTTGAAGCGACCAGGGTGTCCAGCCAGGGGCGATTCATGGTACATTTTGACAATGTCGCGTCGCAACCCGTCGTCTGCAGGGACATATACCTTTCCTCTAAACAGGACCAGGCCTTCTTCGTAGTTCCACTCTTGAAGGTTCTTGACGAGTGTACGTGGTCCATTCCATAAGATGGCATCCAGAGCTTGAACGACCTCAATGTCCTTGGTCTTGCAGTCGCGGATACGTCGTCGGAGTTCGACATCGCCGAGGGAGGTTACTGCTCCTGGCCTTGTTGCACGTATCTGGAAGTACTTGGGGTCGAGCAAAATACGCTCCTTGTTGTCGTTCTCAATGCCCTGCTTGTGATCAGGTCGTCGGGACATTGGGTCTGGGCGATGGGATACTCCTGGTTTGTGAACGAGCGCGAAGTCAAATCGAGTGAGGAATAGAGCCCAACGTGCCTGTCGGCGGCTCAGCTTCTGTGCCGTCTTGAAGTGCTCCAGGTTCTTGTGGTCTGTCCAGATTTCGACGGTGTCGGGGGCGCCTTCGAGGTAGTGGCGCCAGGATTCGAGCGCACGGATGATCGCGAGCAGCTCCTTGTCGTAGATGTCGTAGTTGCGTTCCGGTTCCGATAGGGCTTTGGACAGATACGCCACTGGATGCCAGTGACCGTCGTCACCTTTCTGCGAGAGTATACCTCCAGTAGCAAAGTCCGAGGCGTCAACTTCGACAAGGTAGGGTTTCCTTGGATCAGGCATAACTAAGACAGGGGAGGAGGTGAACGCAGCTTTAAGTGCGTTAAACGCCGTCTGGCATTCCATCGACCAATTCCATGTGCAGTCCTTCTTTGTCAGGTCGAATAGAGGTCGTGCGATCTTGGAGAAATCCTTGATGAAGCGTCGGTAGAAATTACCAAATCCGAGGAAGGATTGTACATCCTTGACCGTCCGGGGTGTCGGCCAGTCCTGGATACCAGCTACCTTGACGGGGTCCATGGCGATCTTGTCGTGGGAGATAATGAGTCCGAGGTATTCAACGGAGTCCTGCTCGAAGACACATTTCTCTGGCTTAAGGAACAGGTCATTGTCTTGTAGGCATTGGAGAACCTGTCGCACTCTGGCACAATGTTCCTCCATAGTTCAAGTGAATACGAGGATGTCGTCCATGTAGATGATGACTTTGCCCGAGTCGATAAGATCCTTGAAAAGTTCGTTCATCATTGCCTGGAACGTCGCGGGGGAGTTCATAAGGCCGAAGAACATCACCGTAGGTTCAAAGAGGCCACGATTCGTCTTGAACGCAGCCTTCCACTCGTTGCCTTCCTTGATGCGGACATTGTTGTACCCCCAGCGGACGTCCATCTTGGAGAAGATCTTTGCACCTTTGAGGCGGTCAACAATTTCTGAGATCAGCGGCAAGGGGTACTCGTTTTTGATGGTACCCTTGTTCAGCTCTCGATAGTCCTGTACAGGCCGCAGCTTCCCATCTTTCTTTTTGACGAAGAAGAACGGACTTGCCTGCGGTGATTTCGATGGGCGAATGTAGCCCTTCTTCAGGTGGTCGTCGAGGAAGGTATCGAGCTCGATCTGCTCGGAGGGGGAGAGCGGGTAGATCTTGCAGGGCTTGGGTTCGAAGCCGTCCTTCATGTCAATGGCATGATCCCATGGTCGCCGGTCGGGTAGTCGTTCAGAGGTTTTCTTGTCGAATACAGGTGCAAAGTCGCGGTATGGAGGGGGAACCAAGTCTTCAAAGGTTTGCGGACGTGCATTTTCCCTTGAGTGCTCTGCAAGCTCTTGCGCCTTGGTGAAGCCCGCTCGGATTGGTACTGCCTCCGGGTTGGGGCCGTCAACTTCAGGAAGAATCCCAGCACGACGCAGGCCATTGATCTCCCAGTCTCGGAAGACCCTGGGTCGTTCGTCGTCGTCTTCAGTGAAAAGGCGGGCAGGTAAAGGTGAGAGATGGAATGTGCGGATGCGAACTCCTTTGACCCTGCGCGCGGGGATGACATACGTAGGGATAGGGGCCCAGGAGACATACACTGGTTCTGGGAATGGGTCGTCCGGGGCTAGAGGTACCTTAGGCCGCATCAGCTCGAACATTTTGCTGTGATCGGGTCGACGATGGTGTTCGCGGCTTTGTTGCAAGGTTTGTCACGGTCGGTTCGGAGAGGGTGCAAGAGGGAGGGCAGCGGAGCATGTCAACACGATCTTGCTGCCAGTCTATGGTGGGGTTATGCTCATCGAGCCAGTCTGTTCCAAGGATCATATCGTGATCACCGATGTCGGTGATGAAGAACTCAGCTTCTTCCTCATGGTATGCCTTCGAGTCTTGCGAGTATATCCGGATCCGTTGGGTCGTCGTATCACGCACCCAGCCCATGATGTTCTCGGTGCCGTCCACGTTACGCACGGGGAACGGGTTTTCTAGTTTTCTTGTAGTCAGCTTCTTGCGTTCAGCGAAGCTTCGGTTGATGATGATTCCTTCTGCACCGCTGTCAAGCAGTGCCTCTGCGTCGATTTGTCGGCCTGTCGCTCGTCCAATCATTTTGACCTTGAGCGTTATCGAGGGTGTCTGCCTGTTCTTCGTGACAGTAGAGAGGTGCACACACGATGGATACGATTGCTCACATGAGGTCATAGATGATAGTACAGAGAAGCGATTGTAAGATGCCGATGATATAAGTCCTTTGCCTCCGCCAGACGACGCGACTGGGGGGCGTTTCAAAAATCCTGCGACTCTAGGATATCCTTCAACAGTGCCACTGCCTGCTCCTTACCTTCCGCATCCAGATCCTTCAGCTGGCGAGTGATCGCCGCGATGGTTTTGGATGGGTCAGGAGCTGCTTTCGCAGTGGACAGAGCCGTGTTCGTCGGCAGGGGAGGGGCCTTGGACCCAGTCTCTACTGCGCCCACCCGTCGCGCGCTCGAGTCGCGGTTGGGGCAGTCGCGAGAGACGTGACCGGCTTGTCGACACATGAAGCACTTGCCTTCGCGCATCATCTTTGCGCGCTCGTCGTCCGTCAGCTTTGCAGGGCGGGTCGAGATGTTGGTGAAGGCGCCGACTCGGCGCGACGAGGAGTCGTTGGTCGAACCGTTCGAGGTGAGCGCAGCCCCCTTGGACTGACTGCTCTTCCTCTCCGGGTTCTCTTCGAGCCACTGGTGGTTGATGCGGCGGGCGCGCTCCTTCCACTCCGCGAGCTTGGTGGGGAACGGGTACGACCGGGCCACCTGCTTGCCGAGGTCACGCTGAAGTCCCTTCTTGAAAAAGTGGATTAGCGCCTCGTCGTCGTATGCTGACATGGTTGCCAGCATCTCAAACTCGGTGATAAAGTCAGTGACGTCCCGGGTGGTCATTGCGAGCTCGTTGATCTTACGCTGAGCCTCTATCTTCGGATCGACGGGCACGAAGTCTTTGCCAAACCTCTCGAAGAGCTCTTTGTAGGAGTTATAGTGGAGTGTTGGGGGCGTGGGGTCGAGGGTGTCGGCGTCTTCCTTCTCGTCTTCGTCGGCGAAGAGTTCCATGCGGCGATGCGTGGCCCAGGCTTTCGCCGTGTCGTCCTCCATCAGGCTGAGGAGGAGCATCATCTTGGCGTCATCTGTGGCATAAACATCCTTGTTAACGCGCAGGAACATGCGGAGCTCGAGGGAGAACCGGAGGGTGTCGCGTCTATCGCCTTTGAATGGCTTTGG
This sequence comes from Amylostereum areolatum, assembly GCA_012932865.1. NCBI lineage: Eukaryota > Fungi > Basidiomycota > Agaricomycetes > Russulales > Stereaceae > Amylostereum > Amylostereum areolatum. The sequence continues at coordinate 543,105 of SAXG01000023.1, forward strand.
CTTGGGGCCGATCTCCCGCTTGGAGACGGCAGGTTTGGATTCGGCATCGGACATCTTGTCGAAGGGGAGGGGGACGGTGAGGGATTGGGCGAGTTCTTGATCAAGGCGGCGTAGAGTTTCTCGTCGGCGTTCTTCTGCTTCTTCAACTTCGTCCTCAACTTGTTTTGCGACAAGGAAGTCGGCGGGGGTGAGGAATTGCTGGTTATGATGCCACGACCAGTGATCTTGGACGGGACTGAACGAAGTGGGCTGCCACTCAACTACTGATCGTCCTGGGGTTCCGTTCTTGTTCCGTCTATAGGCGTACCACTTCCCAGTTGTGTCGTTGTGGTTGATCCCTTCTGGGACTTCGATTACAGTACGTCGACGGGGTGGGGGCGAGTTGGTCGGAGGGGGGTTCAGGAAGCGCTGTAGAACGTCCGCAGCGGTGGCAAAATCCGATTCTTCGACGTAGGGTTGTTCATCGCGGTCGTCGAAGTACCAGTCTTGACGTTGCCGGTTTGGTTCGTCGTGTAGCCAACGTACGGATTCCTTAGTCTGCTGCGAGGTGAGGATATAGTATTCTTCGGGACAGTAGTCTCGAAAGACGCCTGGGGGAAGGTTCGGGGTGGGGGGACGAGGGGCTGTTGTTAAGGACGGTCCTTATCACGTGACAAGCGGCTCAGGCTACAGTATTTGTGTAGATGAGAGGTGGGATCAGGCGATCCAGACGTCTCGTTTATACGAAGGTTGAGGTCGGTAAGCTAGGCAGTAAGTCTTCGCAGAAGACTTAGGCGAGCTTTCGACTTAGTTACTTTGGGCTCTCTTTAGTATACTTAAGAGGAGGTTCTTTAGTTAGAACAGTCCTGTATTTACAAAGAGAACGAGCTGAGGAATGGCTCGTTCGATGAGCCTCCTTTTATAAGAAAGGAGGTCGAGTAAATATATGTACATTGAGCGACGGTCGCATCAAGTATCTACGGGGATGAGACTGTGGCACCGTCGCGGCTGTGCCGTTGAGACGGTGACGATCTGTGGCACTGTCGTCGGGACGGTGACGATCTGTGGCACTGTCGTCGTCGCGTCGTTGAGACGGTTACGAACTGGGGCACAGTCGTAATCCGTCGTTTAGCGACGTCCTTCCTAATAAGGTAATGGAAAATGAAGTACCTTGGACAAGTTGTAACACTATCCCCCTCTCTAGAATCTACGTCTCGTAGATTCCTGAATCGAAGCGGTTCTAGAGGGATTTCTTGAACATGCTGTCGATCGCTCGCTCTTCGCCATTGGAGGAGGAATATTGTTGATGCGAGGAATATGAGGATTGTAAGTCCTACGATGATGCTGATGACGGTGATGAGCCAGCGTGGAGTAGGCGTATTGAAAATCACGAGATCGGGCGACTGAGTGGGCTGCATCACGCTTCTGAGTCCTCATGTTTTGATGTTCACTCCTTTTATCCTTATCCGGAATTGAGCGATAGAATTCTATTCTACCGCTTCAGTAACGCCTCTACTACTTTTACGTCCTCCTCGTCCATCGTGGGAGACCCTAGCCGATGCCCTATTCTCGCCGTCGTCGCGTGGTCCGGGCTTCTGAACCGGGGGCCGTGCTTCCGGAATACCCCTCTAATGCCGCATTTCCCTTTCGACTCCCGCATGGCTTCTTCGTCTAGACTTCTCGGCCTTTTCATGGCGCGAGCGACGTCCGGACGGCTTAGGAGTTCCGTGACTCTTTTGAGATGACGAAGGAGTTCTTCGTCTTGTGGGTCGGGCGTGGGAGTGCGCGAGAGGACGGGCGAGGGAGGAGGAGTGGTAGGGGGAGTGTGGTCGGTGGTGGAGAGGTTGCGCGATGAGGAGGTGAGGGTGGAAGACATTTGGTTGGTGTGGGTGGTGCGAGTGGGTTTGTTTAGACGATGTCTGAGGGTGTTGTGGTCTTTGTAGCTTTCCCTTTTATCCTTACGATGCGGAGGGGCAATGATGTAATCATTGCCAGCAATCGTAAGCGATGATTCGTACATAATCAAAACTGAGTCGTAAGCAGGCGACGCGTCCAGCGCGTCGCGGAGAGAATATCAAGCGTCTCGCCTTCCTCATAGCGATAGAAACCGGTATAGTAGAGAAGTCCGAGGAAAATATGCGTGCGGATGAGGGCGCAGTCCATGATCAGTCCGAGGAGTATCGTAAGGAGAAATCGTAAAGGCGGGATGATGGGAGAAATAGTCCGAGTGCGTATGATGGGTGAAGTCTGTCCGCGCGCTTACCAGGGCTCCGGCCAGTGATCCTTCGACTCCTCCGCTTCCTGCAAGTCCCAATCTGCTTCCTTCCAGAAGAGATCGTCGACGCGCCATGAGTGATTGAAGCGTGAGGGGGGTTCTCGTTGAGTGCGGAGCATTGCGTCCTCCCAATACAGCCACTGCTCAGTGGCGTGTTGGGCGGCTTCGTGCGTCAGGCTCTCGCGTCGCGTGAGGAATCCCAGAAGCTGCCTGTGGGCGCGGGCGGTAGCGTCGGTACGTCGGAGGTGGGGGTGGGACATCAGTGTTCCTGGACCGTAACTGATATCCGGACGGTCCGGGCGAGGGCGAGGAAGAGGAGTCTGTGGTCGGAGGGGATCGCAGGACCGAGATCGGGGGAAGTGAGGGGGAGCGCCCTTGCGACGGGGGCAATCTCGGCGGAGATGGCCTCGCTTGCCGCATTTCCAGCAGTGTTTCCGCGGCTTCGAGGGAATCGCGTCCCACTTCTCTTGCGTCCACGTGGTTGGTTCGTCGCTCCATGGGTCCGAGGGATTCTCGGCTACTTCCTTCGTCCTGTTGTCCTTCTCCGATTTGTCCGCCGAGCTGTCCGATTCGTCCGCTGAACTGTCCGACTCGTCCGTTAGGTTGAGTTCCTGTCTCCGGCGAGCGCGGTCTTCCATCATCCGATCGACTATCTTCTTGAGTTCCTTGAAGTTCTTCCTCACCCGATGCATCGGGGAGTCTGAACTCTCTGATCCGCTTGAACGGTCTTCCGTCGGGGTCGACAGAATCATGTTTACGTCGCTGTGCGGTGACTCGGGGATCCTGGGTGACGGGATCTCGAGCGTGGTCGGGGTGCGGACGTAGGAATGAGGGATAGGGGGCAGGGTTTCCGTGCCACGGCATGGGAGCGTCGCTAGCAGATAGTGGGAATGGAGTTGGCGGTCTAGACACGGCGGACAGCCGAGGAGGTGTCCTAGGTACCGGTCGCGGACTGCTGGCCGGTCGTCCGGTCGGTTGTCTGGGCTCTGGAAGGACCAGGGACTGTCCCGATAGCTCTCTTGGCAGGGGCTGTCCGAACTGCTCTTCGGGTAATCCGTTTCTAGCGACGGGAGGCTGGACGGGGTTAATCTGGGTGATGCCGGGGATGGGTAAGGATCCTGGTGGCGTGGGGGCGGTGACGGGTCGTGGAGGGGCGTTAGGAAGGAACGGGGGTCTGGTGAGGGCGGGTGCGATGGGATCGGGTCGAACAGTATAGCCCGGGGAGATGTGATGTCCATGGAAGATGAGGTCGATGTCGGGGCCTTCGCGTGGCGACATATGGGGAACTCCGGTAGTTTCCATTCGTCTTCGGAGGATTTCTCCTTCGTAGGCGGCACGGAAGGTATGTCTTTCCCAGTTGAGCCAGTTGACTCGGAGTCCGACTTCAGTGAGGAACTTTCGGAGTTCTGCGACGTTGAGTATAGCCGCTGCGCTAGCTTCCTGAATCGTCGAAGGAGCTTGACCTCTCGTTCCTCCATTTCGGTCGAGAGCGTCAGGTACCTCAAGTCCAGCTGGTGGAGTTCTTCGTCGAGCATCTTGTTGTGGTCTTCCAGGATGCCCTGGACGTCGGCCGACTCCCTCCTGAGGTCGTCGATCCGCTGCCTGGCCTGCTCGATCGCTACTCCGGCTATCATGTGGGCTATTTGATTCTCGAGTATCGGGGAATCGGGTGTTGGGACCTTCGTCGCTCCGGACCACGGGAATTGCATTGGCACCTGTGAGGAATCCGGGTGCTTCAGTTAGGGTTCTTCTGTATGCTTCTAATCAGCTTACCCCCTGTTCTTCCGTCTGGTCCTGACCTAGACGGAGGAGGTACTGACTTAATTGCGAAGATTGCTGCCGATCGAGCGATGAAGCAGTCTCCACAGAGAGTGCGTTCCTGTTGAGTGTGGTGTGCTTTGTTGCAGACGAGGCGGATGCGTTCGACATTGTTGGTTGAGACGGTCTGATTGGTAGAGGAGATGTTGGTTGCGTTCGGGGTGGTGGACATTGGTGATCTGTCTTGTTGAACCTGTAGGGTTTTTATCCCCCCCTTGTTGGCAGTGCATTCGCCTGAATGCCGTTGAGTCTCACTAATGTCTTACTTTCGTCTTGCGTTTCTTTCGTCTTGTTGGTCTTCGTTCTCGCTGCGTTGCGTCGGTTTCGTCGCGATCAGTGGCTTCTGTGTTGGTATCTTTGATTGGCTGTGGTGGTAACTTCGGTGCCTTGGGGTTATTACGATGGAACTCTGCGATCGCATCTTTTGATCCTTCGAGATTAGATGCTGGTTCCCATGTGTTACCGGAGTCGGGGTATCCTTTCCATTTTACGAAGTAATGTAACGGTTCGGAATATCGTTTGTCTAGTTTCGAGGCTATTATTGTTTCCAGTTCGTAGAGTTCTTCATCGTTTACTAGTTCCGGAGGCGGTTTTTCGTAAGCTTCTCCATATTGTTCTGTTTCTTTGAACGGAATTAATAGTGCCGCGTGAAATACCGGATGTATCTTCCACTTTGCCGGTAGTTCTAAGCGATAGGTTACTGGTCCTATTACTTTTTCGATTTTGAATGGGCCGAATCGCTTTGGTGCTAGTTTAGTTTTCGGGTATACCGTGTTAAGATTTTTTCCGTCTAACCATACTTGGTCACCCTGTTTGAGTTGATCTCACAGTGTGAGCGTTTGATCGTGCTGCATTTTCATCAGTTTGGCAGCTATTTCCAGACTTGCTTCTGCGTTGTTCCATGCGTCTTTAAAGTTCTTTATTCTTTCTTCGGCCGTCGGTATTCGCGGATCGGTTGGTATTGTCGGGTTAAAAACCGGTTGATACCCATGTAGGAGTTCAAATGGGGAGGTTTTCGTAGCTGAATGTTGTCTTACATTGTGTGCAAATTCTGCTTTTGGTAGAAGTTTTGCCCAATTCGTTTGATCTCCGTTGCAGAATGCTCGAAGATATTGTTCTAATTCTTGATTCACTCTTTCTGTTTCGCCATCCGTTTGGGGATGATACGCTGTACTGAGCGACGAGATAACTCCGAGGCTTTCGCAGATGGATTGGAATACTTTGGATGCGAATTGAGGGCCTCTGTCCGATATCATTCTTTTCCATAGTCCAAATCGTCTGTAAACATTGTCGATCAGAAGATCAGCTGTTTCTTCTGCGTTGATCGTCTTTAGGCACGGCGTGAATACTGCGGTTTTAGTGAACCTGTCGACGACTACGTTGATCGAATCGAATCCGTTGGAGATCGGAAGGTCTGTAATAAAATCCGATGTGATCGTTTCCCATGGTCGTTCTGGTATTTCCGTAGGTTGTAATGGATGTTTTGCCGGATGTGTGACATTCTTCGTTGACTGGCATACGGGACATCCTTGAACATAACCTTTCACGAAGGAAATCATCTTTGGCCACCAAAAGTTTCTTTGTACCAGCTCTAGAGTTTTCATTTCGCCTGGATGTCCAATTGTTTCCAGATCATGATGCGACTTTAGGATCCTGCGTCTAAGTTCGAGATTCTGTGGCACATAGATCTTTCCTTTTCTGATGATCAGATCGTTCTCGAAGTTCCAATCTTCGATTCCTTTTGCGAGGGTGCGTGGTCCCGATCTTTTGATTGTCTCTAACGCTGTCCAAACCTCATCATCTAGGTGTGAGAAGTTTCTTAGTTCTTTGAGAAGTTCTTTGTCTCCGACTGCTTCGACTGCTCCTCTTCCGGTGGCTCTAGTCCTGAAAACCGAAGGGTGAAGCAGGATGCGATCGTCGTTGTCTGGAATATCTTCCTTATGATCTGGTCTTCTAGAAAGTCCATCTGCCTTGTTTGTACTTCCTGGTTTGTGTACCAAGGTGTAGTCGAAACGGGACAGATACAAGCTCCATCGTGCTTGTCGTCGATTGAGTTTCTGAGCTGTTGTGAAATATTCTAGATTTTTATGATCTGTCCAGATTTCGACTTTGTGGTTCGCTCCTTCTAGATAGTGTCGCCAGTGTTCTAAGGCTTTCACTACTCCTAAGAGTTCTTTGTCGTATATCTCGTAATTTTGTTCCGCGGGAGATAGTGATTTGGATAGGTACGCGACCGGATGCCATCTTTCGATCTCATCTGGCTGCGATAGGATGGCTCCGTACGCAAAGTCGGAGGCGTCACTCTCTATGCGGAATGGTTTGTTTTCATCGGGCATGATTAAGATTGGGGACGATGTGAATTCTCGTTTCAGTCTTTCGAAGGTACGTTCACATTCGGCCATCCAGTTCCATTCGTGGTCTTTCTTTGTGAGCTGGAATAGGGGTCTGGCGATCTTGGAATAGTCTTTGATGAAGCGTCGATAGAAATTTCCAAATCCGAGGAATGATTGGACTTCTTTTACTTTCCTTGGTGTGGGCCATTCGGCTAGTCCTTGGACTTTGACCGGATCCATCTGTACCTTGTTGTGCGTGATTATCACGCCTAGGTACTCGATCAATGGTTGTTCGAAGAAGCACTTCTCTGGTTTGAGGAATAGATCGTTCCGTTCTAGAAGTTGGAGGGCTTCTTTCATCAGTTTTCTATGTTCGTCGAGTGTTTCTGTAAATATCAGTATGTCATCCATATAGACCACTACTTTTCCGGTGTCTATTAATTCTTTGAACAGTGCGTTCATCATTGCTTGGAATGTTGCGGGTGAGTTGGTTAGTCCGAAGAACATTACCATTGGTTCGAAAAGGCCTCTGTTTGTTTTGAACGCAGCTTTCCATTGATCTCCTTCTTTGATCCGAACATTGTTGTATCCCCATCGGAGATCGAGCTTTGAGAAGATCTTAGCGCCCTTTAATTTGTCGATGAGATCTGAGATGAGTGGTATCGGGTATTCATTTTTAACCGTGATCGAGTTAAGATAGCGATAGTCCTGTACTGGTCGAAGAGATCCGTCTTTCTTCTTGATAAAGAAGAAGGGCGATGATATCTCTGATTTTGATTCTCGGATGTACCCTTTTCGTAGATGCTCGTCTATGAATGTGTCCAGTTCCTTCCGTTCTGGTACCGTCATTGGGTATACTTTGCAATTTCGAGGTTTCCATCCTTCAGTCAGGTCTATCGCGTGATCCCAAGGTCTGCTGATTGGAAAGCGTTCCGACGCTTTCTTTTCGAATACCTTCTGATACTGTTTGTAACTAGACGGAATCATCTCATCGAGTGTCTTCTTCTTCTCTCCTATGGCCGCTCTTTCTGCGAGTTCTTGTGCCTTGGTTGCTCTTGCTGTTATCCAAATACCGGGTTCGTTTGCTTCTTTTGCAATCGGCATTGTTTCTACGTCAGTTTTTCCATGGAATGTTCTGACTATCCTGATATCGGCGAGATCGGAGTTGGATTCGGGGTCTTCTTGTTCTTCTATCGTTGCGTGATGGTTGATCTCCTGTTCTTCGAATGATTGTAGAGAGTGTTCGTCTTTTCCTTGGACGATCATTGTTTTACTGGTAGTGAGGCACGTACCTGGACATGTTTGTAGTGTAATCTGTCTCTTTCTCCAATCGATATGAGGATTGTGTTTCTTGAGCCAAGGGGTTCCTAAGATTACTTCGTCTCCTCCCAGGGCTGTGACGAACAATCCTAGGTTTTCGCGGTGAATTTCTCCGTTGATCCCTTCCATCGTCATTGGAAGGTACACTTTCTGTTTGATCTCTCCTAGAGTGTTCCTAGATCCATCAACGTTATATATTGGTATTGGCTTCTTCAATTGGATCAGATTCATCTTGTGTTTTCGTACGAAATCTGGATGGATCAGGGTACTGCTTGCTCCGCTATCGAGCAGTGCTTTTGCGGCGGCTTTACGGAACTTTCCATGAAATGTAACAGGTATATGAATTGATGGAGCGTGCGTTGCTCCATCTTGGTATGACCTTATATACACTGTTCTATTTACGTCATCTCCTGTTTCCTGCACAGGAGACCGATTTGAAAAGTTCATTGTCTGTGTCCTTTCAACAGCCGCGGTTGAAGGACGATTCAAAAACCCTGATTGTCTTTGAACATGTTGGCAGTGCGTGCGAACGTTTCACTGTCCATCTTGTTCACAAGCTTGGTGATCTGATCAATCGGGGATTCTTCCTCTGTTAGATTCGCTGTTCGTGCATTGATCGTTGTTTGGGTACGTTTCTCTGGGCAGTTCCTGGAGATGTGTCCTGGCTTTCGGCAATAGAAGCATGATCCTGATTTCTGGAGTTCGGTACGTTCTTGCGGGGTAAGTCGTCTGAAGTTTCGGTTATTGTTTCCGGTTTGAGCGGCCCTGGCGGTGGTAACGTTCCCTTTATTTCCGTTTCCTCTTCGGAATGGAACGTACGTCTGTGGTTTCTTGTATAGAAGGGTGAGATCACTCGTCGGGTTCATTGGTCTCGTATAATGTCGTTGGAATGCTTGAGCTTCTCGCCAGTTATTATCGATGCGCAGTGCGAGTTCATACCATTCGTCGATATCGTTCGAGATGTGATCTCTCTTGAATTGGTCGATCAATGCTTTATGATCGTAACCGGCTTCCATAGCATAGTCTCTAAAGACCGTGATGTAATCTTTGGTTTCCATAGTGCCTTGTTCCAGGCGCTGTATGTTGAATCTAGCGTCTCTTCCGGGGTCTATTTCTCCAAAGGTTTCTAAGAAGTAGTCACGGAATCCTGTCCATGGAAGATACCTTTCTGGATCTATGCCGCGCTCTCGTGTCTTATCGATCTTGCTTATTAAGAGGGACGCCCAGTGAAGGGCGGGTCCATCTGTGAGATGCGAGAGTACAAAGGTTATCTTACGCATGTTGGTTTTGTATGCGTTGGGGAATGCTATGAAGCGAAGTACGCATTGTTCAATGAATTTTGCTGCCTTCGCTCGGTCTCTTCCGTCGTACACTCCTAGCGCGTTCAGTTTGAATCCTTTGTCTTTGTCTTCGGGTTTAGATCCAATCGTTCCTGTTCCTCCCGGTGGTGAATGCCATGGTGGGTGTCTCGGTCCTTCCGGAAGATCTGCGGTTGCTCCTCTTCCGAATACATAGTCCTGAACCTTTTTTCCTTTCTCATTATCAGCTGATCGGTCAGAAGGCGATGATGGTTGCGGTGATGGTGCTTTCCATCCTATTGGTTCGCCTAAACCGAATCCTATGGGGAATCGAGCCTTATGTCCCGGTTTCGCGGGATCGGCTGGTGTTGGAGTTGCAGGCGTCTGGAGCGGTATACTAGTTTCTCCAGGGGGGACATTGCTAAGTGTGGCGGCGGGGTTGGGTATCGAGGTGGTAGTGTCTCCCATTGTCGTGACGTTCTCTGGTCTTCCGAATAGATTCCCTTGTCTTCCTTTTCTGGTTTCGAAGATATCTTTGTCTGATTTAACTGATGGAGATCCTGTTGATTCTTCTGTATGTCTTTCCGTTTCTGTTGCGCTCGCTGGGCTGCCTTCTCGACTTCCTCCGGAATCGGACTTAATTTGGGGGCTTGATACAGTTCTCTTAGGTTCTGGCGCGGTTTCTTCTGGAGGCTGTGCGCTTGCTGCGGGTTCTTGAGGATGCTGGAGTTCGGTTTGAGGGTTCTGTGGTTCGGTTGTCGTGTCGGTTGTGTCGGTATCGGGATCAAATTCCCAGTAGTCCTTAATATTCCCGGTGTAAGGTTTCTCTTCGACTTTCTGTGCGTCCGGGTGTTTCCAGAGTTCTTCTGATGAGAGGGGCCCGATATGAGGTCTTGAATAATCTGGGCGCTTCCAATGTGAATTGTCGTAGCTTCCGTCTTCCTTTTCTCTTTTGGATCTATCCTTGAAGTATTCTGCTGCTGGGGGAAGGTTGTATCTGTATATAGGCGGGTTCCACTGGTATGCGTATGTCCCTTTGCTTTCTTTTGCGGTGAATGCTCCGTCGTGATAAAAGATGAGATTATAGGGATCAAATGTCCAGTGATGATTTTCTTTTCCGTTGGGAAATTCTCGACTACAATCTGATTGGGGATAAGGGATTTCGAAGTCTGATGGTCTTTTCTCAGCGGGTTGTTCCGCTGGCTCCGTGGTGGGTGTTTTTTCGTTTGACGCCCTGCGCCAAACTGTAGGGTGAGCTAGTGTAGAGGAGAGCTCGTTCTAGTGTTAAGGACGGTCCTTATCACGTGACAAGCGGCTCAGGCTACAGTATTTGTGTAGATGAGAGGTGGGATCAGGCGATCCAGACGTCTCGTTTATACGAAGGTTGAGGTCGGTAAGCTAGGCAGTAAGTCTTCGCGGAAGACTTAGGTGAGCTTTCGACTTAGTTACTTTGGGCTCTCTTTAGTATACTTAAGAGGAGGTTCTTTAGTTAGAACAGTCCTGTATTTACAAAGAGAACGAGCTGAGGAATAGCTCGTTCGTTGAGCCTCCTTTTATATGAAAGGAGGTCGAGTAAATAAATGTACATAAGGCAACGATCGTATCAAGTATCTACGGGGACGCGACTGTGGCACGGTCGTAGCTGTGTTGTCGACATGTCGACGAACTGTGGCACTGTCGGAGCTGTGTTGTCGAGATGCCGACGAGCTGTGGCGCGGTCGTGGCTATGTCGTCGGGACGGTTACGAGCTTGAACGAGTTGTAACATCGACACTGTTCGCCGTCGGAGACAAGGTCTGGCTCGAAGGCAAAAACCTGAAGACAACGAGGCCGAAAGCTAAGCTTGCTGCCAAACGATTTGGACCCTTCGAGATCGTTGACATCATTAGCCCAGTGAACTACCGCCTGAAGCTGCCGAAGACGTGGAGAATCCACCCAGTCTTCCATGCTTCGCTGCTCACCGCGTACAAGGAGACAACGGCACACGGTCCAAACTATGAACAACCGCCGCCTGACCTTGTTGATGACGAAGAAGAATATTACGTTGAAGACATCATCGACTCGAAGCCGACCCGCAACAAGAAAGGCATACAATACCTCGTCAAGTGGGCAGGCTATCCTGACTCTGAGAATACCTGGCTCCCTCGCTCCTCGCTCTCAAAAGTCACCGACATGATCGACGCCTTCCACAAACGCCATCCAAATGCGCCCCGCCCTGTGCATTCCCTCGGCATCTCCTTTGACGATTTCCTCGCATCTACCCTTGCAGATGACATTGCGCTCCAGGCGAAAGCGCGTCTTAAAGGGGGGGTAATGTCACGAATCGCTCCATTTCTCTCTTCGTTTGCAGACCTCGTACACGCGACGTGTCACGGCACATGACTTTCCCTTGCATCACATGCTTCAACGACGTCATTGCCCGGACTTCCGAGCGGGGTTCCGCATCCTTATCTATGACATCACTGCTCCGGACCTTTGTCCTCCGCCCCATGACTCCTTTCTTATTGTTCCCCCCGCTCGCACCACTATTGCATCGCATCGCACCATCGTACCCACTTATATATAAGGACAATGTTTCTCTTCCCTTTTCCCTAGACTGTCCATCTCGTCATACGGTACTGTAGCGCACGTTGCACTACCCTAGACCCCGGCACTCTCGAATCTATTTCCTTCTCGCTCCTCCCATCGTCGCGACTTAGGCGGTTCATCGGTCTCATAAACTGCGTTTCTGACACGAAGTGAACAAACGGTCACGTGTATCCAGGCTTACCTACCTGAAGAGGCTGTTCCGGACGATTTTCTCGGATGGTCCCGGATTTTATCTTTTTGTAGTAATCTATAGCACTGTATGTAGCTAAATATGCAACAATACTGAAATTGGACGGGTTTACAGCAATTTGCAGAACCTTGTAGCGGCCGTGATTCGAACTCGAGGGCACGGTTTTCATGATCCGACCGGGTGATGCCGAAAAGAGTTCCAGGGGCTGTCGCCGCCGGGCCCCCCCTGCCCGACATCTCGCCCGACTTGGGCGGCAGCACACCGCGGCGGCATTGTCATCCTCGACGTCGACGGCACACCAATCTCGTCCTCAGCGCAAACTTCTGTATTGAGCTTCAGTAGATTGTACGTGCCTTCTCTCCGACATGAAATACAGTTTAGGGGAGCGGGGATGGAGTGGCGGGAGCGAGCGATGGGCAACGCGGTCATCGGTGAGCGGAGGGCGGGGACGTGGCGGGGTCATCAGTGTCGGCAAGTCACGTGATACCCAGACGGGGCGACCCGCCTCGGCATCGATCGGCATCCCGTCGGTGATCAAACTCCCACAAATGTGTTTGAAATGAGACCGCTACAAGGTTCTGCAAATTGCTGTAATCGACCTTCGGAATTCAAACAAGTCGGGCGCTTAAACTGGCTCGCAGCAAAGCGCCGCGCACCTGACTGCAGAAGTCCCTCTCGCCTCCACCTTCACTTAACTCCTTCCACCTTTCTCGCACCCATCCATCACTCTCGCGCAACTTCCTTCGGATCGAGGCCCTCAATGCTCGCATGGTTGGAGATGCCGGGCTTGGAGAGCCAGACAGGATTATGGTTCTGGGCACATAGGTGAGTCTCCCGCCTCTGGCAGATCAAGCGATTGCTTACCGTGTGGGTACGCACGTCCCTCGTCCGTCGCCCTCCTCATAACACCTCAGTGGCTTTCAGCCGCATTCTGGCCTTCATGAAGTGCTAGAGACGACACACGCCTGTGCCGCTCCTCGCTCGCTGCTTCTACCCCGCCTCCTCATCAACCCTTTCGTCGAACCATCGACCCCTCCTGCACAAGATCTCACCTTGCGCTCCACGTGACGGATGTCGTGCACCCGTGCGTCGCACGCCGTGACGACGCCCGTCGCGTTCAGTGGAAGGAGTTTGATCCCTCCCTCCCCTCGTCCTGTCCTCCACGGGCACTACCCTCCTTCCTCCATGTACCCGTCACCCCTATCAAGCACGCCGCTGCCTTGTGCTCCCACGTGGCAAATTCGTGCGCCGCACGTCACGACGACACGACAACCTCGGCGGCACCAACCGTCGAAGTCTGCCTTCAACACCACCCTCAACGCCACGCCACCGTCGTCTCCTGCCCCATCCGCGTACTTGCACATGGGCACCCGTTTCCTCCCAGCTCGCCGCCCTCACCCCGACCCGTTCCTCGTGCAGTGCGTACGCGCTCTCTATCCGCCCCCATCACCGCCCCCATCGCATGCGCGATCCCGAATCAGCGCCAATGCGTCCCCGACAGCGGTAACCGCGAACGTAACCGACGAGCATAGCGAGTGAGTAGCACCCCCCTCTCGCACCCGCACCTGCACACCATCACCGCTCCTTCAGCTCACCCCTGGCAACCCTTGCCTCTCACTCCGTGGATGGCACGCGTGCGCGATGGCCCTGGCCACCCTTCTTTGCCCGCCCATCCCAGCATCTCACGAGTCGACGCGAACGCGAAGCCTCCGACTCCGCGCTCAACGCCACCGAAAATTTCCCATCGACGGGTGCGCCTGTAGGCCCATGCCCTCCTCGGGGAGCATCATCGGCGGATGGAGATATGCCGAGAAGAGCGCGTCGCTGTCATCGGAGGGGAGCATGGGCGGGTGCAAGAAGTCCATCGGGGACTCCTAACCAATGCACCCATTGTAACGCGACGGAATTCGTGTGCTCGTGCGTCGCACGCGGTGACGAATTCCGTCGTGTTTGTGCAAGCTCTCTGCAATACGCACCTCCACCCTCCTCCCCACCTTCTCGTGCATGAACGTAGCGAGACTGGTGTCATGTCCAGCCCTACACAAGCTGTCTGTGGCCGACACCTCTCTGTTGCATATCCCTTATCGTCCAACATACCAGTAAGACCACCTCCCTCTCTCACTCTTCATGCAATTGACACCGTGTGCGCGTGCGTCGCATGCCACAACAGTGTCAATTGTGTTGAGTACAGAAGCGGTGGGTATGCAAGTCGTCAATGAACATGGACGATGACTTGAATGATCTGGGGTCATCCTCAGAGATGAATGACCGGCGGTGGACGACAAGTGAGCAGTAGATTGCGGGGTAGGTGTTATTTACTCACTTGCTTGTCCAGCGGTTCTCCATGAGGTCACAACAGGCTGGAGGCAACACTCTGTCCGCATGCGTGCTTGCGTGCATCCCTCCCAGCTTCCTGCCCTCACCCCCGCCCATCCTTATCCACCTGTTTGCGAGGCGCGTATGCACCCTTCACGTCCCGCAGACTCGAAAATGAAACGACGGGCGTGGATGATGAGTGTGCATCTGACCGCAGAAAGGGTGCTATCTACTCACCTTCCTCGAGTCGGCCGGTGGCCCTCCCGTCGATACCTGTTAATGAGATGGGCTTGGAAGATGGAACGTAGTGAGGAGAACGAAGCGCGGAGAACAATACAGATACCTTACTGACATCATCAAATGGCAGCCACGTGAGCCAGACCCAAAGAGGCTTTCTTGGACGACTTTCTCGGACGGTCCCGGAGTTTCTCTTTTTGTAGTAATCTATAAGCCTGTATGTAGCTAAATATGCAACAATAACCAGATTGGATGAGTTTGAGCGACCTTCGGAATTGAAACAAGTTCGGCACTTAGTCTAGTACCTCACGCGCGGCATACAGTATATACTATACTCACACCTCCGCTACCAACGCTCCTTCGGATTCATCATGCTCGCACACACTACGCTATCACCGTCAATATTGAGGGCATAAAATGGTATGTTTTATCAATTACCCAACCAACAACGTATACTCCACCCCATCCGCGCCTCGCCTGCAATGTACTCCAAGTCAACCCATTTCATCAACGCAAAATGTTTGGAGCTCGTCTAGAAATTGGTTAAGTACAATGGTACGTGATAGATATGAACTGAACATACCTGAATTAAGGGGGTGAAAGACCCTCCAGGTATGCCAGAAAGCTTTGCACGCCAAAGATGGTGCTTGCATCATCGTCGTTGAGGTACCCTCTCACCTCTTCGTTCCAATCCCCTCTCTCGGCCATTAATGCTGCAAGAGTCTGGCACGTTCTAATCCACGAGTCTCCCCTCCTCAAGAACTGTTGCAGGTGTAGCTTTTTGATACGCTTGTTACGTGCCCCCGAAGGTGCATCTGTGTCGACTCGCCAGGCTGGCTTTGCCTCACACCGGTCCAGGAAGTAAGCGACCTTCAGAATAAATTGGCGAAGTGTACTGATGGGTAAGCCATGGCGACGACCACCCTGGGCCCTGATATCTTGGACTATACTGTCGTCCGAATACTTCTTGTTCAGCCATGCTACAACCGGGTCTTCGTCTTCGTCGTCGGCGTCGACGGCGTCGACATTGGAGGCGGTGTCAGGAATATCTTCTTGAGCTTCATTCTCTGCAGTGGGTTTGCTGGTGAGCTATAGAAGTACAGGATTAGTGTGCAACATAATTGATCTTTGTGGCCACTCACAGTCTCAACGTAAAGATCAATCTTCCACTCCTTCTTGTTCGCACTCCAAAACGCCATTAGAACGGTTTCTGTGATGCTATCTGTGTTCATCTCTGCGATGCTTGGGGTTGAAAGGAGCGGAATCTTGAGATTGTTTGCCATTCGCACCATATATCCTATTTTGACGGCACCTACACGTGCTTATTAGAGCACCTCCGATCAAGAACAAGGTAAGATTACTCACCCACTATGTCTGACTCACTGCTGAGCCACTCATCCAGGACTTTCTGTGCATTAACCTTTGCAACTGTAGCTCCTGGTTCGTACACAAGGTCCAAATCGGAGACTAGCATGAAAATCGGGTTGGCTACAGCGATTTGGCCTTCACGGTGATCGTGTATCATGACCTGGGCGTATACTTCATTTCTATTGATGTCCGACTCGTCTGCAATAGATGGCGTCAAGGTATGGACAGTGGGTGTGTTAGAATTCTAGATGTTGAGATTCAAAGCGACAGCTTACCATGGATGTTCCCAGACTCTATACGTGGGTGGTTTGTGGACGCAACCACGGGGGAAGGGCCTTGAATGCCTGCCATTTGTATGTCCTCGTTGCCACCTGTGTTACGTAGGTAAACTGAATGCTCCTTCTGACATGGTTTACATATACGCACCCAGATCGTTCCCATGTTCGTTCTCATGGCGCGCATCATTTCCGTCGCTTTGCGGGATATCAGAGAGAGGTGAAGAGGCGCGTGAGTGATCATCTCTGTCTTTCGAAGTGTTTCCAATGTGGTGGTGATTACTAGGGAACTGTCGGGGAAAACAAGTCAGATGTAGTCTCAGGCTGGCCTGCGTCAATAGAGCACACAACACTTGTATAACTCACCAGGTCCATGGGCTTTTCTATGAGACCCTTCTGGTAAGCATCCCTCACTGCCTGATCAGTCTGCAGCTCATTTTTTGACAACTTCTCTCCACCATCCATATATCTGCCACGCTCGACAAACTCCCAGTCAACGGTAACATTTGTGCCAGTGAGTAATCGTGCTCTTGCAGCACTGGGTGTTGATGGCGTCGGGTTTAGCCTTTGAACGTTGAGATGAGCTCGCAGGATACTCTGTAGGGGATCTTTAGATGCATCGGAACAAACACTGAAAGGTTGGAGTTTACGCGAAGTGCATCTAGGGTGGTTTTTTTTCTGTATGGTTGTCAATACCGAAGACGCTATGGAACGAGGGTACAACTGACATGTTTTCGCGGGTCAATTGTGTTCTCATAGACGGTGATAAAAGGGGAAAACAGCAGGTGGGTAAAGGGAAAAACGACAAGGAGAAAATATGTCCTCAGGCTATCGGCTACACCCTCGTCCTCACTGGGACAAAGTCTTCATATAAAGATGCATATCCAGGTCAAGTAGTGTAACGGTATCTGCTATCAGTATGGGGCTAAATTATGTGTGACAGGTGTGGGGTTCAAATCCTCTGTACCCTACTTTTGGGCCCAGCTCCTATTTTGCTCCATGTGGTCCGAGTCATCCAGTGTGTAGTCTACTACTATTGCACTGCACTTGTACCAGTGTCCGTAGCTCAAGTATCTTCCTCAATTAATTTCTGTTTATGGATAACATTGTCCCTCAGACCAATATGTACTACTTTTTCATCGGAAACTGTCTTCTAAGCTTTTGCCACTCTCCCTGCGGTGTCCGCCCCTGTCCGATCGACTCTGCCAGAATATGATGTGGCACCCTCTTCCACAACCGATGGTTGTCATTAAACGTACTAGACTTCCATGGAGAGTGAAAGACGGATGAGAAGATTGCCTCTGCTTTCTCACCCGTCTCTTTCTGCTTCTTCTCTATGAGCTGAAAGCCATAGACCATATCGCAAGTATACAGGAGCGGCCAGCGAATACCGACACATGTTGGTGCTTCCGATAGATCACTATACACCTCTTTTAGCAAGATATTCTGATGCAAAGCACGTAGATTCAAACTTACATTGGGATGTCGTCATTACTGCTCCGAGTCGGAGCTCCTGATCCACTCGCATCCGGGCTTTTCACTCTAACAGATGGCGGCTGTGGATCTCTGACCTGCAGCTCCCGGAAGTTTTCTGTTATGAGGGATTCAGGTGTGATAGTGGTGTCTGGATCGAAGGGGTTTCTATTTGGAGAGACGTGAGCCTCCATACATGAGTATAGAAAGAGCGTGAGATTACATACCGATCGTCGTCGTCGTCGTCAGAGATCTCAATGGGTCCTACTTCTGGTGAAGAGGTCCTTGGTCGTTGAGCTGCAGGTGTTCCTGGCGTCGAGTCGGGACTGGGCTCTCGCCTTCGCTTTGGTGTTGAGAAAGGAGTTCGAGGGAGCGGAAGACCCCGACATACAGACACCCCCCTTGTGCATAAATAGAGGACCATATCCGCATGGACACGCTGAGAGGAGCTGGTAATCGTCCATGTACCAGTCAAGAGACTGTAAATTTCATAGATTTTGCACTGGTCGCCTCCTATTACCTCGCAGAGGACTATGCTGTCCTGTGGATGGAACTCGGGAAAATGAGGGACTTCAACGTCAAACTGAAGAGGCTCTTGGCCGTCCTAGATGCCAGAGATAAGAATATGCGTGGAAATAATGTTACAGCCACACACCTGAATCCACCATTGGACATGAACCAGAGTCGCCTTTGCCTTTGCATATTGTGTCCGCTGGACGGCATTTTGAGCTTCCACCTGGGAAAAGAAGCTAATATCGTGGAGCTTTTGCGCATATGTTGGGGAGAGCATCTTGCCATACGAGCCAAGGGAAGGTACAGGAGTGATAGCAGAGGAAAGGATGGCAGGTGGTGGAGCAGAGGATGATGGTGATGACGACATTGCACTGGAACCACTGGATGAGTCTGCAGAGAGAGTAGAGGGAAGGCCACGACGGTGCGTCTGAACAGTGCACAGTCAGCCATCCCTGGTCGATGCATCCGGGCAGCAGTCGACGCAATAATTGTGGATGCATTTGGAATGAAGAACTTTGGAAGAGCCTCGAGCGATGCACAGCGGCCCTTTGCAGTGTTGGTAGCGTGAGTTGCACTGGCTTTCTGCATTAAGGTCATCACGCCAAAAGAAGCCGGAGCAAGTCTTATTTGCGTCGAAAGAGTTTCCTTCACACTGGTGGGAATAACTGAGTCCAACACTTAATGACATACCATAGAAGCTTCGTACCTTCTGATACATTCTTCCTTTATGGTCTGGAGTACGCCATCCTGTTGAGGCCTTCGGTATAGTCAGATACATCAGGAAAACTCCACTTACTTGACAGTGCCTTGGGACCCTTGGGCAAGTCAATCAAGGCCCCAAGCTCTAAGTAACTAGTGACTTGGCCAAGCCATGTCCACTTACTTGGCCAAGCCCTCACGCACCTTGAGTGTACTTGACAACAGACTTGGGGAGTACCTGGGAAGCTTGCCAAGGTGTCTTTCAAGTACACAAGTATAGTGCAAGGTTTGGCTCCAGTGTGTATAAGTTAGAGCTGATGTCGTCAAGCACTTCGTAAGTGTATTGTCAAGTACATTGTAAGCTTGACAAGTCTGGCCATAAGTTCTACTTCAAGCATTCACAAGCTATCTTATGGTTCCCCAAGGTCACTTACAATCACACATGAAGGAGGCTTCAAGCTTAATTTTCAACCATAATAACAATATTGAAATGAATGATATTTCAAATCAAATGTATACATAAAATCATGGAATGCGGCAAGAATGTGGTACCTGCCACTCTAATATAGGCAAGCACTCGGAATGGAAAGCAATGGGTCATGTGAAATCTAAACAAAAAACCCCGATCAGAATCTATTGCAGAGTGAGATCATGGAACATACTATGCGTCCTCGGAATCAGCAGCTGGGGCATCGGATGTCATAATATCGTCGGAATCGGGAGGCGGGGCATCAGATGTCATCTCGAAGTCGGAGTCATTGTCAGATAGTTCAGCGACGTCATCGGATTCAGCAACGGCAGGCTTATCTAGCCACGCAAAGGCGCTATCAATGATCTTCAACCAGCAGTTATCATCGAGACTGCCGACAGCGGGCACGAACTTGCCAGCCTTGCGGCGCAGCTTCATGTGACCTTCATCAGTACGCACGGTCTTGTCACCCCAGTTTTCTCGTGAGAAGAAACCTTGCGGGCCGCGCGGAATGACCTGGACGCCGGTCACCCAGAATTTCAACGCACGCTCAACCTGTCGGGAGCAATCAGTCTGCGGAATCAGGATCGGAATAGGGCGTATACTTACCGCAACAATACAGAGTATGAGCGCCCCGGACGGATAGAGGAGGAAGTTGGCCGGTATGACTGCGAGGTGCGCCGAAAAGGTCTTCAGGATCAGATGAAACTGGAAACGGCCCTAAAAAGGTCGAAGAATGAGTATACCGACACTGTCTATACAAACCAGCAAGACATACCTCCTTCTTGACCCCGTTGTTCCAAGTAGCCCAGTACATGGGGGCATTTTTGCCATCTTCGCTGGAGAGCGCCCACTCGACGTACGCGGCAGCGCTAACGAAAGACTTGTGTATGCCGGAATCGGGGTTCATGTCGCCTTCGAGCACGCCGCCTTCGAGGTACATCCTCACATTGTTGAGAGCTTCGGTACCAATCATGGATCGCCATTCCTTCAGCCGCTGGATCGTCTGACACAGTAGGGGTGAGCGGGGCTTGACGAGATGATGAATCACGTACAAGATCATAGATGATCTCCCCTTTCGCGATGATGAGTTCGACGTCCGGGTACATCTTGTCAAATAACATCTGCACCTCTTCGACGGTCGGCTCGTCCCAAGGCGGCAACGCGCCCGCGAACTCACGCACGCTGGGCATGAACACGCCGTTGAAGGTTGGCCGGATAGCTTCGTCCAATGTGTCTGTGGTCCACCGAGGCTTCCGCGCACGTTTGGGTGTTCCGTCGACCGCGCGAGGCTTCGTTCCCAGCTTTGCAGCTACCGGAGCTGAGACTTGAGTAAGGGTGTTCGTGTCCTTGGGGTCATGCAATCAATCCTTTGTCGCAGGTTCTAGTGAGTAGCGACATACCTGATGGACGGCCAGCTTAGAAACACGCCTGTTCGACGCATATATGCGAGCGCTCTTGGAAGGCGGCTGGTTCACGGAGGGGGCCGCTGCAGGTGTGCTCTAGGGAAAGGTTAAAAGCGAGAGAAAGTCTGATAGAGAAATTCATACCTGATCACGGACATTGTCAAAACCGTCAAGTTCATTGTTTGTAGTGTTGAGGTCAAGATTTGCGGCTGGAGCCTCCTCACGGGAAATCGCAGAGCGTTGCACGGGACGGGGACGCGGTCGCGAAGTAGGGGGCTTGATTTGAACCATGGGCGGTGCGGAGTCTTGGAACTTGTCGCCGTCGGGACCTTCGTCGAAGAGCTCGCGCTCGGGTGATGCTGATGGGGGCCGTTCCATCTGGCGTTTTCCGGGAGCGGGGGTCCAGTGGGAGTTGAGCCCCCCGATCGGACGTGTTCGTTTGGCGGGAGGCCTGTGCAGCAGTGAGATAGGTAGAGGAAAGAAGAAAGAACACGTACGCCTGCGCTGACGACTTGGCCGTTGAGTCACGTGTGTCAGGCGCGGAACGCTTCTCGGGGACGGATTTGGGCATTGATCCGGTGGTGCCGCGTCGAACGGCATCAACTTGAGAACGACTTTTCAACACTTTGTGTTTGTTGACCGCCGCAACTGGCGCGGCCTCAACGTCGTCTTCAATGTCCTCCACAGCCTCGGCTGAAGTCTGGACTCGATGACGACTCGCACCTGACGGCTTCGTGACGAAGACCTGCTCGTCTTCCTCACTCTCGTCGCCCTCACTCGTGCCTTCCTCGTCCGACTCGACACGAGAAAACTTCCTGCGGCGAAAAAGTCGACCAGCGCTGTCTTCGTCGTCCTCGGCGGCGCGCTCCTCGCCCTCGGCGGCGCGCTCCTCGTCCTCGGCGGCCTCAAAGTCCTCAGCGGCCTCTTGATCCTCAGCGGCCTTGAAGTCCTCGGCGTCATCCTCAGGGCTCACAGAACGAGCCCCCCCACCCGGAAGATGCTTCCCTAAAATTTGGTATGTTTTTAATACGAATTGCTAGAAAAGATAGAAGTACTCACGAGGCGGTTGTTTCTTTGCAGACGTTATCTTCGTTGCACGTGCTCTGTCCGGAGCTGGCGACTCCGATACCGACGACGACATGGCCTCCTTTGCGAGGGCGTCTTCAAGTGCGGCGAGCCGCTTTACCTTAGCCCGTTGAGCAGCGTCAGCAACACGCGTGGCTTTTACCTTGGCTTCCTTGTCAGCCTTGACTTGGGCCGTGGATTTACGGGGCCTAGGCGCGTCGGGAGCACCAGGATGTGCATCCTTGTTCTTTGCGCGGGTCGAGAGGGGAGGAGCATCGGGCTTGGTTCGAGGGGGCATGGCAAACGGGACGTGGCAGGAAAGAACGCGCGTTGTTTTGGACAGAAGGTAAGGCTCTTGTTATTTCGCGTATTTGGCGCACTTACCGAAATTCGTCACAGGCTCTCGGCCTCTGAGTCTCAAATGTTCGCGTCGGCTGCTGACGTTTCAACTTCGACTCCTTCAAGCTTCAACCTCTCTTGTTGTTCCCTCCAACTCGCCCCGCTTTCACCCGCAAATCTGCCACCATGCCGCTTGCGAAAATCCAGCGGGGACCAACGGCAAGAACAATTCCTTGCAAAGCTCGCGGCTGCCACAAATGGTTCAAGAACATGTCCGGACAGACCCGTCACTACAACACATTCCATCGCCACAACTTGGTAGCTGCGCCCCCGCCCCGTATTATCCACGCGCGCGTCCCAACGCCGGAGCTGGCTGACGAAGATGACGACTACGACTATGCAATGCCGGACGTCGACTACGAAGACGGAGCCGACGACGTTTATATGGGTGCGCGAGCAGAGCTCCACCCCTTTTTAGACGGTATGTTAAACTGCCTCCTCATTGTGTATCTTACTTACAAGATATCCAGGCAGACCTTGCGACAACGACGGTGAATATCTTCTGGCAGGATCTCCCCCTCCGCTTCCTGTTCGCCCGTCCCCCTCCGACTATTCGCCTTTTAATAATCGTCAAGAATTCGAAATTGGCGAGTTCCTCTACCGGCGAGATCAAATGAGCGGGGCGAACGTCGACACGCTCATGAGCCTCTGGGCCGCAATGCTTCCGGAAGCCACCCACCCACCATTTTCCAGCAACAAGAACATGACCGACACTATTGACGCTAGCAGCCTCGGTGACGTCGCATGGCAATCATTTTCCGTAACGTACAACGGGCCCCTTCCTCCGGGCGAAGCGCCGCCGTGGATGTTGGCCTCGTACGAAGTTTGGTTCCGCTGCCCACTCGAGGTTATTCGCAACCAACTAGCCAACCCCGACTTCGCGTCCGAGATGGACTTCTGTGCAAAACGGGTTTACGACGGGAATGATAAGCGAGAATATCGGGACTTCATGTCTGGCAACTGGGCATGGACACAAGCTGTGGGTATATCTCGGGTGTCGCTCTCGCTAAACGCTAACACCATTCGTTTACAGGATACCCTTGCCGAAGACCCTCGCAATCACGGTGTCGCATTCTGTCCCGTCATTTCGGGAAGTGACAAGACGACGGTGTCGGTGGCCACGGGGCAGAACGACTACTACCCGTTCTACCTTTCCAATGGCCTGATCACCAACGGAGCCCGCCGCGCGCATCGTGACGGCATCTCACTTGTCGCATTTTTATCCATTCCGAAAAGTAAGTCCCCTTCGTCATCTATGCCCATAAGTAGTCCGTTCTGACTCGTGATTAGCGGACGAGGAGTACCAAAATGACAGCTGCTTCCGCAAGTTCCGAAGGCAGCTGTTCCACTCATCAATACATATGATCCTTCAACCATTGCGTCCCGGTATGACGGAGCCAGAGATTCTGCTCTGTGCCGACGGCCACTACCGCCGCGTCATCTTTGGACTGGGCCCATATATTGCGGACTACCCCGAGCAGGTCTTGCTTGCATGTATCGTTCAAAATTGGTGCCCCAAGTCAGTGTTTTCTATTCTAGACAAGGTTTCGAGTCTAACTTCTTTTCCTAGGTGTACCGCGCGGCCGTGGGACTTGGATGGAGTCGGAACACGCCGATGTCCAGAACACACCGACGCCGTGCTTGACGCGTTTGGGATAAAACCTGCCTGGGATGACTACGGCATCGTTGGGGATGTTAAGGTATGTCTTTGCCGTGTCATCCGCGTGGCTAATACTGATAACTCGTATAGCCATTCACTACAGATTTCCCGAGGGCGGACATCTACGAGATGCTCTCCCCGGACCTCCTTCACCAAATCATCAAGGGCACTTTCAAGGATCATCTCGTTGAATGGGTCAACCAATACCTTGTCCAGCAACATGGCCAGGCGCGCGCGTCGGCAATCGTTGCGGACATCGATCGTCGGTACGTCGACATGCTTTATTCTGATCAATGTCAAACTTACCTATCTGGGACGGCAGCATTGCAGCTGTGCCAAGCTTCCCCGGCCTCCGACGGTTTCCTGAAGGACGAGGATTCAAGCAGTGGACCGGAGATGACTCCAAGGCCCTCATGAAGGTAGGCATGATTACATGCCGAGTTAAAGTTTGCTCTAACCTTTTCTGTAACACTAGGTCTATCTGCCTGCAATTGCAGGTCATGTACCTGGACAGATGGTCCGCGCGCTCAGCGCGTTCCTTGAGTTCTGCTATCTCGTGCGGCGCTCGACCATTACCGACGATACCCTCGTCACCATTGATGCAGCTCTCAAGCGCTTCCACCACGAACACGAGATTTTCCGCGACGTTGGTGTACGGCCTGATGGGTTCTCACTGCCGCGACAGCACTCGATGATGCACTACGTCGCCCACATCAAGTTATTTGGTGCACCAAACAGGCTCTGCTCGTCTATCACCGAATCAAAGCACATCAAAGCAGTCAAGGATCCGTATCGACGAACCAATCGCAATCAACCCCTCGGGCAGATGCTGCTTATCAACCAGCAGCTCGACAAGTTGGCAGCAGATCGCGCGGACTTCACAGCTCGTGGCATGCTCATTGGGCCCTGCCTCCGTCTCCCACCCATCATGACCGCCGCTATGGCGGCTAATCCTGTGGACGTGGCCGCTGCACCTCCCATACCCCCGGAGGATCTCATCGTCTTGGATGAAGCGGGAAATATAGATGACGACGGGGGCGATGTTGACGGGCCAACTGTCATGGCAGAAGTTCAGCTCGCAAAATGCCGAGGTGAGTCAACTTCTACACCACCCGTTCTCGACTAACAAAAGCTTGATTCAGTTCGTGGTCTCCCTCGGCCTGTCGACATGCTCGCTGACGCGATCAATGTCCCTCGCCTTCAAGAGCTGATCCGCCGCTTCTTGTATGATCAACAGTTTCCGGATTCTGATGCGTCTTCCGCAAATGTTCCCCTCGCTAGCTGTCCGGGCTTTGACGGACACGTCGCCATCTACCCTTCCGCCATTGCATCCTTTTATGCTCCAAGCGATCCCTCTGGTGTTGGTGGCATGCACCGCGAGCGCATCTGCTCCACATCATCGTGGCGCCATGGCCCTGCACGACGTGACTGTGCATTCCTTGAGAAGGATCCTGATCTTCCCGGGTTTCGGGGGCTGTACGCTGTTCGAATCCTCCTTCTGTTTCAGTTTTCGGCGGGTGATGTTGACTACCCATGCGCGCTTGTCTCGTGGTTCTCACCCGTTTCTGATACGCCGTGTCCTAATACTGGCATGTGGATCGTCGAGCCGGATCTTGACAGGAATGGAGACCGTGAGATGTCTGTCATCCATGTTGATTCCATTCTTCGTGGGGCACATCTAATTGGAGTATCTGCTGGGGCCGAGTTTCTCCCGTGTTCTCTAACCGAGGCAGATAGTCTGAACGCATTCCGTGCCTTCTATATAAATAAATATGCAGACCACCACTCCCATGAAATCGCATTTTAGAGTATTTAAATATATTATTATTGTGTTCCAGGTTATAAAAATATTAGTGCTTCAAGGAGCTGTAAGTTCTTTGAACATGGCCAGGACTTCTCTTTAAGCACAAGTTACCCCAGTGAATCTACTTGTCCCCAAGTCTGTCTACTTGTCCCCAAGTCAGTATATTTGTCCCCAAGTCAGTATATTTGTTCCCAAGTATATCTCTAAGGATCAATTGTTTCACCAAGTGCACAAGTGTTCTGGCCCCAGTCCAAGTCAGTTCTAAGGAGGATCTCCAAGTCCAAGGTGTGGGTTCCAAATCCAAGTAGGGCTCAAGTACTTGGAGTTTTCCTGATGTAGCGCTGCTGGCAGGTAGGGCATTTGTCTGATGATAAGCCACAATAAGATAGAGTTGGTTGAAGGGAGTTCATAGAGGATTATAAGTCACAACGGCATGAGTGATGAGCGATGAGCGTGCAGACCAAGCTTGTCAATGACTCAAAGCGATGGTGAGTACAACTGGAGCTCTGTATAGTTCAGGGCATGCGTGAAGAGCAAACAAATAGCCATTAAGGTTAACGCTTTTTGTGCCATGGCGCACCGCCGTGCAAGAGCACTGTGTAGTAGTGTATTGAGTCAGCCAAATAAGTGTTAAACTTATAGAACACTGCACGGTGCCAGTGCCTTGTACGGAACCCTGTGCCAGGCCCACACCCGTCAGCGGACCGCCCGCTGGCACGACAGGAATCCGTTAACAATCTTTCATTAGGAATTCCTTAACGCACTTCGACCCAAAACCCGTTAACGCTCTTCCACCAAGAATCCGTTAACGCACTTTCACCGAGAATCCGTTAACGCACTTCCAACGAGAGTCCGTTAACCGAATCCGTTAACAGACCTCCTCAGAAATCCGTCCACGCAATTCTTTAACGAGTCTATGGCAGAAGTCCGTTAACGGATTCCGTTAACGCATCTCTAGGAGAAGTTCGTTAACGGATTCCGTTAAGGGATCCGGCAAATCCGGCGGATCCGGCGGATCCGGCGGATGAGCTCCCGATATCATCACCTTTCTGCTCCCCGCCGCCGTCCTCGCGGCGAAGTCGCCTCCTCCCGCTCGAAAGTCGAAAGCTCGAGTCCTCCTGAGTCCTGGCGGCCGCCCACACCACCCAAACAAATACCCGCATGCCTCCATTTTGCGCTCGTGCCACATGAAATAACGGGGTACAAGTCCAGCGCCGCGTTCAACCGCATCGCTCGGGAGGCGGCCGCCTCCGAGTCGTGGCGCATCGAACTCCGACCGCCTTGCGTTGTTTCCCCTCCCTATTGTGCTTCCTCATCGAGGCCAGCGGCATCGCCCGTGCCCCCGCCCGCTCTGATGCGCCTCGGGGAGGCGAGCTTTTATGTATCTAAAACCTGTGGAAGTTTCTCTGGAAGTTCGCTTTCGTTCAAGAACTCAGCTCGAGGAGGTCCCCCCCCAACTCATGCTCGTCCTCGCCCTGCCCACCCTCCCCCGGTCAAAGCTTCCTGCAGGTGAAATCCCCGCCTTTCCGTTTAGCCTGCGTATCGACCTCGCATTTTCCCACGGTTGTTTCCTCCATTGTTCAACGTTCAACAAGTCTGCCGCCATGCTAGCCGACGGTTCGCAGTCTCGGACCTCCTCCTCTTCCGCCGTCTCCTCCTCCTCCTCAGCTTCAAGCGACGATACAGCATCCTGCATTCCCTCGTGCGCGGCCGTCGCCGACGCGAACGACGCGTCGAGGAGCGCGTCCTGCCGCTCTTCCGGCATCGCAGCGCAGGAGACGACCCCGAGCACGACGACGCTCGTCGTCCTCTTATCCGTCTGGGCCATCGTCGCGTACATCCAGGTACCCAACCCTCTCCCCCTCATCCCTCCCCCCCTCTAAGTTCTCACATCCCCTCCTCTCCCCCCCACGCAGTTCATCGTCGGCCTCTCGCGCGCCTGCTTCCATCCCGCCATCGCCGCGCACTTCCACGGCGACCCGACCCTCCAGCGCTGCCGTCTGGCGCGCATCCCGTACAGGCCGCTCACCCAACGTGAGCTCGCCGCCCTCGAAGCGCAGAACAACCCCCAACCCCCGCCCGCGCCCGCGCCCGTCCCCCCCGTCGCGCCCGCCCGCCCCACCACCCGCCTCCGGCGTCTCTCCTCCGCCTGCAAGCGCGCCCTCGCCGTCGTGGCGTCCTCCCCCCCGTCCTCGCCCAGGAAGTCCAAGTCCAAGGCCCAGAAGAGCGCGGCCGACGCCGACCCCGCCGTGCCCCCCGTCTCCCCCATCTCCGTCCCCCCCAGCCTGCAAGCCGACCTTGACGCCCGCGACGCCGCCCGGCGCCGTCCCAAGCTTGCGTTGCGCATCACGCTCTTCGCCGCGCCCAGGTCCCCCAAGTCGCCCACCACCACCACCACCCCGAAATCGCCCAGCGGCCTCGCCCTCCGCTCCCCCCTCAAGGGCTTCCGTTCCTTCGCGTCCAGCCGGGCTGCGCGCCTTTCCATCGACGAGGAGGAGGAGGAGGAGGAGGAGGAGGAGGAGGACGCGTGGAACGTCGACCTGCTGTCCCCCGCGCCTGATAAAGGCAAGGGCAAGTGCGCCGGGACCGTCGACACCGTCGACGTCGTCGATACGGTCGACGTCGAGGACGCGCTCGACGTGGTGGAGGACGCGCTCGGCGTGGTGGAGGGCCTCCCAGCGTCGAAGCCGACGCCCGCCGTAGCGCAGCAGCCGAAGCCCGTCACTGCCGCGCTGAGCGCGCCGCCTTCGACCGTGGCGAAGACGCTGAAGCTGAAGGCCGCCCTCCTCCTGAAGAAGAAGAAGTTCGGGTTGCGGAAAGCGTTCAAGGCGGGCATGTTCGTGCGTGGTGAGTCGCCCCCGTTTTTCAGGGGATGCCGTCCATAGTAGCCCCCCTGGCTAACCAGACTCCTCCTCCAGCCCTAAGCTCGTAGTAGGACGCTACTCCGCGCCTGCAGCCAGGCCAACCAAACCATACCATGGTAGCCATACCCTCCTGAGATTGTGCCAATTCTCGTGAGGTGCCAGGTAGCGTCCCGAGTCGCCGGCTGCCTGGAATCTGACGAGGCTTTCCACGTTTCGGCATATCTCACCGGTCAACGCCCCGCCAAGGCCAGCGCACTCGTCCGCACCGCCAGTCGGTCCTCCTGCCGCACGTCGCGCTCGGTCACGAAGCGTCCCAGAGAGGTTGCGCCGTGCTTGCCATTCCGACCCGGCGCGCACACATCATTATCGTTATATCCATTCTCGAGTCCCCACGAACCCTCGTCTCCGCGACACCTCTGACTACTGCTCGGCCGTATTCGCGCTCGCTCTTCCATGGCGAAGCAGCCTCGGCTCTCTGCCCAATTCGTTGTCCGTGTTTTCTCATCGCTATGTTCGCTATGTCCTCCAGTCGCTATGCTTTGCCTTCTATGTAGCACCACTTTGGTATGCTTGGTTTTGAAATGAGATATATGTTGCTATCCCATCGGTTACCCCGCCTTCAGACGCGTCTGGGAAGTGTACATGTGTGTCCTACTTGAAAGATTCGCTAGCTAATTATAAATCCATAGTCCATGTAAGTGCATTCGAGGAGGAAGAT
Organism: Amylostereum areolatum; assembly: GCA_012932865.1. Classification (NCBI taxonomy): domain Eukaryota; kingdom Fungi; phylum Basidiomycota; class Agaricomycetes; order Russulales; family Stereaceae; genus Amylostereum; species Amylostereum areolatum. The sequence continues at coordinate 572,172 of SAXG01000023.1, forward strand.
CGAACCATCCAACGCCCGTGCGGCGTCAACGCGTCCACCATCGAGCATCGTGGACAGCATATGCACTTACAGTCCCACGACCACGGTTCTTTGCTTTCCTCTCTTCCTCTGAAGACGTGCTTTTGGCTCATGAAGGTATGGTAGGAACCATCGGCGAAAGGCTGGAAACGTGGTTTGGAGGTTTACAATGTCGTGAGGCCGCCTCTGATCGATGTGGCTTAGCCTGAGCCTGAGTTCGGTCCAGAAGCACGTATCGCATCCGTACCGGCGTCGACGCCGGTGTTTACTTTCGCGCGTGAGCAGCGTGAGACAGAGCTTGAATTGCGTATCATGTTTTCCCTGGAGAACCGATATCTATGCACAGGCGGCGTGGCGTGAACGGTGAACCTCCTCTCACGATGTCTCGATCCTCACACGCAGGCGGCGATCTCTCCGTCTCTTTTCCACCAACAGATAGCTTACTGTCCCCGCCGTGAGAAATGGGCGTCAGAGAGAGCGGGGGGCGGCGACGCACGGATGAGTTGGTCCATCGCGGACGCGGCCTCGGTCTTGACTTCCAAGCATGCGTGCGTGGACATGCGAAGGACGAAGAAGTATCGCCTGTGGGGGTGGAACTTGGCGACGGGGACTTTCTGGACATCGTCTGCCCGTACGAGCTATCGTGGCACGATCTCGTGTAAGGAGCTGGGTTGGCAGGCGAGAACGCAGCATGGGCTGACCTGCAGACGACGGTTGTGACTCTTCCACCTGTACTCGGTGCCTTCGGTCGCGGTCCACGATCCTCCGCTAATGTTATACCAGGTCAGTCATCCGTTCCTCCCGTAGGAAAAAAGCACGCAGGCCCACCGGGCGTCCGCATCCCACCTCAACACCTCGTCCTGCGACACCCAACTCCCATGCTCGCCCCCTACACGCACGCGCACCTCCTTCCCCGGGACCCTCTCAATCTCTGCGACCAGGTCCATCTGACGGGCCTCCTTGTCCAGCTTCAGAATCTTGGTGATGTGCGGGTGCCAAAAGCGGGTGACGACCTCGTAGTAGATGGTGTCGTCGTGGACGGAGATGGTAGTGTTGCGCAGGCTGTTGGTGGTGAAGACGAGCTTGTGAGCCGGGTCGGTTTTGCGCGGGGGCGGCATTCGGATGGCGGTGGTGCTGGGAAGGGGAGTGGAAGGAAGAGGAAATTGGTGAATGGCCTACGAACGGGGACGGCAGCTTATAAGTCGCCTGCGGTCGATGGGGTACCGAGGAGGCGGGCCAGATACGCCATGGAGGAAGGCTATCGACGCTCCTGTACAGCAACTTCGGAGTGTTGAGTAATTCTCCCAGGGTGGCCACCGGCCCAAGCCAATATTCCGGAGCCGCGGGCGCAGGGTGGGCAAGTGCACGTCAACTTGTAGTTTTTTCCAGAGCTGCGCGAGAAATTCAGACAGGTGGGGTGGGCGGTATGGCACCGGAAGGGGTGTGAACTTTCCATTGGATTCGTCGCGGATTGTGGGAGCACCAGGGTACCGCCGGATAAGTAGAATGCACCGAGGAGGCGGACACACAGACTTCGGACAGTATGCAGCCACCGTTTCCTCTCTATTCCCTGCCGTCGAAGTCTGGCGAGCGGGCAATGGTAGACCTTAATTGATAAGCGAGCATGGAATCGCACTGAAATTCCTAGAGGTGCACTGAGGCTTCCCCAACTGTCTCGTATTAAGAAGGTGCTGCACGTCAGTGTAGAGTCTATAAGCATCGACGTCAGTGGATAGGTTATACGTGTGCGAGCAACCATACATTACTGTGGTCTATACGATGCGCTTGACCTCTTCCACCTTCTCCTTCACCTTTTCCTGCGTCGGCTGGACGGCCTTTTCTGCTTCGTGGACTATACCGTGTACCTTCTCCACAGCCTCGACCTTCGCCTCATGCACAAGGACCTTTCCCTTCCCCAGCGCCTCCTCCACCTTCAAGCCCGTTGCCTCTTGAATCCGGTGAACGATGCTCCCGACGCCATCCTCCAGCTTCTCCTTCCCGCCCCGAGTCGCCTCCTTCAGTCGCTCCCATGCCATCGCCGAATGCGCCTTCGCAATCTCGTGTTTCTCCGCGACGGCGGGGAAGTGTTTGTCCTCGAGCGACCCGAGGTACGCGGCAAGGTTGTGCGAAGTCTTCGGGAGGAAGTAGTCCAGGGAGAAGAAGAAGAGGGCAGGGGGAAGAGCGAGGCGGGTCAGGATGAAGCGATTGCGAGCAAAGATGGAGCCCGTCAGGGAGGCGACTCCGACGTAGAGGAGGCCGGGTGTGAGGGATTCGTCGCGTGAAATGATAGATTTGACACGCGCTGTTATAGCCATCGTGAACACTAGATTCGCGGGGACGGAAAGCAGAGGAAGAGCAGGAGACATACCTTCAACCGCGTGCTCAATCCCTATCCACTTGGAAACCACGCCCTGCACCTGTGCGTGCGCCTCGTTGAACGTGCCCGTCGCAGACCTCCGTACGGCGCCGATCTGCTTTTCTAGCTCGGAAGGTGAATCGATGACAATAATGTCCTGGTCGGGCGCAGGATATATAGGGAGCTTTACAGCGTGGAATACAGAAGTCAGCATGGGTGTACGAAGACAGAACGCCGAAACCGACCTTGCTTCGTGTTGGTTCATGGAAAGCGCCTGCCGCTGCAACGGCCGCAAGGAGCGTTCTCCGTGGCTAAATAGATTATTATAGTGCCATTCCAGAGCTGGACCAACGATTTGTGCTCACCGCTATCCGCGTCCACGACATGGTCTAAGTCTTGTGCAGGTTGTCGGAGTCGGTCGGACCAGCGCGGACGTGCTTCAGGAAATTCCCACGCATGTGATTGACCAATATTGTTCGACTGCATGAAATTTCTCAGTGGGTACAGCAAGCAGCCACTCCACATGCCCGGGAATTTATGAATGAAATATGTAAGGATGTAAGCAATTAACTTCGAAGAGAAAAGGTGAAAGCCAACGGATTGCAGATATCGGTGGTCACCGGTCCATGCTGTGGTGAAGTACTTATACACGGATCGTTTCGTGGAGTCCATTGTTCGAGAGGTCTCAAGCCCGTAACGTTTTACTTTGGAACCTCAGACCACCTTGCCAATACTTCCTCAGCGAAGGACTGTGCGAGCACGACCCGGTGCACATCACTCGTCAGGTGCACATCGTCTTGCCATATCGTGCCTCCCGCGTGGGCGACGTCGGCTTCTGTGAAATGGCGGACTTGCCTTGTTAAACAATCTGAGCCTACTGAGTCGTCCTCTTCCTCGTCGTTGCTGTCTGAATCTGCGGAGGTGTCTGAGCTCCGTGTCTCGCTGTCTTCGTCTAGTCCTTCTTTATGCCGTGTGTGGATGTACGTTGCTGGTTTGTCCAAGAACTTGTCCACCGCAGCGTGCACACGCCACACTATGAAGTCTGCTTGCGCGGACTCCGTCGCCCATGTCGCGAGGACGGAGCACAGAAGGGTGTTCCACGAGGCAACACGTGTGGTCAAAGAGGATCGGTCGGCGAAAGCTCCAGGCGCGCGTCCCATCGGCGGCACATCCGCAAACACGAATCGACGCGCTCGCGCTTTGGTATACAACGCATGCGCCGCGTCCGTTATAGACTCCAAGGCTTCTTCGTATTTCTCATCTGAGGACCTGGAGAATCCAACGTCGTTGATGCCAATAAATATCACTATGGATATACGTGAGTCGACGAGTCGTCAAAGAGAGCAAAAGAACATACCATACACCGTATCCTGTGTCTTGTCCTGTTTCGACGAGAGGGATGCGCTGACCTGCGCGCCGAGGTCGTCCTCCGCCGTCGCGCCAGGGACGGCATAGTTGGCAATGGCGATATCTGGATGTGTGCGAGCGAGGTGATGGGGCTAGCAACGCATAAGCACAGGCAGATGTTGCAAGGCATTGAGCAAAGGAAAGGAAAGGATGTTGAAGATCGAAACGGTGAAACGGTGAAACGGCGAAAACCCGTGATATCTTCGAAAGTGCTAGACTGACAAGCAAACTGCAGGAGCGCGTACCCAAGTCAATGAGCTCCGATCAGGCGCGCTATACGAGTCGCCGCTGGTGCCATCCTATCAGTGGTACGAATTGAGGCAGAGAAATTGGGGGCGTACAAGATGGCGAGTTTCTTCACGCCGGTCTTAGTAGACGCTGCGGGCTTGTGCGACGCTGCGGGCTTGTGCATGCAGAGTCAGCTTTTGCTGAGGAATTTTGTTTGGTCTACACCGCCCCTCACGAGTTTGGTGTGCCTTTCCGATGGATGGACGTCACCGGCTTTGCGCTTCATGCTGGTAAGAGTAAGACTCAAGAGGACAACTCGCGCGGTCAGAGGCAAGTACTTAGTATTCGTGACGTCATTCTTTGGGCACTTTACACTGCAAACCTGGGGTCATTAACCCTGCGTATGCAAATGATATTCATCGGATATGTCTGGGGAAGGTATGGTAGCATTATGTCCTGTATGCTACGGGATCAGGCTGGTCTCGAGGAAACGGTCTGTTGTAACGTCCTGGTCATACCCTAGTATGCATTCGGGAAGGTATTCCCACCAGTCGCTCATATCAGTAGCCTGGCGCGTTGACGTGGCCTTCAGCATCTCCCAATACTCGGGATAAAAACCGCCCATTTCCCAGTCGACCAGGCCCAACTGCCAGGCGCCACTGGCGTCCAGCCAGGTTATGATGTTCCTCGGGTTCAGGTCACCGTGTGTGAGTACGATGCGATGGTCCGTCTGAAGCATCGAAGCGACCCACGTCTTGAACGCCTGGGAGGCGCGCGGCGTCCCAGAGTGGACGAGAAAGTAGTTGAAGCCATGCTCGTCGAAGATGGGGGTGGTGCTTATGCGGATGTGTCTGCGCGCATCCTTGCATATATGGCGTTCTGACAGTGAACCCAGCGGCGCGCCACTTGGCAGCTCGATCTTCCGCAGCTCTTGTAACATCGAGTTGAGCAGGTCGCGGACGTCCTTTTTTCGAAGTTATCCATGGACGGCCAACGCACTTCCAACGTCTCCCCGGGCAGGCGTTGTAAGAACATGCAGACAAATGGTCCGGCTGTCATGAGCCCTAGAGGGCGAGGAGCAACGATTGTCGTGGTATTCTCGGTCAAATATTCGAGAAGCGATATTTCATCTGTATCAAGAGCATGTCCCATTTTGACGACAACGGTATCGCCCAATGGCGCTATCACCCTCAAGCCATTAAGCGCGAGTGGGGGTGTTGATTTGAGATGGCACAGCAGTGCTTGTGCGACGTCCGCCGGAGATTGTCTGTTGCAATCCAAACGAAGAGCGACGAGGACTTCGGAGTGTAGTGGGGATTGTATTGTGACATGATGAGGAATGGCACCAGAGAAGGAAGGAGGAGGTACAGGTGGCGTCTCGATGGACAGGGACGACTTGACGGTGGGCACACAGTCATGGGCATTTTCCCTCGCTGAAAAGAAGTTGTTGTAAGAGACGCTCGCAAATCTACCATACTGTAGAGCGCACCTTCCCGTCTGGAATGTCGGTTGTCTGCCTGTGAACGAAATTGAGGATATGTCGTATAGAGTTTGTGTAATGTTCTCTCGAGGTCACCTCCAGGATTCGCTTCGAGGGCTTTTTTGAAGGCATTCAGGGTAGACATGTTGAGCTTGCGGTAGTCCATCGTCGACCATGATTAGACGAACAAAGAGCAGTCTTATTTAAAACCAAAGTAGGCCGTCGATCGTCAGTAGTAGGTAAGAGTGACAGGCAAAGTGAGTCACAGTCCTCAGAAAACTCCCACGCACGTGATCCCCAGTTCGAGCGGTTCCGTCGCGTCGCGCTGCCACTCCTGTTTTGACTCCCGTGTATCTCTCTTCGGCTCTCGCGCATGCGGATTCACTGTCGACCTTTGCCATGTCTTTCTCGAGCTCAGACGAGTTCGACACCTACGATCTTTCAGAGTTCACACCGGACGACTTCGCTACCATCGACGCTTGCCTTACCTCTTCAGCACCGGTGCTTAACCCTCGTTTGCTCACACCCCCTATCACGCCCCCACTTATCGAGGAGAAGACTCTACAACGCACAGATACCTTCCCCGTCATTGGTGGTGCAAGCGTTTCCGTCCAAGTAGAACGCGCTGCTGACACTCCTTATGTTGGTCTCAAGGCTTCGCGGAGCGCAGGACTATCAACTGCGAGCGGAAGTTCTCGTACGGGGGGTAAGCGGGCCAACACCTTGGTAGGAAAAAGAGGGTCTTCTACACCGGCCGTCAGTCCCTTCCAGCAGTTTCGTAGATGGAGGAAGACGTTAAGCGTTTCCGATTTAGTGGGCCCTTCGTGGTATGTGATTTACACGTATGCTCTTATCTAGAATGGAATGAGAACAAGCTGCCTTTTCGTCGAATTCAAGGTGTGAGGTGCAGTTTGATTATGGCCTAAGACAGGGAAGGGCTCGCAAGCTAGAGGATCGACCTGCGTCCTTCGTTACCGCCCAGGGCAAGGTTATCGAGGTGGAGAAGAATACTGCAGTCCAAAACGACAAGGTCACGAAGAGTGGCAGGGTACTTTGACCGTCGCCAGCTCTGTCTGTGCTTGTCTGACAATTTAACAGTCCGTTCATAAGAAGCTCGAGAAACAAATTCGCCCAGAGGAGCTTGTCGTGGAAACAACAACTGATGAAGAGCGGTGGGCTTTGCGGTGCGTTCCATTCTGTCTTCTGTTTCCCCATCGTCTAAGCAATGATTTTCTTCAGCTTGGTCAACATGATAGCCAGTCTGGACTGTCTTATGAACCTCGGCGTTTGTGTGAGTGGCCATTCTTACCGCCGGAATATAAGCTCATTCATATCTACAGCGCGAAATGCCAGTCTTTGGACTTGTAAAGAACCAAATAATCATTGGTATCATCGTGAGTTGGGTACTGTATCTTTGGTGTCCGCAATGTAACGTCTTCCGTCAGGACGAAATCGTGCGGGACTCTAAAACGGATGCAGAAGACGACTCACCCGTCAATAAATCTGGCAAGCGTCCCACATCGTCCACTCACCAGACCCCGAAGAAAGTGAAAAAGCGACGTACACCGTCACCGATCTCACCAAAGCTCCCCTCATTCGGGGTTTACCCTCTCAAGCGCCCCGTTACCCCACAACCCAAGAACCATATACTCCATGTCTCGGACACCAAGACTCGTCGCAATCGTGGTCTTCCCTCCCACGACGACGCCCTAGGGTCCCGATTGCAGCTCATGCTATATCACCGTCTCCTCTCTGGCCTTCTCTCTCCTGATTTCGACTTCAACACTATCTGGGAAAAGCTCCAGATTGACAGGTTCCGCCGACTGTCGGACAAATTCTTGAAGCAGGCCGGTCTAAGGACCACCCCATCGAAGGACATTGACATAGACATTGACGTCGGATTTCCACAATGTCTGGACGATCTTGTAGACGTCTGGCATACATCGCGCGATATGCTCAATGTCAGCCATGTTGACCCACGATTGGAGATTGTTTATCGTTCACAGCCCGGGTCCGGTTGGAGGGGTGAAGACAAAGATCCGGATGAACCTGCACGGGACATCCCTGGCGTGGAGCGGGCGATAGACGCGAGTTTACGAGGACATGATGTGGAGTTGCAGCGCGCGATTGAGGCGAGTCTTCTGGAAAGCGGAGTTGGGAGAACTTTGGTGGAATCTTCGCGTGAAGAGACGAGCATGATGGGTGTTGGCATCGATGCTTTCATGCCTCCGTTAGGAGGAGAAGCACTTGGGTCAAGGGGCGACATAGCGTGGGCCGCACAAGGGAATTCGTTGGAGGAAGCAATCCCCGAAGTCGTGGAAGCTGTGGTTGAGGCTATCGAGCAGGAGGGCGGCGGCGAACGTATGTATTACGCTCTCTTACTCGGCTCATGAACTGATCAGAATTCGTTCATTTAGGTGCGGTGGGCATCGTCGGGAAGCCCGAGGAGCCGACCGTTTTGGAGGACAAATCTGCAAGCTCAGAGAAGGATGATAACGATGTTAGCTTACGCATCATCGGGCGTACGAACTTCTCCATGGACGATCACATTCTGGACGACTACCTACAGAAGGTTCTATCCTGGTGGCATGGTTCTCGGCTCCCGACTGGTGTGGACGAAGAACATATCATGCGGTGTAAGTAAGTACATTCCTTCTGATCGGTTAATGGAATGGGAATCTGATTGTCACCGCACGAGCAGCTCGTGTGAATATCGTGAGGGGTGTGAGTGGAGGGAAAAGAAGGCGAAGGAGGTATCAGGACGGTCGGGGGGTATCCGAGAGGAGCCCGAGAGTCGTACTTTGGAAAGTGTGGACGCGGTCAGCGGTATGTTTTGACCTGGGTTGCAATCTCACCTATCTATCCTGGACACACGGGTGGCACACCCTCAGTACTGGTTTCCACGCGCATTTGTATCTGTATTATCTGTATCGTTATTTTGTTTTCCTGGCATCCTCACCCGTTCAGCGTCTCAACGCGGCCGAAAGAGGGATACACGTTGTAGGGTTGTCGCAATGCCAAGATGTTCTACCGAGCAGGAGGTATTAGGCGCTGCGGCACGGTCGGCTGTACAGAATCAAAGGATCATGTTGCTCTCTACTTCAACTTTCTCTGTTCACCTTTACCTTCTCGATCGCCTCCCATCCTCTCTTTTCTCTCCCGCCTCCTCCCGTTTGCCACCTTGATTGTACATTTACCAAAACCATGGATGGCTGGCAGGACCGCCTACACACCTCCTTCATCGGACAACATGTGCTCGTAACCGGCATCCAGCTCTCGTCGTTCGGCAGCTTCTGCTCAGCAGCGCTGGTCACTATGGCCATCTGTCTCGCGGAACGGTATGCCCCCGCATGTCTTTTGTCTTTGGGGTGTCCTGCTGACTTCGAAGCTAGAATGCTATCACTCGCCATGGCGCGCCAGTGGACGCCCATTCGTTCGGTTCGCCGATCACGCTTACAAACAGCGCTATGGAGGAGCGCACTGCACTGGATAGCGACCTTTCTAAGACTGTAAGTGGGTTATAATTGTGCTTTTCGATACACGAGGTTGCTGACCGCGTTACTTGAATACAGGATATACATGCTTATAGCCATGACATTTCACCTTGGGTACGAAACTTGTTACTCTCCAAGCCGTAGCTCAGCGGACTGACCGATCATTTGGGATCACCGTAGGCTGATTATCACCATCGTGCGTATCTTGTGCTCGTGTCCGCTATATAGCAATACGACTAACCTAGCTCACCTTCCGACACGACAGGCCACTTCATTATCCGCCGGCCAGTTCGTCATCGAATACCTGGAACTCCCAGAGACGCCGCGCAATCCCGACAAACAGTACGCTCGCTCTTGTCGCTATCCCCGTTCTGCCTCTTACTTATATGTTAGCTCATACCCTCTCCATGAGCCTCTCTTATCATCTCCTACCCCTTCTCCGTCCGACAAGTCCCTTCAATATCAACGTCATTCTACCTCTCGTCCACGCGCGAAATCAAAAACCAAACCTACGGATATTTTCATCCACCCGAACGACTCAAATATCGCGCGGGCGGATGCGGCAGCGGTCGAGCTCGGGCTTCACGGGTCGACGGAGCGCGTGAAGGCGCATGTATATCCAAGCGTTGAAGATGACGACGAAAACGCCGGATGGACTCCGGGGAAAGGGAGAAACGCGGCGAGGGAGTTGTTAGGAAGCCATTCACGCGCGCACGAGAGCAGACACGATCTGTTTGGGGTGGGAGAAAACGATAGCGACGATGAAGTTTGATGTTCGACGATCCAATTCGTCGAGCCCTGTAAATACAACCAGGATCTTATAGTACATAGTTAGAGTGTTTCTTGTCATCTTTGCAGCGATCGTAATTCTTAATCGTTGACGGAGGGTGAACCTCGTATTTGCATACCGCGTCGACGATTTCATACATACATGCATGTCAGTCTGTAACGGAACGGATCACTTCGGCGTTAGCCCATCTCCAGCCAAGAGGGCAAGCATGGCTTTGACGATGGGGTTGTTTTTGCCCACATTCAGCACGCTGCCTGACTCGACCGAACGCATGAGCTGAGCATCCAACAGACGGCTGTTGATATGCGTGAGCCGCCTACGGTCACGAATCCTTACGTGTAGAACGTACCGCAACTGTTGCACAAGGATGCCGATACGGGGCCATGCTTTGAGCTTGATTCGTCCTTCGCGACCGCCGATGGTCAACCCACCTCCGATGTGATTCACGGAAATGTGTCCACCGAAAAGGAGAAGCGCGTAGAGCGGCACCTATCCCAAGTCAGCCTTGACTCCGAAAGATAGTAGAGTAAAGGAAAACACACCTCAGTCACGTCCCGGAGGAAGACCTTGCCCGTCGCGACCCTCAAAAAAGACACCACGATCCCGCTTTGCCAGCTCGACTCGCGAAATAGGACGCTCGCAGGATGGATCCAAACCCGTTCCCCTTTCATGTCGTTGACGCGATACTCCTTGGCCGTGTTCTCGCGCTGCACGGTTCCCGCGGCAGTCTGATCAAACTTGAGTGCACCGCGAGGGAGGGCGATGCGCGAGACGCGAGGGTAAAGCGAGGCGAGGATAACAGCTTTGAGTAGTGGTGTCGAGGCGCTGTGTGTATTGAGACTGGGTGTGGAAGGCTTGGAGGAGGAGGGGACGAGGCCTATAGAGGAGATTGCAGCGAAGAGATCTTGACGCAGTGCGCTGACGTCCCGAATGGTAGATGCGGAAATGAAGTTCTGTACATGCAATCAGACATTGTGCAGTGGAAGAGCAGATAACATTTTACCTCCTCGCAGAAATTCTTGACGAACCCTGCGGTTCTTCCCTCACCGCGTAGACGTAGACACTCATCGTATGCATGAACATCCGTGAGCAGATCACTCTTCTCCGTAGCAAAATTGGCTCTAGCCCTGTACTCCGAGGTTATTTCCGTCCTCAATCTTTGTACTAGCTACACAAAGATGGCGTACTTTGTAGCCTCATCGCGTTTATCCATCGGGTTGAGGAAGACGGGCTTCGAGGAGAGACAAGCAGCGACCGTGAGAATCGGATCGAGGCATTGGAATATTGTCGCGAGGATCAGCATCTATACCAATATTGTTTAGCCAGTCGGCCTTCTGCGTATAAGACTACAGACCTTTCCGAGCCTCAGATCGAGAGGAAGCACGGCCATGTGCCGACCAAGAGCTGTCAATTGGCCTTCTTCATCAATGGCACCGAGCTCTTCGAGGACCGACAACGCCTTATCCATAGCGGCTACCTCTGGAGGGTCTATAGCGCGGCCAAGGAATTCCTGCTCCCTTCGTCAGTACACGATCAACAAGAAGAGAATTGGGCGAACCTTGACGTCCTCAGTCTCACGCGTCGACTTGACCGTCAATGCAATGCTTTCCAGTGGAACACGTTGGATTTCTGGCTTTGGAAATGGAAACATCTTGCGCTCCTGTGCGCGGGTGTAAATTTTGTAGCATATCCCGGGCTGCGTCCTTCCAGCGCGTCCTCTGCGCTGTCTGGCTGCAGCCCGGGTCACCCAAGTTTCCTCAAGCTTAGTGAGTCCGGTCTGGGGATCATACTGCGTTTCTTTGACCTTGCCGGCATCGACTACGTAAACAATGTCATCGATGGTAATGGAGGTCTGTGTGCATGGTAAGTAGGGATTGTAAAGGGGGAGGACTCTGGTAAGTACCTCGGCGACGTTAGTGGCAACGACGATCTTCCAGTTATGGACAGTCCCGAATACTGCGCGCTGCTCCTCGCTCGAGAGGTTGGCGTGGAGAGGGAAGATGGTGACGCCACTGGACGACAGTGTAGACTTCAGCGACTCGACGCACTGTCGAATCTCTTGGACACCAGGAAGGAAGATCAGAATTCCTCCTCGAGCCTTTGCTTTGGAGATGATGTGATTGACAGCAGCAGTCACCAGCTGGTTTGGATATCAGGATTGAAAAAGAATTTATTCGTAACGAGGTGCGAACCTGGTAGTCTATCCTGTCGGCTCGGCTGATTGCCTTCAACGCCGACGCCGTTCTTTCGTCGATTCCCGCACTAGTGAGCTCGCTGCCGAGGTCATCGTCCCGTTTTCTCCCACCCTGCTTAGACATTGTGGGTCGATAATCTATTTCTGAGAATATATCCTCCAGGTACCTGTGCACAATGTCAGCTACGGAGTGATAAGCCGGACGAATTTGCTTCTCGCCTGTCTTGGACTGGGTGTGTGAATCCAGGGATGCTGAGCAGCGGTGCCCCGTCGAAATACTTGATGAAAGTTTCATGATTAATCGTGGCTGACATCAGTATGACCTTCAGGGTTGGGTGGTGCGCTAGGAGCTCCTTGAGCTCCAGTAGTAGGAAGTCGCCGTCAACGGAGCGCTCGTGCACCTTTGTACATGAAGATCAAAAAATTGCAAGAAAGGCAGGGGAAACTCGTGTACCTCGTCAACAATAACATGAGTAACATCCCCGAGGCTGTCTCCAGTACTGAGTCTGCGGAGAACTACACCGGTCGTGCAAAAGAGCAACTTTGTCTTCTCCGTTTGTTTGCTTTCACCGCGGATGGTGTATCCCACGGAACCGTCAGAGCACCTCTCTGCAGAGACACGCGCTGCTACTGATATAGCAGATATACGACGGGGTTGAGTGACTAGGATGTTGGCACCAGCACCCTGTTTTCCCAAAATCAAAGAGTCCAATATGAACTGGGGCACTGTGCTTATCCGTTGAGCAGGCTTAACAGAACGACATGTAATGGCACGCACACTGAGTGGTCTTCCCAGAGCCTGGCAAATCGATGTTAAAGATAGTACAGCAACAGAATGAAAACAATACCTGTCTCTCCAACCACAACCACTACACGTGATTGTTCTAAAAGTCGCAAGAATTCATCTTTCGATGAAAAAGCAGGAAGTCGCTCGCGCGTCTTCAACATATCTTGGTACTTTGCGGTTCTCTGCAGTGCTTCAAATTCGCTCTTGACCGCGGCATCTGTCCTGAGATCCATCCGACGGAAGCCACCTTTCTTCTTTGACGACCTTGCTTGCGTTGCTTCAGCAGGCCCTTCATCGTCCTCGTCTTCAGCCACCTTACGGGGCATGAGATGACGCATTACAAGGTTGATATCTGGGGCCCCTTGATCTTCGATGATAGCCCATTGTTCCTCGACGACTTGCATCGCGCCAATACAGATACCCCAGCCATTTTCCAGGATGACACCGTTTTTGAAAGCAGTGAGGAGGTGTGAAAGCAGGTGTAGGCGAATATATGCAGGAGTCGACGTGGAAGTGATGTACATTGGGGGAGGTCTGCTTGAGCGGTTGTAATAATAGCTAGGTGGGATGACGAAGTTGAGCTGGAGAGGCGCGGTGAAAAGTGGTAAGACTACGATAGAGTCTTCGGTCCAGGACGCGCCCATCGACTCGATTTCTTCCTCGCTGATCTCGTCCCCGATGTCAACCTCCTTGGGTGGGGATCCCAATATGGAGCGCCAGTCCGCGCCCATGAGTCTTCGATTGAGAGCTGCGATAAGAAGAGCCCAGTCACCGAGGATACGGGGGTCTGCGGTACATTCGCGGACGACGTGAGCGGGCCAACCTGCCTGTTTGACTGCCCGGTCTTCGATCCAGCGTTTGCTAATGTCGTCCTTCTGACCGTGGACACCAGTGACGAAGGTATTGGAAGAGTTGTTGGCTGGGAGGAACCGCGCTGGGAGGTCGACTTCAGGGAGATGAAGGATGAGATACTCGATACAGGCGTCAAGAGGAGAAGCAGAACGCAAGAGGTTCGAAGTGAAAGACGATGGCTCCGACAGATAGGTCACAGCCTTGCGCGCCTGGGGAAGCTTGAAACCGAGCGTCTGCAGTTGCTTTATGAGATCTGGTACTTGCATCTCAGAAAGAACGAGTGAAGAGTTGTCTTGGGCTTCGGGGTGCTGGGATACCTCCTGCGAGAACAAATGTAAACAAGCGGAGGACAACTACGAATGGGCTGGCGGATTACTTGTCGGATGGCATCTTCAACTAACTCGCGAAGTTCAGTGGACATCTTGACCTCGATTTCGTTGGAGAATTCCTTCATGGCCGCCGCTTCGTGAGCCTGACTCCCTGGCCTAGCATCTTCTTTCTTCTGAACAGCTTTAGCCTGGCGTTCTTCGACCGATTTGCGCGCGGCAAAAGGATCCCCTGCATACATCCACTTCAGGTGTTCTTCAGCGACCTTGTGTTCGGCAGCGAGTACGTTCCAGTAGTCGCGAGGGCCGGGAGGAAGGACCCGGTTAAGTTGAATACCATTGCAAAACTAACCAGAACACAGAGCCTTCAATCGCTTGAACAAGGTATACGAGAAAACGAGCTGAACCAACGCGGTACAAAGCATAGGTTGCCCCCCACTGTCTGGCTTCTACGGCAGAAGGACAGAAGTAAGGGGGGTGGGGCTCCATACGAACAGATTCTCGCTCCTGTCCCGAACTCTTCTGTACCAGGCGGCTGAGTGTAACAACGAAGCACCAACCGTCGTCTCGTTTACGCTGTATATCAAGAATGAGGGGCGAGTTATCTAAATATGGCTGTGAAACTGACCGTGTCTACGTTAGGTCTTTCCCATCCATTCTTCTGGCACCTGTTCCGTCAAAGCAGGTGTCAGAGCAGGTGAAGGTTGGAAGCTACCTTTCTTGGAGTAAACTAAAGGGGTACTTGGATCCGACTGGAAATAATGGTTTGGCCTCTGTCTTGGTGGCATCAGGTGGAGGTCCAGCGCCAAAGTCCGAGCTCCAGAAGTCCTTCTTTGAGTCTTTCTTGGATGGCCCAGACTTGGAAGAATTGCCCGCATTGCCTGAACGGACGATGCCCTTACGAGGCGGCATCTGGTCCGAAAGCCCTACGACGATGCTGAAAAGTAGAGCTGGTGTGGTTGAAAGAGAGGAATGATTGCCGTTTTTCTTTGCCTGACTGCCAACGACTAGCCGGTCGCGGCCCGGTACCGTGCAGCTTAGTCATTCACGCGGAAGCTCTCGCGTTGACTTGAAGTTGTCATTGTACCACCGCCCTCTCTAGGCCTTCTCCTCCCCCTACTCTCCCTATGGCCAACAATGATCTCTACAACTTCGAATTTCTATCTTTGGTATCCAAAATTACCCAAGAAATCAACAACCACACTGGTCTCAGCGACAAAACCCTAGCCGAGTTCGTCATCGACCTTCACGACAACTCCAAAACCCTTCCTGACTTCAAGAAGAAGCTCAAGGATGTCGGTGCCGACTTTCCTGATTCGTTTATTGAGAATATGGACCGCTTGATCTTGACGCTTCACCCGAAGCACAAGAAAAAGTCGGCGAAGGCGAACGGCAAGGCCAAAGCCAAAGGCGAAGTTGTCCTAGAGGAACAGGATAAGAAGAAGCGCATGTTCCCCGGACTTGCTCTAGCAGACCAGGAATGGAAGCCGAGTGTGTCCAAGGATGCTCTCATGCAGGAGGTAGACGACATGATGTCCCAGTTCGAAAGCACAGCGAAGAAGGCGCGACGAAGACCCTCCGATGATGAACCTTCTGCAAAGCGCCAACGACGGTCACGGTCGCCCCCTCCTCATTCGGACCCTCCACGAGGACGTGGATATGATCGTGATGACCGGAGAGGCATGGAGAGAGGGAGGCCGGCGCTGGATGACCGACCAGTGTTGTACAAGATCTATAACGGCAAAGTGTCGGGGCTGAAGGAGTTTGGAGCGTTCGTACAACTGGAAGGAATTAATGGACGCGCAGAAGGTGCGTTCTGGCAATCATTTCCCCTGATCTTTAGTTCTTACAGACTTTGCAGGCATGGTACATATATCCAATATTCAGGTTGGCGCGCGCACAAATTCGGCCGGAGACCTTCTCAGTCGCGGACAGCCAGTCAAAGTCAAAGTGATGAGCGTCGCGGGCACGCGAATTGGTCTATCTATGAAGGACGTGGATCAAGTGACAGGTCGCGACCTTACGCCCCATCTTCGTATCAAGTCTGAAGCTGAAATCATCGAGGAGGAGCGTCAACAGGCCATGCGCTCATCATCTGGGACTAACGCCATTCCCCTCGGGGCCAAGGATGAGATGCCTACTCGGTCCGCCAAACGCCTGACGTCCCCAGAGAGGTGGGAGATCAAGCAACTAATCTCTTCTGGCGCAATCGATGCGTCTGAATATCCAGACCTGGACGAGGATTTCAGCAACCCAATGGCCCGGGCCGAGGTTGAAGAGGAGCTGGACGTCGAAGTTCGGGAGGATGAACCAGCGTTCCTCCGTGGACAAACGAAGAGGACGCTCGACCTCAGTCCGGTCAAAATCGTCAAGGCGCCCGATGGGTCCTTGAATCGAGCCGCCTTAGCTGGCGCATCGCTTGCAAAGGAACGCCGTGAGCTTCGACAGCAGGAAGCCAACGAACAGGCTGACTCGGAGCCGCGTGACTTCAATACTCCATGGCTGGATCCGATGTCCAAAGACCAGGACAAGATGTTTGCCCAAGACCTGCGAGGAAACCTTCGTAGTCAGCAGGCGGAGCTTAGTCAAGGATGGAAATCTCAATCGTTCAATAAGGCGACCACGTTCGGTGAAATCACTGCACTTAGTCTTCAGGACCAGAGGAAGTCATTACCGATCTACAAGCTACGAGACCCTTTACTACAGGCTATTAAAGACGTATGTCTTACCTTCTTAAGAATTCCCCACATTATGCTGACCTCTCGTTTATAGCATCAAGTACTTATCGTCGTCGGCGACACCGGCTCTGGAAAAACCACACAAATGACACAGTACCTCGCCGAGGATGGTTTCACAGAACGAGGTCGCATCGGATGCACGCAACCTCGGCGTGTAGCTGCCATGTCCGTTGCAAAACGTGTTGCAGAAGAGGTCGGATGTCGTCTAGGTCAAGAAGTTGGATACACCATTCGATTCGAGGATTGCACAAGCCCTGAAACTCGGATAAAGTACATGACGGATGGTATGCTGCAGCGTGAATGTCTGATCGACCCTGATGTCAGTCAATACTCTGTCATCATGCTGGACGAAGCCCACGAGCGTACTATCGCTACGGACGTTTTGTTCGGTCTTTTGAAGAGTAAGCTTCCGCTTCACTACCTTTGATTCTCATTACTGACTGCGCCCCCAGAGGCCATCAAACGTCGTCCTGACCTGAAACTCATTGTCACGTCTGCCACGCTTGATGCCGAGAAGTTTTCCAAGTACTTCTTTGGATGTCCAATCTTCACTATCCCTGGCCGAGCATACCCAGTGGAAATATTGTACACCAAAGAACCGGAGACGGACTACCTCGATGCTTCTCTCATCACCATTATGCAGATTCACCTCTCCGAGCCTCCCGGCGACATCCTCCTATTCCTCACATGGACAAGAGGAGATCGACACATCCTGCGAAATTTTATACGAACGTATGAAGGCGCTAGGTCCCAAGGTTCCCGAACTTATCATTCTCCCCATCTATTCTGCCCTCCCGTCCGAAGTTCAATCCCGCGTTTTTGAGCCAACACCGCCCGGAGCGCGGAAGGTCGTTATCGCCACCAACGTCGCTGAGACCAGTTTGACGATCCCTGGTATCTACTATGTCGTGGATCCAGGGTTCTCAAAGCAGAATGCCTACGACCCACGCCTGGGCATGGATTCACTTGTTGTCATGCCTATATCCCAAGCACAAGCGCGCCAGCGCTCAGGTCGTGCCGGGCGCACTGGGCCTGGCAAGTGCTATCGTTTGTACACAGAAGCTGCGTACCGTAACGAAATGCTACCCAACTCAATTCCCGATATTCAACGGACGAACTTGGCGAGCACCATCCTGATGCTCAAGGCCATGGGTGTCAACGATCTACTCTCCTTCGATTTCATGGACCCACCACCAGCGCAGACAATGTTGACCGCCTTGGAGTCGCTTTATGCACTCTCCGCGCTTGACGACGAGGGTCTGCTTACGCGGCTTGGACGCAAAATGGCCGACTTCCCCTATGGAGCCGTCGCTGGCTAAGACCCTCATCGCGTCGGTCGATCTTGGGTGTGCCGAGGAGATTCTGTCCATCATCGCGATGGTGTCAGTGCAAACCGTGTTCTACCGCCCTAAAGAAAAGCAAGGCCAGGCTGATTCGAAGAAGGCCAAATTCCACCAGCCTGAAGGCGACCACCTTACACTTCTGACGGTCTACAACGGGTGGAAGGCTAGCAATTTCTCAAATCCGTGGTGCTACGAGAACTACATCCAAGCGCGAAGTATGCGTCGAGCACAGGATATTCGGAAGCAACTCCTTGGTATCATGGATCGGTATGTGGTCATTTGACAATTCCCACCTCTATGTGTTTCTGACTACTCTATGCACTGCAGTTATAAACATGATATCCTCTCTGCAGGCAAGGATTACAATCGCGTTCGTCGCGCGATCTGCTCAGGCTTCTTCCGTAATGCGGCGAAGAAGGACCCGCAAGAGGGCTACAAGACTCTCGTCGAGGGCACACCCGTGTACATCCATCCATCCTCAGCACTGTTCAACCGGAACCCCGAGTGGTGCATCTACCACGAACTTATCCTGACTACGCGCGAGTACTGCCACAATGTGACGGCGATCGAGCCCAAGTGGCTCGTTGAAGTCGCCCCGCAGTTTTTCAAGGTGGCAGACGCGAATAAGATTAGCAAGCGGAAGAAGCAAGAGAAGATTGAACCGCTGTTCAACAAGGTATGCTTCTTAGGTCGTGTTTTGGAGGCGCGTGGTTCTGACGGGGTTTTCTCTGTAGTACGAGAAACCGGACGAGTGGAGGTTATCCAAAGTCAAACGCAGTGCGCGTTCGAGTCAGACGTTCGGGTGAGGGCTGAATATGGTGTTGTACTAGTTATTTTACCCGCTTGTTTGTATTATGGAATCTAGGGGATTCTGTGTATCCTCTAGACTAATCATTTATATCAGTGTGAACAGCAGACGAATAGACAGTGCCGTCGTTGTTTTGGCTGTTGGAAGAAAGGACGACAGTAATCCAAATGCAACTCGTATTGGATACTAGTGATGTCGGTGCAATTGCACGCGGCAAACAGGACTCCTTCATTTGTATATCGACGACCCTTGTAGTCCAGCTATCCCCTGATACTGTGTGTTATAGTCTCCCCGCCGCCTAGGATGCCAATTGTCGTGGGGCTAGATAGTTGACTCGCCAGTGTCATCCGCCATTCGCTGAGCGGGACTGTGCAGCGTGTCGGATATCAGAGTGTCGGATGCCTTGGGGTAATGGAGAGTGATTGCTTGTTTATTAGATGACTGCAAGTAACTGGATACCGACGGACGTTACTTGGGATCGTCTGAGTACTAGTACGGTCACATACCTCGGATACCGCTTTTCTCAGTTCATTTAACCAACAAAACGCATCGTATCCGCGCTGATGTAGTATTTGGCAACCTCCCCGGTTTTGAGGGTGACAGTCGAATCGGGCGCGAGCATGAATGTCTGAGTGAAGACGCGCGGGTGACCCTCGATGTTGTTTTTAGGCGTCGAGGCTGGATTGCCGGCTGGGCCTTGACCATGTACAACGTTCCCAGACACGGTCACAAGCAATGAGGGTGGCTGTGAGCCTAACGAGAATAAGTCAGCAAGAGAAGAGGAAACCGTAAGATACGAGATGCACCTGGGATGGGATGACAATCGAAGGAAAGCACTTCATGTTTCGACTTGGGCATCTTGGAGATGAGGTCGCGCACTCCGTCAGCCCCTGCGTAAGGGTTTCCATTCCAGCTGATGGCTGAGTTCGGGCGATAGAAATTGGGGAGGTCGTTTATGCGAGTGCTCGAATCGTAGGCAGAGTAATAGAGGCGCGGGTGAAATGGTCCGGCAGCGCCGTGTGGCAATTTCGCTGATCTATCAAAAAGTTTAGCCTCTGAACTAGCAACACCAAGCTGAAACACTTGCTCTCATTTTTTATTTTGTGAGTATGCCATGTTCTTAATAGCATAAGCTTGTTCAGGCGCGTCGCGGTGTAAGGCAGAACCAAAGGACCAGTGTTGTCATTGACGGGGTCACAGGGGAGTCAATCAGCCGTCTCCAAGTCAACGGATGACGTCATCAACGGTTGACTTGACGCGGTCAAAGGCGAGGGGGTGGGAACCGGATTAATTGCCATACTAGGTATAATTTTACATAAGCCACATTTGTGCCGATACCCGCCCGAGAAGCATGAGGCAAAACATTTGTTTGCTCCTAGCACCATCGAGACGAATGCACAAATTGCGGTATCTGGTTGATACCAGGAGTCAAATAAAAACTATTTAGGATGGTGTATTAGATTTTTTTTTCCTGCGTGGACGTGGACGACGGCACTTGAGAGACATGTGGGAAAGTCACGTGTTACTTGAGTCGTCACCGGTGACAAAACCCCCTCTAACAACACAGTTGATTGAACTTGACGTGACGCTATTGACGGCCAGTTCAAGCGGTCAATGAAAACACTGAAAAGCGACAACTGTGGTGCGTAAATGTCAATTGACTCCACGGCACCGGTCGGACGCACGGACCCGAGCAAGCGCGACGTCGAGCGGCGAGCTGCCCAACGTCGACTCCGCGACGAGGATTCCGAAGACCAGATTCGCATATTCAGTCTAAACTGCTGGTGCGTATAGTGCTATCTATCTCGAAAGTCCATATGAGTTGTGCAGCATGCAGGGGCCTCAAGTATGTCTCGAAGGACAGGTCGGACCGCGTCCTCGCCATCGCTGACTTCCTCGCAACAGCCCCCTACGACATCGTCGCCCTGCAAGAGCTCTGGGTCTATGCCGACTACGAGATTGTGCGAGCGAGTGTTATGAGGTATCTTCCGTTTGCAAAGTTTTTCTACAGGTGAGTTATGATAGTGTGTGTGTGGACGGCATACTAACATCACGTACCATGGTGCAGTGGTGCATTAGGAGCGGGACTGGCCATTTTCTCTAGATTTCCTATCATCGCTGCCACCATACAGCCGTATTCGCTCAATGGCTCTCCTATCGATGTTACGGGTGGCGATTGGTTCGTGGGCAAGGCTGCCGCGAGCGTGTTAATCACTCACCCCGTCCTTGGCCAAGTGCAAATCTTCAACACACATGTGAGCTCTATCGTCGAGTTCTCGACCTTCCAGATCACTAAGCCTCCATTCAGCTCTTTGCGAAGGGGGGAGAAGGCGGCCCAGAGCATCATCGAGCTCACCGCCTGGTGAACGCATGGGAGTTCGCCAAGCTGGCGAAACAGTCCGCGGAAATTGGTCGATACGTGATTGCGGTGCGTACTACTCAATTTATTGTCGCGAAACATGGTCTAATTGTTTAAAAAAATAGGCCGGCGACTTCAACAGTATCCCCACAACACTTCCTATGACCGTTATCCGTGACCATGCAGGACTGACAGATGCATGGGCTTCGCTTCACCCTCCACCGTCCCCATCCGACATTTCCAATAGCAATTCATCTCCCCAAGATGCCATATCTACCTATGGTGTCACCGCCGACTCTCCCATCAACACTTATTCCGCAGGAAAACCGCTTGATACCCACGCACGAGCAGCGCAAGGCAAACGCCTCGACTACGTACTGTTTCGCGATCCAGCACCTTATTTGATGGCGTCTTCTTCACTGATTCCTCCGCGCCCAACGCTTGTATGTTCACATGCGCGTGTCCAACTCACGGAACTCGTCCCTGGGCGCGCCTTCTCCTATTCAGACCACTTCGGCCTCGAAAGCCACGCTCACAATCAAGCATCCCGAACACGCCAATAATACGCTTCCGTCGGAAGCGCACGATACTTCGATTGCATCCTATCGCGGGGCCAACGTCTCCGTTCGCCATTCCACACCTCTCTGCGTCAGCCACGACCTCCGTTCTCAGCGCGCTCGCCACCTGTTTCCGCTATGCACAAGGGCGATCCCAACGTGAACTCGCCGCCTTCGCAGGGTGCCTAGCGTTTGACTTCGTCCTCCTTTTCGGCGCCTCGTGGTGCCCGACCCGTTGGACACCACTGCTAGTTCTTGCAGGTGCGGTGTCGACATGGTGGGGGACCACAATGCTCTATGTGGGGTTCGTGTATGGGCGTTGGGAGCTCAACGCGTTGATGAATGTGATAGAGGAAATGGAGCTATACCGGAGGGGAGTGGAGGGGGGCATGGATGGGAACGATCTAAACGATGTTTTCAAGTCCAGGGAGATCAGCTTTTGACTCTCAGTCTAGCTAACTGGGCACTTATACTAAGTTAGCAGGATACATATTTCGATTGCGTCACATGACCGATTTCGAATACTCAGTACTCAGTACTCAGCCCCCCAACACAAGTACGGCCGACCACGGCTCGACGACTCCATGATCGCTTACCGCGCAACCGCCTCATAGAACGTGGCGGATCTAAAGGCCGCCGCCTCTCATCTGTCGCTCATGATCTGAATCAGGTCGGACATCTGAATAATCCAAGAGGGGCAGAGCAAGACAGAGCGGCCGTGGACCGTATGCATCATTGGTAGTAGTGTGGAACCCGATCTGCCGTTGTCCGAGATATGCCAGTCAGTGCGTCACGTAAAGGCACGTAGATATTGGTATGAACGGGAGGCGGATAGTGAGTGCTGAATGCGTGTGGATGGACCTGGGATTCAAACTAAATTCAAGAATCGGCCTTATAAAATATGAACATACAAGGGGGGACGGCTGAGCGCCGTCGGGTTAAGTCAGTAGTGACACCACTAGACCATGACTCGGTGGTTAAGTTATGTACTTACTACACAGAGGCAAGAAGCGACCGCGCACGTCGCTACTAGTTGCTCCGGTTTGAATTAATTTAGCAGTGGATTGGAATGATTACACGCACTCATGCACTGGCAGTTCCCAATGGTTGTGGGATGGAACGGAAGGTAGGTGGAGGTGGAGGGGCTCCATAGACCGCGTAGATGACACGGGGAACGGGAGTTGGAACATACTAGCACTTACTCACACTGGGAGGAGCACACGACGTGTGTCGAGGGTCACAAGACCTCAGCTCTGTTCCTTCGGACGAGTTACCATCAGGTACGCCCACTATACACGCACGTAAGCCTAGCTCCCAGGGGGCGGAGAACGGTACTCACGAGACCGCGATCGGAAGCAACGTCGTAGGAATTGGACGTGAGGGCTGGTTGCTGGAGTTCGTGGGCTCTGAAGCTTGAGGTCTTGAATATGAATGGAATTTGAAGGCTGGCGCTTCATATTGAAAGTTTGGAGGGCGAGCCTTTGGATGATGGTCTGCGCCATGGTCCTGTCAAACCTCTAGAGCGTACTAAGCTCGCTCCAGACTCAGCGCGAACGGTGCATGGCGCCGTGCAGCTCCAAGTCTCATAGCTCGAAACGCGACGCTCCTCTCCTAATCAAAGGCCGCTCACTGAGAAGTCCGGTCGACAGAAGGTCTAGACAGGCCATACGTCAATGGAGGGGTAAGTCTGGACTTGATTGAATTTTTCGAAGTCGAGGGAGAAAGGTCGATAATGCAGCCTGAGAGCCATCCGAGACACCGGGGAGGAACGACAGACGTCGAGACCTCTTCTGAGTCAACCTGAGAGATTGGTTGTGGAGTTCGACGATACCGTTCGGCCGTTCTGTCTGTATGCGACGCGTCGAGCCATTGCAAGGGTTATCTCGCACCACACCTCCTTGCGCTCTCTAGAATTGGCCAGAGAGGAGGGGTCAGGTGGCTACCGAAGGACGTCGGAAGAAACGCTGACCTCAATTACTTCTCCCCCTTTCGCACACTCCGAACAACACTAACTTCTCGAAGTTCCCGTTGGCGTGTCACTGCGCAGCTGACGGTATGAATACCGCGCCTAAAATCGATCAAAAGGGTTAGCTACAAGACCTGCTCTGTTGTTTATTCGAGTTGATAATTGGACTTTTTTCTCCGTTGACTCTGGTTGAGGCAGAGATGAATGGGTAGTTCAAGCGCGTTAGGGGTTCGAAAGCTGAGCATACTGGACTTGAGGACAATGCACAAACGTCCCTTGCTTGCCAGAGGTGCGAAAGATACTATCCTGTCTGCCAAGTATCTCTGATGACCTGTCGTAGTCAAGAGCGTCCAAACAGAAGATGATGACGCACCGTGCGCTCTTTCTTGCCACAGCCAGCTCTCTGCCGCACGGTAACCTTCGTTAGTTATCCCCGCGTGCTCGGCCCTGTCCACTGATGACCGCCCTGCGCCCGATGACACCGTGAGCCCGTAAGCTTGATCATGCGTACTTATGTGGGTTCGATCGACTGGAACGAACATGATGATGTCACATCTGCCCAGGCGCGGGGAGGCAATATCCTGACATTGTCGGTCGTAGCGGGCGAACAGTCGGCGTTGTGTCGGGTCAAAGAACGTCGATGGAAAGAAGGAAACGGCACTTCTGCTTCTTTAGTCGCATGTTGGTTGGCTGGCCGATGGATACAGCGGCGAACCTCAGCGTTAAGTGGGAGTAAAGCTAGAATGCAGCGGAGTCGAGTGAGTTGCCACAGCTGCAAAGGTTGCGCATGAGTTTGTAGAATGAAAGTTAATATTCATTTTTATCCCGATCGTCCTGACCAAAATAGTCGCCGAACCCGTCGTCTACCGTTCGGTCGTTAATTAAGTCCAGCAGGTCGGACCCACGACCGCCGGGCATGCGTGGGCACGATCATTGTTCATAAGGACATCCAGAAGGAGAAGACGGACACTCGATGACGTACCGTGTCTGCAGTTCACATTGGGGATGGCATGCATCGCCACTCCGCCTGGGATTGGTCTCATTGTGTCGGAACGCATATTTCCATTAGTGTAGATGAATGGACGAAGCCGCACGGAAAGGAACCATAACGTTGAACACGCTTCGTGGAATGGTCGAGAGAACACTTCCCATAGAGACTTGTCGGCGGCGAGTCTGTTTCCCGAGGAAGCCCCTTGGTCTTCTTGAACACATGGACCGGACGGCGTACTGGCAGAGCCACTGAGGTTGAAGAAGTTTCCCTTAGGGGGAAGGTTGACGAGGAACCAAGGCCACGCACGCACGCACGCGAGCAACACATGGCTTGGATACATCTAATCGATGGGGAATGTCAGATCGCCAGTAGACAAGAAGAGACGCGAGTTGACACACTGGCCATACGTGCACGCGATCGAACTTTCCTATGAGTTTCCAGTGAGCGTGTGGCGAAGGAAGAAACGTCAGCGAGAACACCAGAGCCTTCGCCAAAGAACCTCAAAGTCTTCTCGGTCAGACTCTACTCGGTTGACGAGTTGTACAGCGGCTAGAAGGCGGCCCACTTCGAAAACGATGGTAGGTGATATTTCGAACGCGCCTACCTAGAGACATTGGCGCCGTCGGGGCCAGAATTGGTGGGAAGTCCGTCACCGACGTGAGAAAGATCAGCGCTATACGCTCAAGCCCAAGGGAGAAAATGTCGTCAATAATGAGGGCATGCGAATCTACGCGCGCGAGACTGCGAACAGAAATTCTTTTCGTGTCGAGTCAGGGCCAGCCGCCCCGGGGCTGTGAGTAAAAAGACGAGGTGCTGTCAGCGATAAGCACCGGTTACACGAAAGAAAAACGTACGTTGATGGTAAGGCGAAGCGCTTGGCTTGAGAGCCTCGTGAAGGAAAGGACAGACAGGCAAACAAGGATCCATGGGAAGCGATGATGATTGGGCCGAGCGTGCGGCACACGTAAAACGCGCTCCTCTCGATCTCAGGCTGCGTCCACTTGGATCGGATTCCACGATCCATCCTATTCCATCGGAGGACCAATACGTTCCATCCCTGAAATATGTGGATCTGATCCATCACCGAGCCAAGTGGGAAATGAAAAAGACGCGTCGGCGTCGCCAGGAGAGGAGGAGTTATGTAAATTGCAATGTTTGAGATCGTTGAAGCGAGAACTTCGATAGCGGGTCGGACCCTTGCCCGGGTACGAGGCTAGTAGGATGCATGGATCTATGGGCAGTGCCATGCCTCCAAGCGAGGATGTGTATTCCTGAATCCTGGTGGTGGATGCAGATCATAATTCCTGTCAATAGTCGCAGGCCTGCAGGTAGTTGCGCGGAGAAGCACGGGCCGGGTCTCCGAGCGCATTGTCCCGAGCCTTCGATTGAAAGAAATCGCACGGAGTCGATGTATGTACTCGACCAACAACTTCGCCACCTGGCGCAAGATTGACCAAGTACATCGCCACCTCCGAACGCTATCCTTGCTCCAAAAATACGCACGCGTCGTCGCGTCGGCGCAAAGACGCCTTACGATGTCCAATTTCTTCGCTCGCCTCGGACCGTACATACACACCACCACGATCCCAAAACAGAGTCCGAACGCTCGTCTAGGTCCGCCATTGGCTCCACCTAGCCAATAACCCTACCCGTACCTCACCATCCCCTTTCCTTTGACCCCGAATAACCCACTGAACCGTCTTCTCGCGTACGACACCCCGCGACATTTGTCCGGCAACCTTTCGCTTCGCACCGGGGGGACCCTTGGATGCCAGCAGCGATCATTCATACAAACTTTATCGCGGTGGGTCAACGTAGATAAGCAGGCTGATAACAAGGAAAGTCGGGAACGAACGAAGTATTAGAGAGCAGCCCGTGCGTCCCTCCTCGGAAGAAGCCTCCCCCAACCGCTCCGCACCCACCGCGATAAGCCAGGTTCCTGCCTCCTATAAAGCTCCCTTTCCAAACAAACATTGGAGCCCGACTCGACGGACGGGACCGTCGACCCGCTCAGCTGACCCCAACGCCCGTCGCCCTAATAAGTTTCCTGCTCCCCCTCCCCACAAGTAATTTGCAAAAACGCGCTTTTCGAGAATCGAAGAGGTTGGGAGGATCGCTACGGGGAGCCCGGGAGAGGGCGACTAGACTGTTTATGGGCGACACGAGGACGGGGGGCGGGGGATTTTCGATATCGTGTAGCACCACTTAGGTTTATGTTTATGGTGAACTTGAAAATGCGGGGTGCGGGGTAAGCGGTTCGGACCGTCCGACCCGGATGGCGGACGTGCTGCAGGACGGGGCGCGACTGAGACCTGTTGTCAACCTGTCGTGCACCGATACAGGCGATCTGCGTCCCAAGAACGCGTGTGTTTAGACTAAGAGAGTGGCCAAGACCCGTCTGCCCTTGCTTGTTGTGCGGGTTTGTGGATCCTGGAGCGACGGGTAGGGACTCGGATGGAGACGGTGGCAGGTCGCATACCAGGGTACGAATTTAGAGAGGCGCGACGGAGGTAAAGGGGTTTTGGACGTTGATATGCTCGGTTGTGAACATGATTAATCGTATTGCACGGATGCATAGGAATGCATACAATATCTGTAAGGTAAGTACAGGAGCGCGCTTACGAAGGAAGATACCATGCATCGGAGTGTCGGAGCGCACGATAGGCCTCCTCGGCCGATCTTACTTTCCCTTGCACTGCGATTTCCCAGTTCTGGAGATGCGGGTCGGGATGGCGAGGGAACCGAGCGCCCGGAAGGGGCTTCAGGAGAGGGTCAACATGGGAGAAGAAGAGCGAAGAGGGGGCTTCGGTTGATGGAATGAACTGGGGGAAGTGGATGAGAAGTTTGAAGGGTCGAATGTGTGGATGGGTGATGGCTGTGGATGCTGAGAGAGTGAGAGAGAGGGGAGAGAGATAACGCGGGGTTGGCAGCGAGGCTCCCTGTTCTTGCGCAGTGGGAGGAGCGGGAGGAGACGCGAGAAGAGGGTGGAGGAGATGGAGATGGAGATGGGGGCGGCGTATCTAGGAGGAGGATTGCCCTATACGCGAAGTTGTGGATCCTAGCAAATGCTGAGTCGGGACAATTCAATCTATGCACCGATGGGCGGTTCCTTCCTTGGGGAAATGGGCAATGGCCCCAACGCAGCAAGTCGGAATCTGCCAGCGCGATTGCGTTTCGGAGGACGAATCTGAATGCGCCCGACGAGCTTCGTCGACTTGTCCACGTTCATATACGAGGAAAAGGAAGAGCGCGCCGAAGGGCGGAATACGGCGTGCCTCCTCCTTTTGCACCGCAGGCGGCACATCGAGGGGCCACGACGGAAAGAAAGTATACGATGTTTGGTAAGACGCGAACGATCTCGAGGCAGAATCGCTGATATGTGACCTGTTCAAGCCATAATATGAACGGATCGCACACCGTACGAAAGAGACGCCTACGATCCGTGTTGTTGTTGTTGAGAGCAACGTACGGCAGCGGCAGGCACGTCCGGCGGCGCAATCAAGGTTTGGTGGGACAGGACGTCGCGATCAAAGTTTGAGAGAAGGCCAGGGGCGTCGAGGATGGCGATTGTTTTCGTTTTTGGGAGTAATGTTGGGAAATCATGGGAGGGAGGAGGTACGGGTTGCAGGGAATAAGGAGGACGAGAAGGATGAGAAGGGGTCCTGCCGCCGGCACGGCAGGCCGCAGCATGCAAGATGGCCTTTGGAAGGTGAGGAGGGGGCGAACCCTGGATGAGAAGACGGGTCGTCAGAATTGTAGAGCGGGAGGCGCCGCAAATATGTAGGGAGAGGCGGGGACCAATGTTGGAGGACAGGGAAGGGCAATGTGGGTATCGAGGGCACGTTCTGTACAGCTATGAAATGCAGAGTGGAGTTTCCGGCCATCACGGGATGTGATGCAGGCTTCGACTGGTGCTACATACATAGACGAGGCGACGGGCGACGCAGAACAAAACATAGGAAGGGGCGTGGGGAAGCGGGTTCGCACCTGGGGGGTTCGCTGGGAGAATTGGAAAGCTGATGTCGAACATCTAACCCAGGATGGCGGACAAAGCAGAATCGCTATCAGCGTGAGTAGACTCGGGTGTCGGACGGTATGATTCGGGCGGGTGTGGGGGAAACCCAAAGAGAGAAATGGCCGATATTGGGAAGTGGAGCTGGGGAGAAGAAGATGACTATGTGAGGGAAGCGCCGGGCGGGGCCGAGTGTAAGTTGAGATTTCTGTTGGGTGGACCAGGTGGATGGGGATCAAGGTGGATGCGAAGCGCGGAAGAGGCGGGAGAGGTGGAATTCGAAAGCGAAACGACCGATGTAGGAGGGGTGTTCGTGCGAGCTCGGGGAAAGGAGGAGGGACTCGACTCGGACCGTCACTCGAGATGGCGAGAGGCTCGGCAAGTGCGGCGCAAGAGCAGTCCGCCAAGGAGCGCGGGGTGGGCGGGGCTGGCGGGGTCTCGACCTCGAGCGAGCGAGAGCGAGATCAGGCACTTGTCGAGCGCGCCCGTCGATTCTAAAATGGAGATCTCATCTGCACCGCCTGGTCGTATCTCCTTCGCGTGAGAGCTAAAAATCGACCAACGCAGAGAAGGACTCACCGAAAAACGGACGGGCGAGACGGAAGATTGGGACGAAGAAGGCGGGGAGAGCGCCGAGCTACGGCCGGAGGGGTTCCAAGGGAGGAAGGAGACCCGGGGGAGGGAATATTGGGTGACGTCAATAAATACGACAGAGGAAAGGGAGCCAAGGTTACCGGATATTCGCCATTTTTCTCCGAAGGTCTTATCTGCGCTTGTTCCAACGCGCCATGGCCAGTTGACTTCTCCCCCTCCCCACCGCGGGTCCTCCTCCTCCTCCTCCTCCTCCTCCTCTTGCTGGGCTTGCTATGCCATTCCTCCATCCTCGCTCCTCCTCCGTCGATTCCCCCATCACCTTCTCCCAAGAGCGCGGCCCCGGCGCATTCGCCCCCCTCAACGCCATCCCCCGCCGCGTCAAGACCAAAAAGTCCCTCTTCCACATCCCAGACGACGACGACGACAACGACCATGACGACCCCCGCGATGAACGCCCCACTCCCCCCCGCCCATCCCTCACGCCCCCCGCTATCCCCTTTCCCCGTTCCTGCTCCCCTCTGAGCCCTTCTCCCACGGACAGTCCCCTCCCTCGGACACCGCCCTCCATAGCGCCTCCCTCTCGCATCACCCGCACCTCCTCCAGCATCATCCTCTCCAACGGCCAACCTCTCAAATCATCCCTCAAATCGTCTTCCTCCTCCTCATTAGCGGACGATGCCGCCACTCCCAATCGCGCACTGCACACCCGCGCTCAGTCCATGCCATCCACCCCCGCCTACGGACCCCCCACCCATTCCGGGGCGTCCACCCCCAAGAACGTTCACTTCAAAGAGGACGCCGGTCTTGCCACCGTTCGCCTCTTCAAACGCACCGGTCGTCCGCGCGCCGTGTCCAACCAGGACGACACCGAGACAGAGACCGAACCCGAGCACGGCTTCCCATTCCCCGTTATCGGTTCGTCTTCCCCTTCATTCCCCTCCATCAACGCCACCCCCGTTGCTCCCTTGATGGAGATCGACGTCTCTCCGTCGCGTACGAGCGCCATCCCCGCTCCAACCGCAACTCCTTACGCGAACATCCACCTCGAGTCCGTCTCATTACCCCCTTCCCGTCCACCTGTTCTCCGTGGCACTGTCCTCGTCCGCAATCTCTCCTTCGAAAAGCAGGTCGGTGTGCGTTTCACCCTCGACGGTTGGACAACGGTATCAGAGGTTCTCGCAACCTATACCGCCTCCGTAGCCCCCTCCGAAGCTCTCTTCCACCCCCTCCCTACTGCCGCCGCCCATCTCACCGTAGGTGACTTGGTCGCACGCCCTCCCATTGGTAGCCCCCAGGACGCGTCTGCTCCGACAGAACCGCTACCAAATCAATGGGACCGCTTCAGTTTCTCCATCCGACTCGAGGACTACGAGGCCCGTCTGACCGATCGTACCGTCTGGCTCGTCACGCGGTATACCGCTCCCGGCATCGGCGAATGGTGGGACAACAACGCCCACCAGAATTACAAGGTCGCTTTTCGTCCCCGTCCCTCTTCCGCCTCGGCCTCGTCAGACCACAAGCGCGGCGCATCCGCACCCGTCCCCAGTTCTGCGCCCTTCCTCGCCACCACTGCTCCACCGCTCTCACCGGTCGCTCTGCGCCAGCCCCCGAGATCGTTCCCCCGGCCGCCTGCGCTCGTGCGGTCTTCGTCCACGCCAACTCCACCGACGGTGACACTCGGCCGTCTGGCACTGAAGCACTACGCGGCGCCTGCATCGAACAAGGTGACCATCGCACGCGACGCGAGCCCTCCTACTCCCGTGGGTGGAAGCCCTACCTCGCCGCTGAAGACGATCTTAGGTGGCCAATTCATGACGAATTACGAGGCCGCACGCTCGACCGAGAAGGACGAAGCGGAGGTGGAACAGGTGGAGGATATCGCGATCGTGCCGGAGAGTGAGCGGGAGAAGGAGAAGGACGTTACGGAAGTTGACGAAGGGTTCGAGACGGGTTCAGAAGACGACGAGCCCGAGATGAAACCGGTCATCGCGCCCACGCCGACGCGCAAACCGCCCTTGCGGGTGGATATCGAGCCTCCGACACCGGCGTCGGTGTTCAAGACCCAGATTCAGAGCCCGCGGCGTGATTCGCCACCGATGTTGACCGCCCGAGGACCCTTCTCTCCGACTCGCGAGTCGCCAGTGCCGTTTGCGTCGTTATTGTCCTCCACACAGGGCGCGACGCCCATGCAGGGATCGAACGGCGCGGCGGCTGCACCTAGGGATTCGAGCTACGCCGCGTTGATCCGGGAATGGTGCTTTGCGCACGGACAGCATGATTCGGCTGGTGTGACGCCTGGTGCTGCGTGGGGAGGAGGAGGGATGGGTACGCACGCTGCTGTTGCGACCGGAGGAAGTGCGCTCTGGGTCGGGATGGGTGGATAATGGACGATGGTGAGTGTTCATGTTCAAGGTGGATGCATGCGCGTTGAGCTAATTGTGGCTTGCACAGACGCCGCTCACGTGCTCGACCATTGTTCAGCGCGCCTCGCACTTGAGAGTCTGTAACATATCATTCAACATATTCTCGACGCCTCCCACCTCAAAATCATCCGGCTCTCAACAGCAGAACCTCTTGACCGACGCTCGTTACGCCTACCCAAAAAACACCCCCCTTTCTCCAGATCCTCGAGTTGCTGTCTTTGCTCTAACACTTATCTCTTTCCCCATCTTTCCGATCTCATCGAGCTGTACATCTCCCACCCCCCATCCACCCCATCGACTCGACTCGCCCACTCACCCCCCCATCTAACCGTTTTTTTTGCCTTATTTATACCATTATATCTGCCTGTGACACATATGCATATCCCCCTTGGTTTCGGTCGTTCACTCACATCGCTCACCCATCCCCCACCCTCACATCCATTCCAATCCATATTCCCTTCCACTTTCCGCTCACCCCTCATAAACACGTCTTTTTTCTCGATCCTCTCTCGCTCTCGCACCTCTCGCATAATGATCCACCACCGCCCCCACCCCACCCCGCGTCCTTCCTCCCTCTCGTACTACATCTATCACACAGCCTCGCTATACACGGACCCGCGGGGCCCCATTGCCTGCTTCCTTTTACTCGTTGTTTATCCTCTTCTTTCGGTCATCTGTACACTTACTTTCACCCCCCACCCCCCGTATGCGCGCTCCTTGCCACACCCCTACCTACTTACATCGATCGCATCATCCATCCATCCCCCACCCCACCCCCATTTGACTGTCGTACTGCTAGATCTGTTCGTGTGCGTGTGTGTTTTGATTTCTCGCGTTCGTTTCGAACCCGTGTACTTGTATGTCGCTGATCCCGGACCGCAATTCCATGATGTGGATCTGAATCGATGGAGCCCTGTTGGTCGAGCCTGGAGAAGCGGCTTCCCGCTGTCGAATTGTTGTCAACGTTCCACTGCCACTCGACGCACCTCATACAAGTCGCGGCGCATTTGCTCCGAGGTTTTTTCTTCCGCTGTCTATGTACGTCCGTCTGCTTAGGTGATTGCATTTGCGATGGATGAGATGGTTGTCTGACGGAGGCTTTTTAGGTGGGACGGGGCGCGGAGGTTGGAAATTGGTCGTTTGTCTCAGCCTGATACCAAGTCACTGTCTCACACAAGGGCCACTCTGGCAGCTGGATGGACAGGCGCGGATCTCATCCTGCGGCGGGCGCGCCAGAGCAACGGTCGAGAACTTTCGGGTCGGGGGCACCAGAGGTAGGTGGTGCGGTCTGATCCTTTCTGGTTCAGACCATTCTAGAGCGGAATGGGGGCTTTCGGTTGGGAATTCTGGGAGTTGGAACAGGAGGAGTCGAGGTCGAGGTCGAGGTCGATGGCTTTCAGAGACTTCGTGCCAGGAGGCCGTTCGAGGTGCGAAGAGGCCTAGCGAGAGCCCAGCGAGTCTTCTGTACGCGATCCACCACATTTCACCTCTGACGGTACTTTGTCTCCTAAAGCAGATGTCGATGGTGTCAATCCTCGTACTTAGGTTACCTCGGCTGATGAGGGACTCAGGAGATCTATGGTACTTATCCCGTCCCAGCCGATCTCGCACCCAACAGCGATTCAGAGCGGTAAGCCTGCGTCATCGCCTGAGCAGCGCAGAGTCGTAACTCCTGTCTGTTAACGTTTGTCCCCTCCTTCTTTCTCCCCCCTTCCCTCATATCCGCTCTCTCTCGCTAAGTACAGTCAGCTGGGCAGAATCTGAAATGGCTGGTCGAGCGGGATAGGTTCGCTGGGTGCCTTCGATCAGCGCGTGGGGGGTCATAGGTCATATGCGAACGGGGGAGCTCCATGGATATTTGCGACTCAGTACGCAGCGCTTGCGCGGGCAGGGAGGTCTATTTCTAAAAGAATGCCTCTCTGGGGTTTATGACAAAACAGCGTCTCGGGGCAGCGAGCTCGGTTGAGCTAGCGACATCAGGCTATGTAACCGTTTCTCGAGAAGCCGGCGACGACGTCACTCTGACCAATGGTAAGGATTGCACTTGACCTACTTCCTTGCTTTTAGGAGCTGGCGCCTACGAAGGTGCGGTCACACGAACGCTCCGGAGGTTGATGCGCATTGTCTGCGGCGTTGATGACGGTTCAAGAACCGGTAAGTTCTGATCTTCTGGGCTCGGTACTAGCTACCAAGGGGACGTCTGAATGGGGATTGGGAGAGGAAGACGCGCGATGTCGTAGGTGGCGGTTCGTTCGTCGGGGCGCGGTGCTTAACGCGAAAGGTCGGTCGCAGTAACGTCGTGGTGAGCCTGAGCGCGCTCAGGGTGCCAGTTTTCTCCGTCGACTTCTGCTGGCTAACCTCAAGCTCGAGTCCGATCATACAGCCGCCACGCGTTTTTTATTATCCTCGGAACGATCCAAGCCAAGCGAACGCAGAAGATTAGAAAGAAATCGGAGGACCGTGGAATGAATCATGGGCCCACTGGTGCCAGTGCAAGACGCTCGACGCTCCGTGTCAAACGTCATTCGTGCGTTCTTTTTCCACCCCTCCCGGCCCCTTCGCGCTCGTTCTCACCAAGCATAGGCTTCGGCTTATTCAGCTTAACATCGAACATCTACAGATGCACAGGTTTCCCCCTTCGCGCCTGGGCGATCGACTCGGAGTCCGTTCAATCTGCACCTCCATCGAAGGCTTTCTGCCAGGGACTTCCGACGCATTCCGCCCGGGGTCGTTATTACGTCTGCACGGCGCGGCTTCTTCAAACGGTTCCTGTGGAACTAAGCGTGTCTTCTCGCCTAGAGGGGGAGGGCAGTTGACGCACGAGAGAACGACCTATGTCTAGTGCTGGTGCCACAGAGATCAAGTGTGATTAATGACGTCCCCCCTCCGTCGCTGACCTTCCCACGTTCAAGTCGTGGTCCAAGAAATAGGTACACAGCGCAGATTCGACCGTTCAACGTCAACTCGGGGCGCGACGGACATGCTAGGACATGCTACCGCTTCCAGGCTTCCAACGGCGCTGAAAGGGGGGGATCTCTCAACTTCCATCGTCTCCGTCTGTCTCCGTCTCCGATCCCGTCTGTCTCCGTCTCCGATCCCGCTGTGACGTTCCGAGATTTTCATGAGGAGGGCGCCCGGGTATGGCTCATCTTCGCTCGGCCGGTGTTAAAAGATATTCAGGAAACGTGTCATAGCATCCCGGTGGTCAGCGCTGGTCGGCCACGGAGACTAATGGCGGTGAGTCGAGCGGCCGCCGTCTTTTCTTTTTATGTGCAAGCGCTTTGCGCTTCACCCTTGCGCCCCTGGAGGGCCTTTTCAGGCTTTTGCGATCGGGTCACCGATTGCGCTGACTTGGAATTTGCAGTTATGCTTACTCGACGGATCATGTACACGGACCTGCGCGTTTGCGGGGAACATGTCGCCATCCGAATACGATTGCTCGGGGATGGATGGTTGATCTTGCACCACTTGAACGCTTTGTGAGGAATTTTTCGAGTGAGCGGGTCCCCCTCCCCTTTTCCACGGACCACGGGGTGACAGCGGTCAGTCGACATTACTCTACTTTCGGCGTGTTCTCCTATCCTTCTTATCGTCTTTCGATAAATTACTATGGGACAGCTGTTCATCCTCTCTTCAGATCTGCAACTCCGACGCGCCGCCGCCCTCCCTCAGTACGGCCTGAGTTCCTCCCTGCGGCATCGCATTCAATCGTTTCGCCACCCTTTGGGCCGACGCGCATCTCCCTAGCGGGACGTCGCTGCGGGTCTAGACGTGGGAGGGCGGGCGGGTTCGCCATTTAGCGGAGTGCAGAAGCGTGGAAGTTGGGATCCTTATAGCTCGTACGTTGCCCGACTGGCCGCCCCCCATCGTCATTCGAAGGCTGGGCACCACCCATCTATGCGACACACGGGAGGCTTTCTATTGCGAAGGCGTCGGACTGTCGGGGGTCAAGATGACACTTCTGAGTTCGAAGAGGGACCAACTCACATTGCTGGACTGGCGCACGAACTTTCTCCCCCCCCCCCCCCCCCCAGAATAGCAAGCAAATGAAGCCAAAAGCAGAGCGGGTGGTCCCAGATTGTGCATGGATATATGTCACACAGAGGGGCTGGAGCGATGAGAAGGTAGGGCTTCGTTTTCGCCACCGTGGTGTACGTTGAGTCGATAGCAATCCTGTTGACCCTCAGTGATGAATTGAGACCTCTCATAGACCACAGGCCCCAGCGAGGGACTGGCCACTCATTGTGCTTCATGGTTTTTGTGTCCGATCGTCGATCCACGATTTTGGCCCAAGTCAGTACGTTTGGAAAATACCCTCTCTTGACATATCCACCTGACCCTATACCATTTCAATCTCCACATGACGGGTGTGTATCTCTATGCCAATGACCCCCTGTATTTTCGCAGGAAAGCTGAGACGGTGTCGATTTAAAAATACAGCGAGCACACAGCACGCGAACATGTTGTCGCATAAAACTGTGGAAACAAACATCAACCCACGCACAAAGGTCGAACCTAACCGCGCATACCTATCTCCAAACAACGCCTTATACTCCGCTTAAGTTACGCCTCGGCCTTCATTCCTATCACCGTATCTTTTCCAAAGACCTCTGTCTTTACGTGGGTCAGCCCGGGGACATTGTCCAGGTGTTCGCTGTATCCAACTCCGTGGCCACCAACGATGACAGGAGCGACAGTGACTATGAGTGAGTCGATCAAACGTTCAGAGGTGCTGGAGAGAAACGACAGGATGACGCGGGCTCCACCCTCGACCATAACAGATCGAATGCCCTCAGCTCGGATCGCTTCCAGGACGGCACGCACGGGGAGATAAGAGCTCCCAGTGTCTGTACACAACCGATCAGGAAGAGCATAGAAGATACAGAAACATACGCACGACTGGGATCTTGCTCCACCAGTATCACTTTCGCCCCCGCATTCTCCAAAACGGCCTTGCGCGCCTCCCATTCCTGGAGCTTGTCCCCTTCTTCGGCGTCAGACGGACGCACAGAGATGACCCACGGAGCCACGCCGGCGCCCAGTTTTGCGTTGTTCAAGAGCTTGCACTTTGGAGACAGGCGGAGCCGAGGATCGAGGATGAGTGGTTGTGGATGATGATAATGCTTGAAATGGTTGTTCTGGGTCGGGAATGGGAGATGACGGACTGGAGCACATTGAACGTCGAAAAAATAAGAAGAGAAGAGAAACAGGACGCACCATTCAGCTGAGGGTTGTCGTTCACGGCAGTGCCCACCCCGATCAGGATCCCATCGTACATCGTCCGCATCCTACCTTGCGTTTGCCCATGAGCACAAGATCAAACAAGCATATCAAAAGGCTCACCAATGCGTCATCCGCATACTCTCATCTCCGCTCAGGATCAATTGCTTTCCCCCTCTCCCAGCGATCTTTGCATCGAGTGACTGGGCGAACGTCAAAGTGACATAGGGGCGTTTCGGGTCAGGAGAAACGAGCTCGGGGATAGGGGATGTCCCAGGCTGCGCATCCGAAGAGAGGCTTCCGAGAAGTAAGGCCAGAAAGGGGGGAGGCCCGGCGTTCGATGGAGATTCAGAGGCCATGAGTGGATCAACGAGATGGCAAGCGACGCGAAGAGGCACTATTGAACGTGAATTTTGAATGTGGCTTTGGTTTGACCTGAGACATCGTTTAGTATTTTTGGCCGTGCAACTTGAGACGATTTGTCCCACCTGAGTATAATGAATGACCGGTTCAAGTGGTCGATGACTCTGAGGAGGCCACTTGCCACCGCGGCGGCATCAACAAAGCGACGCGTCAACACGTGGCTTCACGTGACCGCCGCGAATGCAATAAACGAAACCGCCGCGGCGTTCAGCGCGCTCTTGTCTCTTTCTTCTCAACCACCACAACCCCCAACCCGCTACCCCCCCTTCAACTCTCAACTCATCTCAACATGTCTGGCCGTGGAAAAGGTGGAAAGGTGAGCATCTCTCTCATGCTAAACAACCCAGCGGGGTCGGCGGGCATTATGCGTCCTGGATTGCTTTGCCTCGTTGCTGGCTGGGTTGAGGGTAGTAGTGGCTGACGACTCTTGTGTCTCTCAGGGTTTGGGCAAGGGCGGAGCGAAGAGGCATCGTAAGATCCTACGCGATAACATTCAAGGCATCACCAAACCCGTGAGTACCTCTTGATCCTCGCCCTTGTCGCGCCGCCTAAATACTGGCGCACAGGCTATCCGTCGTCTCGCCCGCCGTGGCGGTGTCAAGCGTATTTCCGGCCTCATCTACGAGGAGACGCGCGGTGTCCTCAAAATCTTCCTCGAGAACGTCATTCGCGACTCCGTCACCTACACTGAGCACGCCAAGCGGTACGTCGTTCTTGGTTGGTTTGTGGGTGTTGGCTGATGCCGTTCTCTCTTGTAGCAAAACCGTCACCGCGCTCGACGTTGTATATGCCCTCAAGCGTTCGGGCCGCACGCTCTACGGTTTCGGTGCTTAGGCTGGCGCCTCTATCACATCCTTTCTTTATGCATTTCTATTGTATGTTTGGACTCCTTGAATTGTATCTCTAAAGCAACCTTGTTCCGGGATGGCCGTATGCGTTCTTTGAGGGATATCCGCGGGAGATGGCGTGGATGCTCTCTGTACGGTCCTGTGTTGTCACCCTGGCAGATGAATATCTTTGGCACAGATGAAACCGGATTTGTCCGAGTGTGTTCAGTTCGATGGGCGTTGGGTGGCTCGATTCTATCTATGTATCTATCGAGCATGATAGTGGAACAAAGTTCTGGGAGCCTGAGGCGGAGACCACATCGTGAGCTAGAAGCAACCAGGGATCAACGTCGGAGTTGCTCTTGTACAGCGGGCGTGAGGATGTTCGAGTATAGATTGCATTGGCAAAGTCAAAGTTTTGACTTTGCAGGGTCAGGGTACTTTGTATGTGGCTGACTCGGAGACTAAATTTCATGCGCGTTGGCGAATCGGAGGTTGACCTACCCTGAACATCTCCCATGGTGCGCATCCCACTTGATATCCCGGAAGGAGTTGCCCGGGTATGCAAAGGGGTGATAGATTGCCACTGAGGTGGTTCTTCATAAGCTCTAGAGCGTTAGCTTGATTGTGGACCAGGATGCGGATGTTATTCGAGCCTTCTGTGTATATCCGTCTAAGTAATTGGGTTCAAGCCGAGCCATGGAAGAACAGAAGGCATGGGTCGAGGGCTAACCCTCGCTATGAGACAGAGAAGATGTCCGAATAGCAGCAGGAAGACAGCACATTGGATTTCGGTGTCAGTCGAGTCGGGACGACGGGACGACTCGTGGATACGAGTCATTGCAAATAAGTAAAGTTTGACGGGCCACATTCTTCGATGGACAGATCGTGGCTGCTGGCATAGCGTCCGATGGTAGCACCCCCGATTTCCCCACAGACACGGATAACATTGTATGCGATAGTCTTCAAGAATGATGCATGGATCTGCAAAGAATGGGACACAGACGTACGGAGCGGGTACGAGTCTGGCATAAACAATCACTGTCAGCATACTTCGAAAAGAAGAGCACCTCAAAACCCGACCAATAGTGCTCGAACGAAACTCCGTGGTGGCAAGGAGAACGTCCTTCTTATCCCCGGACACGGTATGGCAGAATTTACACCGTCTATTTGCGTCCGAGACGAGATTCAACATCAAGATAACACGTACCCCTATCACTGACACTGGGAGATACGGTGTGAGTATGAGAAGTGCAATATCATACACTCGAAGATCTTGATTATACCTCCTTAACCTTGAGCTTATCCCCAACGCGCCGATATACGCGGTCACGTGGCCGTGTTTCCAATATCATACATCGACCAGGTCATAGTGCGTACAAGACGAAGACTGCGTAGAACAAGTATATTCAGCCAGAAATGAAGTCCAAATACGTGCAACGGCACGCACCTTACACCCACACAATTTCATTCCCATCCTTCTTATATACCTTTCCGCCCTTCATGACGAAGGAGATGTTATCCTTCCAAATGGCCCCCTTGAAGTCGTCCTCCAGATCTCCCGTCGTCGCAATGACATCCGCCGCAAAGCCCTTTCGAAGCACCCCGAAGGGCACCTCATTATCGCCCACGACACGCGCGTCCTCTCCCAGCTCATGAACACGCGCCAACCGGGCCTCACCCGCCTTCCCCTCCCACGCCATCGACCTCACACATCTCCAACCTCCCAACGTCGCCCACCCAAGCACGTCCTTCCAGTCCGCTCCAAGGCTGACCATGAGCTGCAGCTCGAGCGCGTTGTCCCCGTGCGGGAAGGGACCCGTGTCCCCGCCGCACGCGATACGGTCCACGCCCTGGTCGACCGCCGTCTTGAACGTCTTGACCATGCGCTCCCACTTCCCTCCTGGACCTTGAGACAGCGTGTGATACACAGCCAAGGTAGGTACCCACGTCGTGGTGGGAGAGAGAGAACCGTGGGCAGTGGACATCTCAACGGTATGCTCGACCGAGTCGAACGCCAGACCGTGTAACGAACTGAGCAACGTTGCATGCGCTGCGACCTTGACGCCGAGACCGTGCGCTGTCGCGAGAATAGCTTCGAGTTCGGGTTTGGTGAAAAGGGCGTAATCGCCCTTCGACCGGAGGGGCGCGACGTCCGCCGTCCGCGATCGGAAGCGGTAATCTGTCCGGGAGGCAATAAAGACTCGTCAGATGATAGTTGGAAGTGGACTGAGGACGGCGTACGTAGAAAATAACATGTGCTCACCTCCGTATATCTGGTCA
Organism: Amylostereum areolatum; assembly: GCA_012932865.1. Taxonomy (NCBI): domain Eukaryota; kingdom Fungi; phylum Basidiomycota; class Agaricomycetes; order Russulales; family Stereaceae; genus Amylostereum; species Amylostereum areolatum. The sequence goes on from SAXG01000023.1 coordinate 612,648, forward strand.
AAGTCAGGAAAAAAGGGGGGCCAATGGCAAGGCGTCACATTCGGGTGGGGTCCGGACGAATTATTACGGCAGGGGGGGCGTCGAGCATCGTGTCAGTGACGAGACGGAAACAGAGAGTAATCGGAAGAACGCGAACGCACCTTGATCCAGTCCGCGCCCGCGCCGATTTGTCGCCTCACAGCCTTGACGCACTCGTCCACACCGTCCACGACCTCCGCACCCGTAATCCCATCCACGCCTTCCTGCCCAACCCTCAACGAGCTCTTCGGACCTATACGACGTTGTTCGCCAAGTCAGCGAAGAAAAGAGCCGGACCGCAGTGGCAGAAAAACAAGGTTCAAGAACACGACAACGTGGCCTCTCTCTCCGGATTCTCAGAAAAGGAAGCTCAACGGAAAAGGGGGTGTGCCAATGCGGGGTATGGGGAACGCACCATAGCTTCCCGTCGGCACAAGTGCGCGGGTCGCGCAAAAGTACCGAGGACCTGGTATGAGTGGGTGTGCGCCAGACAGACACTTGCGCAGCCCGATATCGGCGTCTTCTGCACCCTCCGTCCCAAGATCCCTGTGGCGTTCACAAAAATGCACCCGCGCGTTGTTATGGATAAAAGCACGCAGCCCATGATGAGCGGGGTGGAAGAAGAAAAGGTTAATGTTGATCGTGCGCCGTCGAGGAATGCGCCACAGATTGACGAAAGACGCGCGTTTGCACGGAGAGGGAAGTCGGACGACCAGTGCGGTGTATGATATGAGAACGTCAGGCCGCGCTCCCGGTCAGATGAAGATAGCTTGGGCGCGGACGGGCTACTGACCTAACGGTGGTGTATCCGGCGAGCAGCGTCCGTTTGGCGTGCACGGTCGCGCGCACGGTGCGCTCGACCAGACTCTCCTTTGTGACCTGATCCTCCCATGACGTCTCCGCGTACGGGTGTAAAAAGACTATGTTCACAGACGGATCAGCACGGCGGTTGGCAGGACACAGATACACGTCGATTCGCCTGGACCCCTCCCGGACGGACCACACGAGCACGCGGCGCGACTGGGACTTGAGAGGGAACGTCACTCTCGTGTACGGCAACTACTTTCCATGCATGCATTATGCATACCACACGTATCGGCGAAGGGATTTCCGCGATGCTCGCCTACGCGTGACCGCGTGCTGCTGGACGACCGCGTCGCGTGGTTGTATATGTATACGGCAGCCCCCCCCAGTTTCCCCCGCGGGGATCCACTCACATCACACCTCCCCCGCCCCACACCGCCCAGAAAGAAACACAAGAAGCGCAACCACGCAACTCGCGCGCGAAAAAAAAGGGGGGGAAGAGGGCCGTAGAAGACGCGAGCAAGCCCCATCGATATACCGGCAGCGAGTGAATGTTGAACAACGAGCCCTGTGGAAGAGATGCCACTCACAATGCACATGCGCGTCCACCAGCCCGGGCAGCACCGTCTCCCTCCTCAGATCCACTGTGCCCCTCCCCGCCTCGCCGTCCTCCCCCCCGATCCCGCCGAACACCCTCTGCGCCTCCTCCTCCTCGTACGTTCTCATATCGACGATCAGGCCTGACGCCCGGGAAACGCTGAGCACCCTTCGCGCGAGCAGACGCCGCTCCTCCGAGTCGAACAGCTGTCCCGCGTAGATCTGCACGATATCGCCGTCATCACCAGCGTCCGCGGCGGGGCGTCCGCTAGAACTCCCCGACCCGTCCGAGAAGCTCGAGCTCGAGGGCGTAAGCTCCGCCGACGTCGACATACCAATACGGACCCGGTCGGGTTGTGCGCGCGAGGCCGAGAGGCCTTCACCGGCGGAGGAGGACTGTGGGAGCTGCATGACTCAGTGAGATACTGTATACTGACTGCGGTGACGAACGAAGGAGCGCGGCCACAGTGGAAGGTCCTGCTCAGAAGACTAGCACAGAGTCCGAGTCGTCGTCAAAGGAAAGCGTGGTCGCTACGAACGCATTGTGGTACTTATGCCTTGCAATTGCACGCGACACGGTTCGTCGGAATTGAGTCACGATGGATATCCGAAAGCCTCACCGAGGCGACTCGGAGATTGTTTACCACCGCATCTGTGCCAGTGTCCGAGACGATCCATCGATGGAGAATGCATAACCGTACACGGACGAGCTGCTATGAGGGTGATATGACATGCGCAACGAAGGAAGGATGAAAGGCCTGGGGTTGCTATGAACGACATGAATGAAGTAAAAATACAGGATGTGTATGTACGTGAGGACGTGCAGGGGAAGGCATGTATGTGTGGGGAATCCATGGGCGGTAATCTTGTCCATGAACTCGCGCATGGGTCGTCCGTCGCCAGAAGGGAAGGAATTAACAACAGGAAAGCCAGAAAAAACAAGCGAGAATGAGGCAGACAGCGTTGGGAAAACAGGTACAGTACAGAATCCATCCACGAAGGTCCATGCATCAAACAACAAAACAGAAAATCGGAGTATATGTCGGGTTATATGGGGGGTGAAGTGAATATATGCAGGTATAGATCGACGGAGAGATTGTTAATCGCGTTTTGAGGCGACGAACGGGCCTTCCCAAGGGATGCTCTCGATATCGGTCGTCATCGCGCGCCAGCTGCCGACGAGGACCTGGTCGTAATGGAGATATCCACGGAAGACCCAGCGCGTGTGATCCCTTGGGTCAATCTGACATAAAACGTCATAAGCTCGGAGGAAAGTGTGGGTGAGCAAGAGAAGAAACTCACCGGGATGCGAACCAAGGCGATCAACCCGTCCCACACGCGGACGCGACCGAGGAAGGTGTACCGGCCCCACGCCATGCCGTGGTTAATGTCCGTCTGCCAAGAACGTAGTGTCAACCGCAGTGCATGAATAGACGATGAGCAAAGATACCTCGCCAGTGAAGATAACGTCCCGGATGCCGGAGCACGTCGTGTCGATGTAGTCGACCTCGTCACTCGCGGCGTCCTCGTCCTCCCCCGCCTCTGGGAGACCAGCGTACTCGAAGTCCGCTTGGTAGTCGGCGTGGGACACGGACTGAATCTGGTCATGGTAGCGCCGGTTAATACAAATCTCGCACGTATCCTCAGTTGTGCGAGGACTTGCGCCCTTCAATCACCGTCTCGTGGTCGGTTCGGTTACCTTCGTTGTCGATGACTGTCACGATGTCCTGATCATACACAGTGTCAGTGAATGAAGCCGTAAGATGACGAAACATGAACGTACGCCGTGATGGTGAACCGAGACGGGCGGGAACCATGCGTTGCGGATGCCGTCGTCGAGGCCATCTTCCGGGTTACCCCCAACGAGGACCGGGTTCTGAGGGCTGATAGCGACGTGCTCCTTCAGCCGCATGAAGAGGGGCCAGGTTGACATCCACGGGTTCATTTCGCCAAAGCTCTCCGGCCGAATCTTCGTGCCCATGAGAGTCAGATAACCGCCCAACTCCGGAACCTAGAAAATTCAGCGTCGATAACAGCGACGTCAGGGAGAAACGCGAAAGACGTACGAGGTGACGACCCTGCCAGAGCCCGTTCATGATGCCGGGCTTGTACACGACGCCCTTGAGTTCGGGTTGGGCCCATGGGTTAAAGCAGTTGGATATCCGCTCCCAATCGTTGTCGAAGCACACGCTGGGAGATACAAGTCCAGGAGTGCATATACCCTGGGTTTCGATGACAAACTGTTCGGGCGAGAGTTCGGCTAGGAAGTCCCACGAGGTAGCGGGGAGGAGCTTCGCGCTGCGATGGGCATTGACCTCGTGTATGTCGGCTTGCGTCTGGCCGGCGTGCCCTTGGGCGATCGCAGCGGCGCGGTCAACGGGAAGGTTGCTGGGAACGACGAGAGGGACAGCCTCGCGATGTGAGAAGTAGAGGAGTTTCGCGGCTGAGGCGATAGGCGGGGCGCGAAGGAGGACGCGCTGGCCGAAATGAAAACGGGTATACTCGCCCTCGGGCGGCGGGGAGCGATAGTGTGGATAATCGCCGTGAACGCTACGGACGGTAGCAAGCTCGTCGGCCTGCCAGTCGTCGGGGAGGGGAAGGAGGAAATGGTTGTCGGGGGCGTAGGCAAAGGGATACTAAAGGCAATCTGTGAGACGGGTTACGTACGGGGACGAGGCGGAACTCACCCTGAATGCCAGGGTCATGAACGGCAGGATCAGGTTGATGAGCTCCTGACGACGTTCGGAGGTTTGTGACATCAAAGATGCTAGGGGAGGAGATCAGTGAACGAGGGAGGAGAAGCAGGAACAGGCGACGTACAGTTATCCATGGTCAGCCAGAGAAGCCAAAGGGCAAGACAGTTGATAGGTTCGTCGACGGGCCAACCGTCCTGCTGACCTTCCATAAGACGAGTGCGAACAAACCTGTCGACGAAGGCGCCGAGGCCTGCCCACTCGAGTTGAGCGTGGTTCTTGCCGTCGTTTTCGAATGCGAGAAAAAGTAGTTCCCAAAAGTCGCCGAGGACGGTGGGAGCGTAGATATCGCCTTGCCTGATGCGCTGAAGGGAGGAGCAGTAGATGCGGAGCTGATTGGCCAGGTTGCGGGAGTGGAGGGCTTTGGGGCCGAAGCGGCGTTTTGCAGCGGTGATATCGAACATGCCGATGAAGATGTCTCTGTAGAATCCGTTGTTATGCTTGTAGGCGAGCGCATTGTAGATGTGACGGCAGGTGAACAGGAGGGGAAGGAGCAGTGCGGGGGGACCGAGAGGGTTTGCGAGGACGAGCTCGAGGGCGATGTTCTGGAGGAGCTCTTGGGGGATGAGGAGGAGGGGGGAGACGGGGAGGTAAGGGGAGATAGGCATGGGGGAAGGGGGGAAGGGAAACGGCGGGGGGCAGACATTGGAGAGAGGGAAATACGGATGCTTATAAGCTGTCTGGAAGGAAGAGACCGCGTCCTGATTTAGCAAAGACGTGATCACCGAGACGCGTTCAAGCGCGCAGGGCATGCTCAGAGTCCCGGCGGCGTCATCCTCATATCGACCCCAGCGTACGGCTCCCTCTGGATAATTGAATAAATGGAACTTTTGGGCATCTGCCACGGCCCCGCCCTGTCCTTGGCCGGCGTCCTCCTCGCCCCTTTCGTGTCGCATTCACCCCCCAACCGACGCCGCCAACATAAATATACTGTCCATTCAATGTATTTTTTTTTTGCGAAACCTGAACATCGCCGACACCCGTTTCTTCGGTCCCCGTCCGCCATCTGCCCGCGCCGTGTCCTCGTTTCCTTTCATTTCCCTTCCATATCCGTCCATCAACCTTCCAGAAACGCGCGGCGATATCTCCGTCGACGCTTTCCTTTCCCCGACCATCTCGACCTCCCCGCCGACATACTAACCTCCAGGCTCCTGCTGCATTGGTCGCCGCCGCCAGCACGCCATGCCACGGCACGACCGTCGACCGTCCTCCTGCACAATGCTACACGTAATGGTGCCGGTAAGTAGCCCTTTACGAGATATGTCAACTATCAATCCCTTCTGGAAAGCTTTAATTGCTCTCCTGCACACCGCTCACGACCTCGCTTACTTTTCTTCTGCCGCGCTTTCGAGAAAGGAAAAAAACAACTTGAACTAACGGCATCCAGACGACATCGGCCTTATAACACCACGTCTTCGTACCCACCTTCGCCCGGTCAATTCGTCACCTTCGGCTCGTGTTGACTCTCGTTCTTCGTTCTCTTTCAGACTCATGTCCTCCCCGCTTCCCCTCTCTCCTGTAGGCCTACTTCCGGGTTTTAATATGTCTTAACTCGCCTTCATTAGGGAAGCCCCCTCCATCAGCGCCGTAGTCAAGAATCGCCCCGCCTTGCTGGCCGTCCCCTTAAGCCCGCTACTTGCCTTTTTGACCGTGACCCCGTCCCCTCGTCGACGTAATCCTCCCCATGACTCGAACCTGCATCGCCGTAGCGTGGTTCTCCGGCCACACAGACGCACACGGTCACTATCAACCAGACTCATCAGACCTCGTATTTGTCTGGGAACCTCTTGGGAACCTCCTCTTCGTCTTCGTCCACCTTCTTGCCGCTTCTTTCACTCCCCGTCTTCTTCTCATGCGCAGCCCAATGGCCTCTTCCCCCTATTTTTCCTCTCGCGGCCTCCGCCGTGGAGCGACCCTTCAAGAATCAAAACATACGCATCTCGTGCCGCATCGGCACTCTCCTGAAGGCTGGCAGTCCGAACTTGGTCCGAACGTAGTGCTCGTGTCGTAAGGCAACACCATAGATCAACAGCCAAGTTTTATTTCAGTGATATGTCCTTCAGTCCATGGTGTCAAATCGCAGAACTCTATCACGTCAAACGGAGAGCGTGCGCGGACTACGTCTGTCGCCGCGGACACCAGGGATCCATCGCTCGCAAGGGTCCATATCAACATACCCATCGTACGTCACCGCCATCCCATGCCCTTGCGGGAGAACACCACCCTCGATCGCCGCGGTTGCTTTCCGTCACGTACGTTCGAATAACCTCCTGAACGTGTTCGGATGGATCAACGCGAACACCCCGCTCGCTCGCGGCAGTCCACGGCGATATGGGACACGGATTCATCATCCCCCAAAGAGCCAGAGGAGCGAGAACGTCCTCCGCACTTCGCCCTCAAAAATTCACAAGCTTCCACCCGCTCCCACCGTAACAGAGGGACACCGCCGCTGTCGGAGTTGGCACGAGACGAAGGACGGATAGAAGGACGCAAACTTCAAGCTCAGCTCGGACACGCGCACGCATCCCCACACGGCGTGCCGCCTCGATCGGCACGTCCCTTCACGGATGTTCGGTCTCGCGCGTAGAGTTCAAAACTTCAGATCTTCAGAAGCGGGCGCGTGGGTGTGGGCGTGCATACGCATCGTATCGACGGTTCATTGTGTCCGGGCTCGCGTGTTACTCCTGGGGGACGTCGGCAGTAAGTGTCTGTTGTTGCATTTATATATCTGGGCGTACAGACTCCATCGGAACCCTGAAGGATCACAGGCGGCGTTTCCTTCCGAGGTCTGGACTCGTTCACTTTTTTTGTACTAAATAGTAGTCCTCGCGTGTCTTCAAGGTTACGCTCTCCCAAAGGCCAGGTCCGCCAGCCTGCGCCTCGTGTCTTTGAGGATACCCCCCCCCCCCCCCCCCACATCTGATCGAGCCTGGTCCTAAGGTCCCCTCGCCCTTGCAGGCCGCAGGCAAGAGTATATGCACCCTCGATTGACCTACGGTGGAGCCCTGTGCGGCTCGGGTATCGGTAGGTGAGGTCGGAACGAGGAGAGAGCGGCTTCTTCCATGATTCGTTGAAGCGTTTGAAGAAAGGTACGGACTCCGTCGTGCGAATCGCAAAACGGGGATTGCATACGGCCCTATGTTACGCCAGGGCACAAACCCACACGCCAACCAGGTTCTCTTTATCGCTGGTTCGAAGGCACTGAGGATCATAAAAGGTTCCACGTGTACAGGCGTATATACAACACTCACGCCTGCCGTCGCACTGCGAAACGCACCAAGATCTGAGTCGTGCACACGCCTAAACTCGATAGAGCGGTTGCCACGGTCCACCTATTTAGACGCGCGCTCGTTTGTATGTAAACGAGCGGTCTCGGAGTGGTGGCTCCAAAGGCTGTTTGACACCCTTGAACTTTATTTTTATTTTCGAGTGTAAAAGCGGAGTGTGGGGGCGTGCCTTGTTGCGGGCGCGGTGAGATGGATGTGTTGCTGGGATCATGGCTGATGGAAGGGCGCAGGCTTAGGCTTGGGAGGTATTGAAGACCCGTGATGCATATGCTGTTGAGCGAATGTGGCCGTTTCGTGGTGTGGTTTTGGCCATGTATGTCAAGCCTGCCAGTGATACTTACGGGAGCAACTCCTCACAGACTCGCTCGCGGTTGATTTTTCGTGCGTTTCTTCCTTCTTCGTAATCGTATGCAGGTAAAATTCCCAGCATAAACCAGCGAACGCTTCCTCTCAAAAAAGCGCCTCTTCGCCAGTCGCTGTCGTGCGATCCAGCTTATACGTACCCCGCGATGCCGCGTCGAGTCACCGCCGTAAGGTTCACAACGCATCCCTATACCAGGCTGTAGTATATATAGAATCAACACGGACCCAGAGTCAAAAAGCGACTGTATTGAGCCGTAAGCCTCCCCAGTGCGAGATGTCCACAGGTCACTGCAAATCATTGCTCGATCGGTGAGTACCGGTGAGTCGTGTCACGAAAAAGCGCCGCGTCGCGCTCCTGCCATGGGATCGTGCGCGTGATCGCGCAGCGCGCGCCCCAGCGGGGTGGAGGGCGTGGGGCTCTCCGAGTCTCCAGACTCCGCCGCGTTCCCAGCCCCGATTGGGACTCCCGGAAGGCGCGCAAGATCCAGGAATGGGTAGATTCAGGTCCAGATGCGCGGGAAGGCGCCGGCGGGTGGGCGGCTTTCCGATTCCGGTATTCTGCTCAGGGTGGGCGTACAAATTGTGTGTGCTCAGACTCCAACTCATCCGAACTTCCACGCTGAGAGGATGCGAGGTGTTGTGATGCCACTCCTTTCCCCCCCAACCTAACATCACTTCACCGAATGGACAGCGTTTCAACGGGATAGCAGGGAATCGGATGGAAAGTTCAAGAGTGACCGCATCGTCGGGGGAGCAGTGCGAATGCCAATCCGATTTCACCCCACCTCTTCGCGCATCCCTTCGTGATGGTCCTGGACGGATTGGTCGCCCTCATCGCGCTCTTTGTGCCCACCGTCTCCGTCATGGATCGTCGCCCGTCGACAAAGCTTCTCCCATCAAGGCCGACTGACCCGATTGACCGATTTCCTCTTTTCATGCCGTGCTAAGCCGTGGCTTTCAGCAGCAGAAAAGTCAGGTTCTTCGTGATGGAAGCTCCATGGATTACGCTTGCCTTCCATCCGGCATAGAAGCATGTTTACTTTCGACCTTGCTGTCAGATTGTGGCGTGGTATTCCCAATGAGGAAGGTAAGTTACCTAGACGGGAAGGAGAACCGGCCACGAGGCTCTCATCGACGCTCGCGTGGACGCATACATCGTCCGATAAAAAGGCTCTGAGTGGGGATTTTGCCCTCGCTGTCTCTTTTCTCCCCCCGCGACGTCGCCCACCGCCACCCCCAATACCAACTCCAACGCCTTCGTTCCCGCCTGTTTCACCATGTCCACTCGTTCTCGCACTTTGATCAACAACGCCCTTCCCGCTTCCCGCTCGCTCTCGTCCTCCATCTGGGCCCCCCAGCCTCAAAACGACGACAACACCTGGCCTCGCAGCCTCTCGTCCTTCAGTCCCCCGACCGAAAATCACCCGCCCTCTTTCAGGACCGACGACCGCCGTCCTCCTCCGCATATCAGCACCAATGTCGAAGACACCTATGGGTATCCCTCCGGCGGTTATAAGCGCGATATCGGCGCCATCGGCGACGGACGCAAGAGAAGCGGCCCCGAGGACGACAACATCGTGCGTATATGCGTCGTTTATGGCAACGGATGCTAACTTATACGCGCTCTCTAGCATGTCGAGCAGCTGCTTCGTGCTCTCAACCTTAACTCGCCTGCTCCCTACCCTCCTCCCCCGCATTTTAACATGAATATAAATGCGTCGCCAGAACTTTCTCCTTGCTCAGCTACATCCTCGCTTCTCACCCCGACCGACTCGCCGTCCAGAGCCGACCACTTCCCATTGAAACCTCCCTTCGACTTCAACATGGTCATGGCTCCGTCCAATGGCTTGATGTTCGACTCCGGGGCCCAGTACCGACCTACCGATATGTTCTCTGCTTCTGCTTCTCCTGCTCAATACCTTTCCGCTTCACCGCGTTTCAATCATCATCGCAACTCCCCGGAGGTTTTCCCCTTCTTTGAACCGCTCTCAGAGTCGCCATCGCCCGGTCTCGCTCCCCCTCCTCACCACCACGGCCCTCGCACAGATCTACGACATTCATCGGACGCTCATTGGCGCCCAGAACGCATTCATACGTCCTCCGAGTGGCTCAAACCGGACGACAACGTCCGGGATCGTGTCTCGTGCCCCGTGTCGGACGGCCTTTCGGCGCGTTCCTCGGGATTTCCGTCGAGTTTCTCCATCATGCCACAAAGCCCTCCCCAAGTCTCTCCCAATGAGGTTAGTCGCTCATTTGGAGTACTCAGATTATCGAACTTAATTTCGTTCCCCAAAGCCGATCAATTTCCTTTCCCTCTTGCACCCGTCCTCGTCCCCGCCCTATCCTCTCTTTGTATCGCGAATTATTAAATCCTCGGACCAGCAAGCTTCGATTTTCTTGCAGCAGAAGCTCAAGGTTGCCGACGTGGATGAACGCGCCAAAATTATCGACGCTATATGTGCTCGCGGCTTTGAGATGATGGCTCATCGGTGTGTTTGCCTCGTTGTTATCAAGCGCTCGCGTGGTGGCTGACTGTATGCGCACGGATCGTCAGTTTCGGTAATTGGGCAGTTCAGCGTTGCCTTGAGGCGGCGTCGACCGTGGAGGAGCGCCGAAAGATCGTTCAGTGCATGAGGTTCGTGATCTATTTCCCCGTCAGTTTCGAGATCTAACCGCGTGTCTTTAGGGGTCGCGTTGTCGAACTGGCTTCAAACTGTTATGGTTGTCACGTCCTGCAAAAGGCTCTCGACTGCGAGGAGGATGTTCGCCTCTTGATCGTCTCTGAGCTACTCCTTGGAGATCCCGCTCAGACGCTCGTCAACAAGCACGCTTCTCATGTTTGGAGCAAGGTGAGGGCGGTTGATCTTCGTCTGGCCTAACTATACTCACTCTATTTTGAACAGATCATGGAATTGACTTGGACGGCGCCCGCCCCGCCGATCTTTGCTTAGTACGTCGAAGAGAGGTCTCGCCCTAATCACGACGAGCTGATAAACTTTTCCAGCGTCAACAAATCTCTCAAGGGGAAGTGGGCCTCGCTCGCTTGCCACGAGACCGGGTCATTGGTCGTCCAGGTTGGTCGTCTTCCCGGTGTCTGTGTCGTTCTATTCTTACCGTCCCCGCAGCATGCTTTCGAGAACCTTGAGGAGAGCGCTAAGGACGGGATCGTCGACGAGCTGCTCAGCCAGGGAACGGCCGTGTTTAGCGAGGTCGCTAAGAACCAATGGGGGTCGTACTGCGTACAACACAGTATGCGCGTCCCGCATCCTTAACTTCATTTTCGCTGACGCAGAACCTCCAGTCCTTGAGCACGGGTCGACCAAGCATCGTCAAATGGCCCTGGAACATATTATCTCCGGCCTTCTGGACTTCGCAACGAACGAGCAAGGGTCGAAGTCGGTCACTAAAGCGCTCAAGGAGGGAGGCAAGGAGACTTTGGATCGTATTATCAAGCGCATGGCTGAATCTACCAAGGGGTACGTTGGACCCCTCGTTTCGCAGTACGTCTGCTGACCTCTGTCTGTAGGGGGCGACGTGCCATCATCGTCGACCTGGCGCTATCGGTCACAGGTAGCCAGCTCATCGCCGCCGTTCTCCCGAATGTGATTACATCGATTGTTTCTCTCCCCCTTCGCGTGCTAAAGAAGCGTTTCATTTTCGGCAGGTTGATAAGGACCAGCGTACGATCCTCTACGACGCTATCCGCGGACATATTGTCACCTTGCGAGGCTGCAAGACCGGATCCAAGGTTATTTGGTTATTGTGAGTGTTGCATTTCTCGTACATCACCGCATACTAACGAGTAGGGCGCTGGAAAAGCGACAGAATGGTGCGTCTTGCACCTCCGATTCCTGCACTGACTCGTTGTTGACATTGGGCGTAGCGCGCATACTATGGCTACTGAAGACGCCAGCTCAGCGACTGGACATTTACCTACCAAACCCTCGCAATATTTCCGACTCCATCTTAGACCAGCATCGCATCTCACCGACACCATTTCAGCAAGCATCAACGCTCTCGCCTCAACCACGCATATATCGGAACGTCTCAAGAATTTCTCATGCAATCATAGCTTCCTCTGTATCTTTCCCGTATCCCGCATTCAACAAGCCTCAACCTCGCACGCCATAGCTTCACGATCTTCGAACCTGCATCTTCGTACGCCATGTTACTTCTGCTCCTTGATTCCCCCGTTTCCCCGCATATCTTTTCTTTCTATGGCTTGCGTGCACATCATACTTGCCGTCCTTCGCGCACCTTTCGTTTATCCCTTCACTGCATAACGTATCCTCGTCTCTACAAAGAAAAAACCACTGTAGCTCCGTGTATCTCCTTATCGCAAACTGTATCACCCCCGCCGCCATGTACACTACTGTATCTCCCAACCAAATCGAACCAAGTCGCGTTGTTTATGCTGCCGAGTCGTCAGTCATTCATACGTTTACATCGTACCCCCTTCTCCTGCTGTCTACCGATCGTCCTCGATAGTGCAGGAGCAAATTCAAGCCATCTCAGCGAGAATTGCTTTCGATTCTTCTGCGAACGAATAAACATTATATCCTTCGGGCGACTCCTCGAGGTAGAACGTCGACCGGTCATAAGGCGTGAGTGGAATGTCATGCTTCAAACGAATGGGAAGATCGGGCTGGACATCGGACACTCAGTATCAAGAGTATTATGAGGGGCGAGGGGGGGGAGGACTGACATTCGACGTGTATAACCTCCCAAATGAAACGAGGGAGCCGTTTTCGTCCGCCTCCTTCACAGCAGAATCCCTCGTAAATCCACCGTTAGCGATGTAGGCCTTTCCGCGCCATATATCGCGCAGGAAATCGTTGGACTCGGCGAACCGAACGTCTCTTTCGAACGAGCCGGCGATACGCGGCTCCACGACCGAGATATAGCCGAAGTCGGGATGGCGGTTGCGGATTTCGCGGACGAGGTAGCTGAAGACGGGCCTTGGATCCTCGGGCTCAACGTCGTTGTCTACGATCGAATGAGCAAGGAAGTCGCTTGAGGTGATGTAGTTTACGTGCCAAAGCCTGGGGCCGTCGCCCAAGGAGATAGTTTGATGCCTACCCTGTCAGCGCCGACCGCACCCGCCACCGCATCGACGATCTCCAACGCAAACCGCGCCTTGTTCTCCGGAGAGCCGTTGTACTCGTCCGTCCGATTGTTCGCGAAGTTCTTCAGGAACTCGTCGAGGTGGTAGCCCGAGGAGCCACAGATTTCGACGCCGTCGAAGCCGGCTTTGTTTACGGCGTTCCGAGCCGCGTCAGCGTAGTACTGCACGTATTGCTTGATCTCTTCGCGCGTCATGGGGCGGGGTGCCTTGTTGTAGCCTTTGAAGGGGATGTCGCCGGCGGAGATATAGGGGAACGAGGGGTCGAGTTCGGCGAGGATGTCGGGGTCGCAAAGACGGCCGACGGTCCAAATCTGGCAGAAGATGAACGATCCCTTTGCGTGGACCGCGTCGACGACCTAGAACCGAACGGGCGCAAGATGTGAGCACGAGTGCACGCCGCCGCTTCGCATGTGGCATACTTAAGCTCACCTTCTTCCATCCAGCGATCTGTTCGTTGGACCAGATGCCGGGAAGACCGCGCCAGGCAAGGCCAGCATCTTGCGGGGTGATGTATGTTGCCTCCGTGATCAAGAACGTGCCGGGTACGGCGGCGCGTTGGGCGTAGTGCTCGACTATCATGTCGCTGACCGTGTGCGTCCTGTCCGCGCGATTACGCGTGAGGCCGGGCATGATCACGCGATGTTGGAGGCTGACACGGCCGAGTTGGTAGGGCTCGAAGAGTTTCGACGTCGCCATGGTTGGGCTGTCGAAGAAGGGCAGGTGAGGCATGGTTATTGTCGTTCATGCGCCCTTTTCAACCCGTCAGTCGAACAGCGAACCCACCTGGACTTTCGATGCAAAGTCGTCGATTGCCATCGCCCACCACACGCGGATTACTAGATGCCCCACCCGTCCTCTTCAGACCCACGTACAATGAGCGATATCTGACGCTTAATCAGTCGGTTTATCCACCCGGGCAGGTTGTTGGCGGCTTACTATGGGCGGCATGCAACAGCCAAACTAATGCAGTTTTAGTCATGCATACAGCGGTAACTGGGGAGGCTGGCCTAGACGAGATAGAGCTACCACAGCGAAAGATCAACGACGATCAGAGATTGCGTGAAAGTCTGAATTTACATGCCGGACTTGTGGAATTTCGGTGAAAAAAGCGTTAAATAGGACGATAGGTCGCTTTGTCTCTAGAGACAGGTACAGAAAGGGTTGTCACAACTCACGAACGCGCAAAAGACAGGAGCGTGGACTCTGGAGCAAGGAGGAACGGAGAGGCGGCGCCGGAAACTGACGTATTCATGCCTCGAGCAAGACTGTCTCTTCAGTTTCTCCCGTACGGCCCTACTTACTGGTCTTTGCTCTCCGGTCTGCACCGCAGCCGCCTATGAACAATATCAATGGGAACCTGAAGACCACTCGATGCGAAGATTCTCACCTGAGAATACATATCAAGACGACAGTCGATCTATTTTAGGATGATGATTCGTCCGAAAGGAAGGCAAGGTAAACAGACAATGCACAGCCAGATACAAGGAAGGATGAGCACCGAGCAAAAGGAAACAAGAGCACAGCGGAACGACCGCCGATAAATTCGAGAACATCTTTAGTACAACCCGAGCATGGTACTGGCCTGATTCATCAGGTCGACAAAGTACGATCTCCCCTCAGTATCGCTGTCATCAGTTATAACGAAGCCGCCGTCCATCTCTTCCACCGATTCATTTGAGTTCACGATATCCCCGTCTTCATCTTGAACAGTGATAACCTGGGACGGAGTGTTGAACTGGGTTGCTGAACCATCGTCATGATCAGCAGCATCGTCCAAGGCCTCAAAGATAATTCCCGCAACATGCGACCAGTCCGTGGGCATTGCGCGACGCTGAGCATTAACAGGATGTGTGGATATGCCTGTGCCGGGAGGAGAAGATCGACTAGAACTGGAAGAGCCACTGATAGTGCTCGGTGTGCCTTCTTCATGACTAGTATTGTCCCAGCCAACGAAGTTGGCGATGACGGGAACTTTGCCATTCCTGGTCTCGATGGTATCCAGATCGATGGATTGTAGTAGCTCCTCGTCCGAAAGTGACTCAAGTATGGATGATATCTTGTCCTGGAAAGCCTTGTTTCCTAAAATCACGCCACGATTAATCGAGAGAACAAGGCGTTTTTGACAACGAACCTCCATGAATCTTGCGTGTGCTTCCACGCGTGATGCCGTTCTCGAGCACCGAAACCAACGATACAGTTGTGGCATGTGAGACAATGACGGTGATATGAACCTGGACTGCGTCGCAAGCTGGTAATCGGTATAAGGCCAGGATATTTGCACACTTTATGAGATCTTCGTGTTACCTTTTGTCTCGTTCCCAGAGGTGCCATCGCCAATACCACCAGTGGCCCTCGAAGATGCTGGTGAATTTTGACCCTTGGATTTGGGGACGCCAGCGTCCTCTGAAATTGTCGCATATATTAGATCAGAGACTGTACAGACCGATGAGGCAAAGCAGACCTTCTGTTGCCTTTCCATTTGTAGGAGTGGAATCTCTACTGTGTATGTCCGCACCTAGGGTCGCTTTGCTCCAAGCTTCGGCTGATATTAACTGTAATGACTCGTTTCGACTAGGTCTTCGTAACTTGAACGAGACCGCTTACCTTGACCAGGGCCATGCCGTTCTGGGCACTCACGCGGAAAGCGCGTGCCGCCCGATATTGACGTCTGTACCCTTTTGCGTCTATGTAGGCCGACTTCAAATACAGCTCTCTGGCGAAGCAGCGAAAATTGAACACGGACGTAAGTAAGTAAATTTTACAAGTTCCAGCTGTGAAGATACGCACTGCTCCATGATTCCATCTACAGCGCGCGTTTGTTCGAGGTTGTAATACTTCCTATGAGCGTCGATGATCTGGCGCGTCTCCGAAAAGGTATCTTCGGCGCGGGCGTGGTGGAATGACGGACTGCAGACACGGAAAAGCTCCTTTATGCCTTCTTTGCCAAGCATGACAAGGCACACGATGGATGCTTCGCCGGTTGGTATCATAGCTGTCGAGGGGTAGAAATGAGACGAGGACGAGGGTGGATTGGGAAAGACTGCGCTATACCATACGGTCAGTCCATACAATCTCTTTTATAGCCAACATAGCGCTGAATGAGTGTATTGGGTGATCAGGATCACTTCGACGACTGTGAGAGGAGGCGCATGAGGAAGCTTCTAAGTTAACAATAAAGCTGGCCGGGACCTGGCAGGGATTGGGTGTAACTTCCCATAAGCAGTACAATTGACAAGAGCGCTGCATCCAGTAGAGCGGTGCACAACGAAATTGAACGAATAGAGAATAAGACAAGAATAAGAGACGCTGGATCCACGACTTCAATCTAGTTCACTCGTGACGCATGAAAAACGTAATAATGTAACGCGTTGCGTCGTCACGTAATTACATCTTTGGTCGGCCCGCCAGTTGGCAGTTACAGTCAAGTTACAGTCCCATCTCTTTCTCCTCTTCCTTTCATGGCTCCCCGTCTTGCTGAAGATTATGCACCGAAGGTCCCCATCATGGATAAGAAGGTGACCCCCTCCACTCTCACTGACATCGAAAGGATGTGGAGAGACCAGCAAAGTTGGCTCAAGGAGCGGGGTTATCTACTTCGCCCGCGCTTTCGACCTGATTGGGTACCGTCATGGACTACGGGAAACACTCCCGGGGATTATAGCGATGCAGAGGATGTTCGACGCTGTATAGTGAGTACTGCTGCAAACCTCGGATGCGCGTTTACTGACTGTCCTGCAGCCCGGACCCGTTATGGACGCCACACGCATATCGGACGGTGCATATGTCTTGCTCAAGCATGTTTATATTCCCAGCCACCCACACGAAGTTGAAATTATGAAGTATTTATCTTCAGATCTGCTCAAAAGCGACCCTCGCAATCGCTGTGTCCCCCTCCTGGAGTCTTTCGTTGTTCCTGACTACCCCGACGACATCGTTCTCGTCCTACCGTTTCTCAAGAAGTTCAATAAGCCTCGGTTTGAAACATTCGGAGAAGCTATGTCGGCATTTACACAGATATTTGAGGTATGGGCGACGTCCTTGGTAGTCCCGCACCCGCTTACCACCATCGCCCTATATAGTCGCTTCAGTTCATGCATGAGCATAACATCGCGCATAGGCCGGTTATATTCTGTTTCAAAACAATGTATATGGACTAATTACTTTTGATTAGGGACTGTACGGCTCAAAATATCATGATGGATGCAACACCGATGTATCCTCATCCCTGGCATCCCGCCGAACCGTCTCGCCGTCGTGACTGGAAGGGAAATGCCAAAGCCTATACGCGCACACAACGTCCAGTCAAATACTACCTTATTGATTTTGGGCTTTCCGAACGGTTCAATCCGAACGATGGTCCTCCGTTATCATATCCGTCTTTGGGTGGTGACAAGAGTGTCCCGGAACAAGTACACGGAAACCTCTGCAATCCATTCCAGACAGACGTGTATTACATTGGAAATGTCGTTCGTGTGCACTTCATGGAGGTGCGTCGTTCATCGTCTTCATATGATGTGTAAAACCGTCTGAATATAAAGCTCTAGAAATACCATGGTTTTGAGTTCATGAAGCCGCTTATCGCCGATATGGTCCAGGCCGAGATGGACAAACGCCCCACTATGGACGAGGTCGTCACTCGTTTTCAAAAGATTAGGGATGAATTGAACTGGTGGAAGCTTCGCTCGCGCCTCGTCAGTCGCAAAGAGTGGTCTATTGTTCGCCCGTGGCGAGCAGCCCGCCACTGGTACTTGACTGCAACTGATATCGCTACTGGCAAGGCCGCCATTCCAGAGCCGTGAACTGCCCCTGTCGAAACACACTTCTGTCCTACTAAACACACTGCTGTCTTACTGCTTTGATGCTGTCGTTCTTACATTAGTAGTTCCTTGCTATCGCCGTCCCTCGCACGTCCTTACTGTACCCTTGTTAACGCCCATGTATCAATTTTGGATGGAATATCGTTGCACTGCTAGTGAAGTGTACCGGCTGTAAGCAGTGTTCCTTATGCCCCGTCACCAGGAAAGTGTAACACTGGTGTGATAGCATCAACTTAATGACATGGGACCTCCATGCAGGATAATGACACCAGGATCAGGTTCCTAGCTAAGGATGTAAGTACAGATGCTTTCATTGTTTGGCGATTGGGCCGGAAGAAGTGCGTCACAAGAGCCCAACACCGGGTTTCATGGCTATTGGTCGCTATAGTCACGTCATGGGACAAAAGCCTCAGCTCTCGAGAGCTCTATGCGGTAGTTTTCTGGGCGCATCATGTAGATGGATGTAATCATTGAGGACTGAGTTTTCATCGATCTTAAGGCCCCATGCGGTCCTGTGATATACATAAGACGACTTTCTATGGGTCGAAAAATGGATACCTGCATAATCAACCTCTGTTCATAGAGGTATCCTTGTCGTTCACTGGGCAATTTCGGAAGGTTGTACCCCCGAGGTATCCGCGCCGCATACGAAGTATCCAGTGTCCGAGAAGAGAACAAAAGGACCCATGGTATATTGTTCTCATTCAAAGATCGTTCAGAGTCGACAGATTGATCCGTGTGGGTGCACATGGGTCCGGGTCGACGTCGTCAGATCATGTCGCTCACAAAAAGATTCCACGGCTTGTCCACTTAAGACCTTCGTTGTCGTTTGTGTCGGCGCTGCTTCTCGAAGATGAAGGTTGGAGAGCAAGAAGCTGAATACGTCGACGCGATGCTATTGTTCTAAGTAAGCATGAAGTGTCCATCGCGTTATTGGGTATGGGCGCATGCGTACCTATTAAGTGCCCGATTCCAACCTGGTCGTCGGGGTGGGAGTATAACGGGTTTTATTGTTGCTCATGGATCAGAGTGACAGCGATTGTACTGAAGACGGCTGAGAAGTTGTCAGTGTGGTACGTGGCAACCCTTAGTATGATGAGAAGAATAGAAACCGTAGCACCATCAACCAATGATATCTTGTCGCAAGTGGGATTGAACTCTACAAATACATAAGTACACATGAGGAGAGGTGGTCGCGGAGAGATGTATCCCAAGACGATATCTTCGGAGTGTTCTAGCTATGGTAATATTCCACGGTCCACGGTGAGCTCAGTTAGAAGTGAGCGACACATCCTGGATCCACCTCGTTATCATGTCCTGCGATTGCGCTTTATGGGCGAATTATTATTGTAGAAAGTGAAAGGAAACTCACCAAAGCGGCCTCGCCTTGGTCGAAGGGAACCATATGGCTATGACGGAAGAGTCAACAAACCGCCGTGAGTATGCGTAAAGCCACATACCCTGCCTCAAAGACGGTCACGAATGAAACATTGCCTGCACCGAAGCCGCCGGCGCCGGCGCTACGTACCTCACCGGCGACACGACCGGAGTCGAGGGTGACCCACTGCAACGGCTTGGATGCAGCGAACTCCTCGTGGAACTTGTGCTCGAGTTGTTCGACCCACCGCTCGTTGCCCTGAACGCAAGCATCAGCATTTCGTTCGGGAATATCATAATGGATCCTCCTCACTAGGTAGTTGCACATCGCGTCTGATATGCATGCATGTGAGTGTTGATAGAAACAAAGAACAAGCGACGATACTACGCACCCGCGTTACCAGCGTAGACAAGTAGACGGATCCCATCGTTGATGAGGTCAGGGAGGAGAAGTGCACTGTTATGTGAGCCATCACCCTGGAAGAGGAACGCCTGGTTGATGTCCAGGTTGCACGATGCAAATTCGCGGGATGCGTCAACGCCAAGGGTGGCCTTCACTTTCGGGTCATTGAGGTAAGTTTCGATCCAGGTGAGTTCGCGATAGCAAAGCGCGCCATCCTTCTGGCGATCACAAGAGCGGCGTACGTCGTATAAGTTCTTTCCAGTTTCTGCGACGTGAATCAGCCTTCCATATATAGATGGCTAAAAAAACAGACGCACGTTGGAGTGGACCGAAAAGCTGGCTGTTGCAATAAAGTCCGGCGGGAACACACGCAAGCTTGGAGTTGAAATCGTAGCAAGACTTAATGAGGCGCTGGCACGTCGGCACCTTGGTCCTGAGGGCCTGGCATTGCGGGCCATTAGGGTCGTCGTAGACGGGGTACGGACCGTCACATGCGTAGTCGGGAACGGAAGCCATCTGAACATAGGGGTCGGTGAGGCCGTTGGCAAGGATAACAGACGCCAAGTTGATCTTCTGAACATGCGGGATCGGCGCAAGGGCAAGCTCCTTGTTCTTCTTGTAGATAACCGAAGCAATGTTGGGGGCGTATGTTCCACCATAACTCTCCGCTGCGAGGTGGAAGGGCTGATCAGCGTACTTGGGGTAACGCGCCAGGAAGAGCTCAAGGAAGGCGTAAACATCTTCCCCAGCAACGGGGCTGGTGTTCACGGTTGAGCCATCGTCCGAGTAGGAGTACCCGACATTGATAGGTTGGTCCAGGAAAATGATATTGGCATGTTCGTTCCAGGAGTGCTGGTTGAAGGTCGTATTCTTGCCCTCGTCGGCGATGCGGCACGGACCGAGCTCCATGAGTAGGCCAGTAGATGAACTGCACCCTGGACCGCCATTAAGCCAAAGCACAAGTGGGTCATTGGCGGGGTCTCCTCGGGACTCAAAGAACCTAGAAAGAACAGGATAGTATGAGAAACGTGTTGGCAGCTTGCTGCGCATATGCGCACCAGTAGAACAGATGTTTGCCGTCAGTTATGTCGAGATAACCTGAGTACTGCTGTACGGAAGCATCACAGATCTCGGGCTCGGTTACTCTCAGTTGATAGTCAGAAAATGACGGGTGGCTGATGAGTTCATCTGCAAGGCCAAAGGTAAATATATGCTCAGGAGATAGGAAGTCGAATACCCACAAGTCAGGCCGTTTTGTTTCACAAACTGCTGGCCAAACACATCGCGCCACGTCTCGACCTTGTCCTCCACTTTGCCCCTCAACTTCTCCACCTTCTCCTCCCCGGATGAGAAGACCTCTTCCACGGCATGGAGGACGTTGTCGACGCCCTGCGCGATTGTGCCAAATATGCCGCCTGTAGCGATATCGGAATAACCGTTCAGATCACCGAGGACTTCCTGGTGCTCGCTGGCCGGCACCGCAAGGACGGCAGGGAGAGAGAGGAGGAGCGATAATGCCTTCATTGTGGACAGCGTCGAGGCTTGGCCGAGGGCTGTAGATGAAAGCGAGAGACAACCTGACCAGGTCGCGCGGCGCGCATGTCCTAGGGCACAACCCGGTTCGGTTTGTATCGAACGGTTCGCTACGCTGTTGCAGGCAGGGCCGCAGCTTGCCTCAGGCTTGCAATAAGCCTCCAGTGAAGGGCCAAGGTTCGATTATATTCTCGACGCACGCTAGTACCCATCTGTACTTCCGAAAGACCCAACGATGATGTAAATAATAAATACCACGTATCTGAATGTCGTGCAGAAGTCCATGTTGATACAATGAGCGACGAGAAGCCAAGCCATAGACACAGTAAACCCAAATGAGCGTGAAGTATGGTGCAAGATACAGAGGGTTCATGAGACAATAATTATACTATAGTGACGGGCTGAAGGTAACTATCCCGGGCACGAAATGTGGCAGCCGGACCTAATGATATATCCTCCCTTCTGCTGGACCAAGGACCTGGTAAACTGCTCACCAGCACATACGACAGCCATCGCATCCACCCGTCGAAACACCCAGAGCGCGAGCGTGACAGGTGCTTCGCAGTCCGGCAGGTCCTTTTTTATCCCTTTGTCTATCCGCGGGGGGAAGAGCTGGACCACCCTGGTGGCCTTTATATGCGGACCCAACGGTCCAAAGTATCGGTATGTTTGGAAGCTCCAATGCAACGATCCGACGATCCAATCTTGCAGCCCCTGCACATAATCACGAACGTTGACATCCAACTGGGGATTCCACGACGGCAACCGGGAGAGGTTCGCAACGAATGCGTCGATGGTCTGTTTGCACAGCATACCAACGCGGTTCATGGCCGCCTGTAACGAGAGCCTTTCGTGCGTCATTAGGATGCAGATCATATTGTGCGTGTCCCCGCGCGACTGCTCAATGTTATAGGAAAATATATCCTGTCCATATATGAGCTTCCCTGTAGACATTATGAGAGAACAGAATAGAAACATACGTTGGACCATGTCACCAGATCGTTCGCGCCTTGACACAAGGCGGCGACGACGGGATGCTCCAGGACGTCTTCGGGAAGTTCTATCCCGAGAGCATACTCGATGAGATCGAAGCAGGGTTTGCATCCGGACGTGTCCCTCCGCATGTCAATGTACGTTGCTAGGTCCGGCACGCGTCCTCGCATCCGATCTTGAGCTTGTTGATGCACGGCCTGAAAGAACATCTGAGTTGACGATTTGAAACGCCGCTGTACGCCAAGCCCACAGTCGGGAATGCACCGGGACCAAAAGCTGTACGAGGAGAGGAGGTTACGTTCCGCCGAGAACAGCCATGGTAGAGACGAGATACTCACTCTCGCGCCAGCCGCGCCGCCGTATTCTCCACCCCGGCTTCCTGGCTCGCTAGTGGTTTGAATTCCTCGGGCCATTCCAACGCATTCATCACCAAGTCCGACAGCCTCCGTGTGTCGCGCGACTTCATTCCGTCCGAGATGTTGTCCAGGTGGAAGAGGTAGTTCATCCAGTCGCTGACCACGCGTAGACGGTCGGGGTGACAGTTGTTGTACACACACGCAGTGAGCTCCCCTGCCTGGAGTCCGCGCATGGCCTTGATCTTGTGAGACGGCAAGGTAGGGATGCTGCCAATAATCCATGCCAGAGATTCCGCGGCGATCGCATCGCCGTGGGGATGGTAGAGTAGAGGAAATGGACAATGAGAGACGAGGTCGGGAAGAACGAAAGTGGGGACCGAGGGAGTGTAAGGGGGTGGGAACGTCATAATGGAAAGGAAGGGATGGATGGAAGAAATGCAGGGTCTAGGATAGCTGGTGGGTCGGACAGAAAGTTGCCCCTACGTTGACGGCATCGAAGGGTACAGAAGTGGCCCGTCGCTGCTGCAAGCCCTGTTATATAGCATCGCTCGTCCCGCGCGGAACTATACGACCGCCATGATGATGTTGGGCCTGTCGGTGTGTACGGCGAAAGGAACGCCACGCAAAACGCGTGTTCCGAAGGTTAGCCTGGGAGCGTGCATGAGCGATCTGCCATATGGGTAATGGAATCGGAATTTGGTACGACCCCTGCGATGGTATGAGCACGTTGGAATATTCCGATGGAGTCGACGTTCGGGATTTTAGCGGAGGACCTTTCAGACGAAGAAATGATGAACCTGTTAAAACTGGGATATCTATACAAACACGCGTTGCAAGAGGTAATAGATTTTGTTGTAAGCGGACAGAATCCTCGTCCTGCGATACACAAGCGCCGTCAGCTGTGTGATTTTGCTGTGGTCTGAAGTCGGGCTGACATTTGTCGAACATGAGCTCTTGCTATTAGTAGCAAGGACCGTCAGCTACAACCAAACGGTTCTCCTTGCGTGAACCCGGCGCCGATGGCGCTGTCG
This sequence comes from Amylostereum areolatum, assembly GCA_012932865.1. Taxonomy (NCBI): domain Eukaryota; kingdom Fungi; phylum Basidiomycota; class Agaricomycetes; order Russulales; family Stereaceae; genus Amylostereum; species Amylostereum areolatum. The sequence goes on from SAXG01000023.1 coordinate 636,105, forward strand.
ACCCATATGCGTCAGCGCCCACTATGTGATACCCCGACGTGAGGCGTGTAAACCAAACCGATCATCATTCGTTGATAGAACCCAAACTATTGTCCTGTATCCATCGAGTGAACAAATCCTATCCACAGCACATCTTTTCAGTAACTTGAACGTTATTCCTAGAACAAAAGTAACTCACCAACGCCGCCTCGGGCTGGTCGAAGGGCATTAAGTGCCTAAGGTTCCACATCAGCAAGTGAAAGTATGAAGTAGAAGGAAATGGAGAACGCACCCAGCGTTGTACACCGTCACGAACGAGACATTGCCGGCCCTCTCATGTTCTCCGCCTGCGCTACGAAACTCTCCTGCAACTTGGCCATTGGCGAGATCCCAAGGCTTGGCTTGCGAATGCACAAACTCGTCGTGAAATGGATGCTCAAGAGCGTTCATCCAATGCTCACTACCCTGGTTGCAATCGTTGGGTCAGAACTCGAAGGCTCGAGAGGGGGTTCTGGACATGCCATGTAGTGACACAAGAAGTCTGGAAACGACAATGAGACAGGACAGAAGAAACATAACACCGGAAGTCTCACCTGCGTTCCCATTGTAAACTAATAAACGAATCCCTCCCTCGATGAGCTCCGGTAAGAGCAGGGCGGTGTTATGCATACAGTCCCCGCTCAGTAGAAACCTCTCAAGTACTTCACCGCTGCACCGCTCAAAAACGCGGTCGGCATCCACGCCAAGTGCAACCCGATTCCGGGTATCCAGCATCCACTCATCTATCCACAGGATCTCCTTATAGCACTCCTCTCCGTTCGTCTCTGGCTCGCATTGCTTGCGAACGTCATTCGGATTCAAACCGAGGTCTGCAACATAGAGCGTTAACACCGCGCCCCAAATTGGAACAAGCGAAGGAAAGTTTACCAGCGACGGGCTTGAGAAGGTCAGTCCAACACTGAACTGAGGCGGAACTACAAGCATCCCTCGAGCCCTCATAGCACCTCTTAATCAAGGCTTGACACGGGGCTGTCACGTTTCGGAGCGACTCGCACTCTGCGCCATCGGGATCTTCAAACAAAGGATACGGTCCATTGCACGCGTACTCCGGTGTTGCCCCCAGTTGCAAGTATGGACTTGTAAATCCGTTTGCGAGGATGACCGAGGCCAAGTTGATCTTGCGTAGTCCCGAGGAAATCCGGTCATCTCCTTCGGGAAGCTCCTTGTTCTTCCTATGGATAATGGATGCGAAATGCGGAGCGTACGTGCCCCCGTAGCTTTCCGCTGCGATGTGGAACGGAAGGGTCGCATACTTCGGGTGTCGTTCGAGGAAGAGCTGTAGGAACGCGTAAACATCCTGGCCCGCGACAGGGCTTGTCTCTATGGTGGAATTGTGGTCGGAGTAGGAAAACCCAACGCCGACGGGCTGGTCAAGAAAGATGATATGCGCATGCTCGGTCCAAGAGTAAGGGTTGGGGACCGTATTCGTGCCATTCTCCGCGACACGACATGGGCCAAGCTCCATGAGAAGACCGAGGGAAGAGCTGCAACCTGGTCCGCCATTGAGCCATAGTACAAGCGGGTCGTGGGCTGGATCTCCCCGAGACTCAAAGAACCTGCGATGGATGGGATGGGGACATGCGTTGGTTCAGGTAGGGATCAGAACGCACCAGAAGAACAGATGTTTGCCATCGGCGATGTCAAGGTATCCGGAGTATTGTTGCACGGTGGGATCACATATCTCTGGCTCGGTCGTCCGCAACTGGTATGCCACAAATGAAGGATGTAGTGTTCTATCCTCTATAGGTTGAAGGTGTCAGCTCGACGTAATGGACTCAGATGTATGGCACGAACCCCAAATCCCACCACTGTCCGGCGGAGATTCTCTCTCCAAGTTGAATGGCTCTTGAGGTTCGTCAGTGTGCGGCACTGCAAGGATTGCCACGGCCCACAGAATTAACAGCTCAAGAGCCTTCATCTTCGGCACTCGTAGGGAGAAGTGAAATTGATATCATGAGCGTCAATTGAGCGTAGGAAGAAAGATGGCATGGTGATGTTGTGGTGATGTTCAATGAACGAATTTTAGTCATCAACAGGCTACAGCTGATGATGATGATGAACTCAAAATTTATATACTGCAACAAGCAAACTAGTGACCGCCGCTTGGTTCACGCAAGGACCTCTTGACCCCGACACCGTGCGCACCGTTCATATTGACACTTACACAGCTGTTAAGGACACACACTCGTCATGCCCTCAGCTCTGGATTCGATATCATCATGTTCAAAAACCCACCAAGTAACACAAAGACATTCGGTGCGGTCGATACGTCTCATACGCGACGCGCGTAATGTCCTGATTCTATTCTGACCAAAATGTATCATTGTAGCACCGCTGAGGAGCTCGGATCGACGAAAGCTGCGGCAACGCGTAATTCAGGAATTTGGCCTAGAGCAAGGGGAGGGCGATCTCCTGGTCCCGGAAGGCTTGCTCACAATGAAGATCAGCACGTATCAAGGCCACCCCGGGGTGCGTACGCGTCCTTTCCCCCCTTTGCAATCATCTGAGATAGGTCCAGGTGCTTTATCTATCTGTCGAAGGAGATCCTCTATGGTTTACAATTGGAAAGCACTCAGACGAACTTATACCCACTAGCATGTTTACTTTCCTCCCCTCCATCCTGTAATTCCGGCTGATCATGACCTTGTTTAGTTTATGCGCTATGGAGGCGGCCGACCCTACTCCCCGTTCTATCCACCCCCTCTGCCGTCATTCCCGACCTTATTGGTGGTGCCGATCTCACGATCTCCGCAGGTCCGCATCGTTCGCCCAGTATCTTTTCCAGTCTTTCGCAGTCCTAACTCATGCCTTTAGTCGTACAGCGGCCTACATCACTTCAAGCAAACTCTCTCGTCTGCGTGATCCAATATGAGCGGGACGCGCGTGGTCCACCGTTAGCAGTTGGACGCTTGTTTGTCGACGCGGAAAGGATCTCGGAAGGAGCCCTGGACGAAGGGAAAGCGGTCACTGTTTTTCACACTTGGAAGGACCATTTGTGGATGATGGGATCAAAGCCAGATCTCCCGGAATCGACTCCGTTGGTTGCAGGAGAGACAAACGTGGTGGGTGAACCGTCAGATGAAGATGGGATCCCCGGCAAGTCAACATCCCCGGGTGCAAGTCCGCAACTAAATATCGACAACGACAATGTCGAATATGGCCACTTTCTGCGGTTGGATTCAGTAACCTCAGAATCAGAGGATGCAGAGGATCCGGAGGAGAAGCTTACGCCCGAAGGTATGTAATATTCGCATCAGCACCGAAAGGACGGACACGATCTTAGTCTACTCCCCAGATATCTCGTCCATTCTCCGTTCATCGCTTTTGCAAGGTTTGAAAACCTCAGCAGCTTCTCTCCCTTCATCTGCACTACCCATGCCAGCTTCCACTTTCTATAGCACGCATATCCTCCCTGCGCGCCCGGTTTGGGTTACCTCCGCCACCTCACCCGCCGATATTAAACACTCTGCGTTCAAGTCTCTCGCTGCATTTCTCAAGCAATCTGAGAAGCAGGGTCTCATCCGTGTCAAAGAAGCTCGTGGCGATGTCGTGGTCGTCACTGTCAACCCAACGCATAAAGACGTGCTCGCGCACGAAGTTTACAATACCGTTGGTGAGTTGGAGAACAGGAGAAAGAAAGCTAAGGAAGAGGAGGAGAAGAGAGGAAAGGAGGGTGAAGCCAAGGGGAAGGTATTAAGCATCGTAGAATTGTGGGAGCCTCACGCGACAACTGTCCGTTTCTTTGAAGAAGCCCACCTCGAGTGCGTTCCATCTAGCTCCTCTCAAGCACAGCCTGACGATTGTTAGTACATCTGCGCTTTACACCTCCTCAGAACTGAAAGGCGCCTTGAACGCATACATATCTGCGCACGACCTCGTCAACCCCGCCGAACAGCAATACATCAACGTCGGGTCAGACGAGGTCCTCTGCTCAGCGCTGTATCTCTCCACAAGTGAAATAGCAGTGACACCACCCGAGTTTGCGAAGCGTGACGAACTGCTGGGCGTGCTTTGCTCTCGAATGCAGCCATGGTACCGCATGCAACTTGGGAAAAGGGAGCCTGAAACGAAGTGCGTGCTTTCCGTCCGACCATGCTATTCCCGGTGCTAACAGGCTGGACATCGAACGTAGGATGGGGCAGCTAAAGCCTATTTCGGTTGTTGTCCGACGAGGCCGCAAGGCTTCCACCTTTATCACTGGCTTTGAACCTTTCCTCCTTGAATCTGGGACGATTGCGGACGCGCTAGGAGCGCGGTGCGCTTCCTCCACAGCCAGTACGCCTTTATCGCTTCAGCCATGGGGGGCTGGTGACTAACGGAAGCTTGGATAGTCTCGCCTGCACCAGGACGCGCCGCCGGAGAAAAAATCATGGTGCGAGGCAAGCATATCAAGGCTGTCGTGGAGTTCCTGGAAGAGATGGGGATCCCGAAGAATTGGATCCAGGCAAATATGACAGAGGAGAAGATGAAGAAATGAACGTTATTTGGCGAACCTTTACCTGCCGCGATGGCGAAATACAGTTCAAATATCCATGTTGTAGTACACATCTTATATATTTCATTACATCGCCCCAAAATCTAGGCCTTCCACTTCCACACCCCCTTGTTCTTCGCGTCCAACCATCGCACGTACGCGACGCATATACTTGCGCCGAGCAGCAAGGCCCCGTCATATACAACCACATGATCGTACTTCATCCGGAACATCCTCTCCGCGGCACCTGCAGTATGGCTACGCCCGCCCCGCTGGTGGTTCCCCAGTATAACACCAGCGACCGGAGCACCAAAGATAGACCCGAGTCCTCGAATGAAGTATATGGCGGCGTTGACGGAGGCGTAGTTCTGCACGCCGTAAACATCCGTGATTGTGGTGGGGAAGAGCGCATTGTATCCTCCGGCGTACACGCCATAGAACACGATGAAGGCGGCGAAGCGAGGACGCGTTGCATCTAACCATAGCGCAAAAACAGACACGGCAGAGAGGATAACCTATGCAGAGCGCAGTGTGAGGTTGATAGCTATGAGGAAAGGAAAGGACGGACGCTGAGGACCATAGTATTCTGCCGACCGACGTAGTCCGCGAGAAAGCCCATGGAGATGCGTGACACGCTATTCACTGCGCTGTTGATGGCGAGAAGTACACTCCCAGTGGACGAGGAGTACGAAAGAACGGATGTCGAATACGTTGTAAGGTAGTACAGCGGGATGACATTCCCCGCCGCCTGTAAAAATGCCCCCAAGGACTGCATACCAGTCAGATTATATCTTTGGGATACGTCGGTGGTGTTACCTGCAGCAAGAATGTTCCACGCGTTGCGAGTGCGAGGTTCAATCGCGTCGCATTTCGATACCCTGGAGGACGGCGTACAACACATGCGATCGGAATGCACACAGCAGCGTTCCACAGGCCAAGGATACGCAGAGTCCACTGTATGCCGACGGTCTCCAGCAGCTGATGCAAGGCCGGGGCAAGAACCAATCCTCCAACACCGCTTCCTGCAAGGACTATACCCATCGCGAAACCTCGATGACGATCAAAGTAAGGCGGAGTGAGGGAAAGAATGGGATAATAGAGGAGCGAGGAGCCGATGCCGTACAGGAGACTTTGGGTCAGAAAAAGGTGCCAGAGCTGAAGAACATCAGTTGTGCAGGTGAAAAGGAGGCATTTTGGATCATACCCGGGTGGCGAAGCTTGCGAGGATGATACCTAAGCTCATGATGATCGCCCCACTGAGTGTGAGGATTTTGAGGTGGTCGGTGCGAGATATAAGGGGGCTAACGAAGATGCTTCCACTCCAGGTCAGGCCGCTTCCAAGCGTTCCGACAAGTGACACCAAAGACTCTTGCCCCGGACCATCGACGACGTTACTTTTCGAAGAAGTGTAAAATTCCTAGATAAAAGTAGGCATCACGCGCAGAGCATGAGCAGTCGCAACATACCTGAAAGATACCGTACGTCTGGTTTATTCCGATGGTTTGGAATATCATCATAAACCCCGCCACGAGGAGAAGGGTTTGATACCGACGCGTCGGACGTTCTTGTTCAACGGCATGGGCGGGTGGTGTGTCAGATGTTGTGTCTTGCAGACGAGTACTCAACTCCGCGTCTTGCTGACTTGAAGGAGCAGTTCCGGCTGAGATGGCACCCAGCGGATAGCTATGCGTCTCGAGGTCTGTCTTCGACATATTGGTTCGGAAGAATGAGGAGAAGAATGGTCGGACGAGGATACATTGAAGGACTCAAAGATCTGGCGCCCGTCGAGGCGCCCGTTGAGTGAAGTACCGAATTTCCCCGCATTTCACACCACGTGGCTATCTACCCCGGTCCGTCTCCCCTCGGACCCCTCCTGCCTTCTTCCATGAAAATAGCCTTGTTATAACCAAGGATCACGACGACTTCGCTTCACGAAACCTCCAAGGACGCCATAAGTATGGTCTCCGCGTCAAGAATGCACCATGACCTCCGCCAGGATGCAATATCCGACGGAATCACGGCACAAACGAACCTTGAAGCACTGGTCGCACGATGACGATTCATGTACTGTTGTACAACTTCCGTTCTATATTCTCCATCCAATAACGCGGGTTGAACACGGGCATACTCGGCATGCGTAGGCGCACATACATATCTGACTCGTTCTCAAGTCTTCGCGGTAATTAAAAGATCTCTTGGATGCAGGCGTAGGACCTAAGCAGGCTACGGAGGCGGTGCTCGTGGGGTACGTCCCTCCTCCAGGGCCTCCACAACCCTTGCACCGATGCATCCCTTGCGGCTGAACACGTTCAGTGAGTAGTTTGGTCAGCCAAGGCGGGTGTTTCGCTGAAGGCGCTGATACACCTTCCCACCTCTTCTCAGGCTTCTTTGTCCCGTTCGTTCCCGAAGCACAGGATCCCCCACCCCGGAAGCTACACGCTTACTCACAAGGTGCTCTCTCTCACAAATCTAAGCTAAGGCGCAAGAACATCGCAGTTTGAACCTCGCAAACACGAGCCTTCCCGCCGCCAGGAATATAATAGCTCGAATCCTCGGTATACTGTCCTACCATCCCCTCGCTCTCGCCTCTTTACTTCATGTCGCACGTTATTCGAGCCTCCGTTGTGCAAAGCGCGACTGCAGCGTACTCCCTTCCAGAAACCCTGGACAAGCTGGAGCGACTTGCCCGATTGGCCAAAGAGCGAGACGGTTCGCAGCTTGCAGTGTTTCCGGAGGCTTTGTGCGTGTATCCACTCTCCTCTTCGCAGTCCTTCTTACCAAAGGTTTTCACAGCATCGGAGGGTACCCCCAGATGTCGACCTTTGGTACCGTTGTCGGCAAGCGTTCTCCGGAAGGACGGGATGAATTTCTACGATACCACCAGGCAGCCATCGACATTCCTTCTCCTGCGATATCCCGCATAGAGTCCATCAGCAAGGAAACCGACCTGTTCCTGATCGTAGGGATCATCGAACGCGACGGCGGGACCCTCTATTGCACCGCTATCTTTGTAGATCCCCAAAGCGGACTGGTCGGAAAGCATCGCAAGCTCGTCCCAACGGCGTTCGAGCGGATTATCTGGGGACAGGGAGGGTCGGATACTCTTCCCGTCATTGAACAGCAATTCACTTCGAAGACGGCCGTTGTAAACGCGAAGCTTTCCGCGACCATCTGTTGGTATGTATGCCACGCCCGTTCCACTTTCACAGCCTGACCCATTCACTGTTGCAGGGAGAACTACATGCCTTTGCGTGCGTACGCCTTCTTCCCTCTAAGCTAGGCGCTAACGCTCGGATCAGTCCGCACATTTTATTATTCTAAAGGAACGCAGATTTACTGCGCGCCCACCGTCGAGGACAATCCCGCTTGGCAGCACACGATGACCCATATCGCGCTCGAAGGCCGCTGCTTCGTCCTCGCCGCCTGCCAATATGCCCAAGAGAAAGACTACCCGCCCGACTACCCAGCGGCCGACGCCAGCGCTCGCGATGGCGAAAAGGTCGTGATACGAGGGGGAAGCGTTATCATCAGTCCACTGGGAAAGGTGCTTGCTGGGCCGTTGCTGGATGGGGAGGGTGTGCTCACGGCGGACATCGACCTTGATGACACTGTCCGCGGCAAACTTGATCTTGATGTCGTTGGACATTATGCGAGGAACGACAGTGAGTGCTTAAAGCTCTTTGTAGGCCCGCATATCTAACGCGGGTTTGGCGACAGTCTTCCGTTTGGTGGTACAAGGTACTACGACAGCATGAAGAAGGCCACACGTACCGACAGCGCCAATGGGGGAATGGGCGCGAATGGGGCGAGGGGAGAGGCATGCTAGATATCCTATATTGTCTCTATTGCAGATGTAATGTAAAAGAATCAGCTGCCGATATGTTGCCTTGGGTCCATAGGGCAGTACAATCGTCGACGTCGAAGGATTCCAAAGAAGGATCGATCACGTGCCTGAAACGCGCTTTACGCGCCGTGAACGAAACCAAACCTCGTGTTCTTCGGCCCTCTACCATACCACTCACACCACCCCGGGCCTGCGCTACCTAACCTCCTCCCGCCCCCCACCCTTCATCCTTATACTGAACTCTAGGCCGCGGCGAACAATCTAGAAATCAACACTCTTGACAAACATGCGACGAGCCCAGAGCGTACGGCACTATGGGCGACCATCACTCGCGCTGGGCGCGGATGATCTGGGCATGCTGAAGGAAGGGCCGGAAGAGTCGACGGAGGACATGTTGCGTCGTCAACTCCTTGAAAAGGACAGGGAAAATGACAAGGTACGCTTGGGGATATATGAGAGTGGACAGGATGTTGATTCGATGGGGGACGGCAGTTACAGGATCAGATTCAGGCGCTCCAGGATCAGCTCCTCCAGCGTCCCTCACTCGAGAAGGTCCAGGAGCTACAGAAGGAATACAAGAACCTGGATCTTTTGCTACAGGGGACGCTACGAGAGAACGAGAGGGCGATGATTGAGTTGGAGAGGTGCGTTTAGGTGCCTTCGAGAATCGTCGATGGAGTGCTCATCCAATTGCTTGTAGGGGAAAGTCAAGAGAGAAGATGCTGGAGCGTGAACTGACAAAGCTCGCAGGAGAGAACTGGCAGGTATGCCATATACCATCTAGTGTCTCACTTGCACCCAACGCTTCCACAGACGAACCTGGAGATCGCGCCCGCTCCCCCGTCCTCCTTCGTCCCGCGCTCCACAACGTCGTTCTTCCAATCACCGCAACTCAACCAGGGAAATTCTCCATCCACTGCTGACGCGCAAGCAACCGCGGAGGCGACCATGGCGCACGTCGAGCAGGTTCGACTGCTCATCCTCGGAATGGAGCAACGCCTGTCGGCGCGGGAGGAGACGCTGAAGAAGGCGGTACAGCGTGCGGAGGTGGAGGGCGGCAGGTTCGAGGAGATGCGTAACTTGGTGCTGGCGTCGAAGGCATGAACGATTGCTGCCCGGGACCGAGCGGGGACGTCGAGCTCTTTGACTGTGTGTGGACTGTATGGATGCGATCTTTCTCTGATCATTTGTTTTGTATCATACCCTGGTTGTGCTTATACCTGTATCACTCTATGTTTCGTTGTCAATAGCAAACTTAGCTTAAACACCATCGCGCAGAGTCGTATCATACAAACAAGACCGGAAACGCCATTGTACGAAAACCCGGGGAGGATGGGGTACGGTGATTCGGAGGAATGCGTACAGTCAATATGACTTGTTTCGAGATGGTCCAAGTGGTAAAACTTTGAGATTACTATCGAATACGTACACCCAGATGAATACCGAAGAGATGGTGGACGCGGGATGAGGAAGAAGAGGTTGAGGAAACGGAGCAACTTTTGACGGAGGGAGGAAGCGGAAGATGCGAGGTGGCTGAGCGGGAGACGCGGCAAGATCCCAAACGCGCTTTGACCTCCTACTCTCTTGATCCTCCATCTCCGCCTTTCAAATCCCCACCAGAACCATTCCATACGATGACCATAGCATTATAAACGGATAATGTGGACGACGAAAGGGAAAGAAAGGGAAGAAACGCGAGGAGGAGGCAAAGTGGCCCCGCGAGTGGATCTTCCGAGGTCTGGAGGCGGAAAAGCGCGTCAGAATCTTCGCTCCGTTGAATGCGATGACTGACCCGTGGGAACTTCCAGCTCTCGAGCGAACGATTTTTTCACTAAAGGAGCGTCCTTCGTTTCCGACGCACCGTTGCCCCTTCCCCCGCTACTCCCACCACCCAACACCCTCCATCCTCTTTTCTCTCCGCTTCCTCCTTCCTCCCTCACTTCCACAACACATCTACCTCAATGGCTCGTACCAAGGTATGTTTATCTTCCACCCTCTCGGAAAATAATGAGGGGTCGCTCATCGTCATCGTCGTAGCAAACCGCCCGCAAGTCCACCGGAGGTCAGCCCGCCCCCACCCGCCACGACGACCCGCCCCCAAATACTGACTTTTAAACCCCAGGAAAGGCTCCTCGCAAGCAGCTCGCTACCAAGGCCGCCCGTAAGACCGCACAGACCGTGAGTATCGTCGTTGTCATTGTTGCCATCGTCCGCGCTCGTTGTTGACCGCGCCTCCCCCAACACAGGCCGCGACTGGTGGTGTCAAGAAGCCCCATCGCTTCCGCCCCGGTACCGTCGCTCTGCGTGAGATCCGTCGCTACCAGAAGTCCACCGAGCTCCTCATCCGCAAGCTCCCCTTCCAACGTCTCGTCCGTGAGATCGCCCAGGACTTCAAGGTGCGTTCATTGTCCCCGCTCCACTACGAGGCTGTGCATCATTGCTGACTGATGGATATTCCTTTTTCGTCGTCGTTGGCGAATGCAGACGGACCTCCGCTTCCAGTCGTCGGCCGTCATGGCGCTCCAGGAAGCAGCTGAGGCTTACCTCGTTTCCCTCTTCGAAGACACCAACTTGGCTGCCATCCACGCTAAGCGTTAGTATTCTTTCCCTTCCTTCGTCCTTGTACAGACGCTAATCTATTGTTTGTTTTAGGTGTCACTATGTATGTTCCCTTCGCGGGCTCGTTATCTTTGTCCGCGACCGCGTTCACTGACTCATTCTTCTGCACAGCCAACCGAAGGATCTCGCTCTGGCTCGCCGCCTCCGTGGCGAACGCTCGTAAGCGCGTCGGGTTTTATACTCATACACGTTCTGGCATCCCCTCCCCCCCTTATCCTATCCTCTTTGTATCCTCCAGCTCGTGAATGTGGTATTCTTGTGGGGTCTTCGTGCCTCATTGTACTTGTAGTATCCGCAGAGACGTCGGCCCATGATTGTTCGCGATATGGTTATTCGTAGTGACAGTTATATTATGCTGGTGACCATCGATCGTGGTTGTTTGCCGTTATGGTGAAGATATCGTCTTGCAGCGTACGTAGCACGCCGGAATCTCGTGTGAACGACGTGGTTGGACCATGCGGCCATCGTGTGGTTGACTCGCTGAAAGAGCCATGTGAAAGGCAGAATGCGCGCAACACAAAGGAGGCAGCGTTGGAGTCAAGTCCTAGGAGAGTTGCAACCTGCGCCTCAAGTAGAAATATACATACCAACACAATGCTCATGCTGTCGGGTCTTCGAACCTGGAGCTATCCGTGCCTGCAAGTTACGTAGCCAAAAGTCCAGAATGTCACTTGACCAAGCTGAGGATCCCGCCTGTTCCACACGAAAGATGAAGCAATCGGATATATATGTTCCATCCCACGTGTGCGTGCACACTGACGACTCGGGGCGCATAAAGGCGATATTACCGTCCCGCCTTTGTAGGCACAAACGGTCCGTCCACGCATTCGAAACCAACGTCCGTCGATATCTGCTCAGAATCACCCGCGCAACCGTCCGGCGTTAGCTCTGAGAATCCTCTCGGAGAAAAGGAGGGCGTACCGCAGACGAGTTGCACATGACGGCGACGCGCGCGCCCGTTACCGTTTTGGCGTGGATGGATTTGGCGAGGACGTTCGTGGCTGGTTGGGTTGCATAGCGGTGAGCTAGTGAACGGGCTAGAATAAGGGGTGGCTAACCGGTGTCAGGGTAGAGGTCGAGGATAGCGACTTCTTTGCCCGTCGCACCCGGGACGGCGTACCTAGATGAGATATGCGTGAAGGGGATATGCAAGAAAGTCGACGAGTAGCTTACCAGCACGGGTCCGACACGCAGGAGCCTTCGATGGTGCCGGTACTGTTACTGTCGCTTAGGTGAGTCATAACGACAAAGCGGCGGGAGCGTACTCGTCGATCGAGCCCGTGGAAGTTTTCGAAGACGAAGTCCTGGATGTGCGTGTTATTCACGCTGGTGCTGTTCGGCTTCGGTCCGAAGCTAAGCAAGTAAAGCGCGACGAGTGTGAATGAGCAGTGTAGAGAGCTAGATATCACGCGAGACTGTACGTCCTGGTCCCAATAGCTGAGCGCGTCTAAGGTCAGGTTCGGTGCGGTCCAGACAGGGAGGGACTTACTTTTGTGTGACGTAGATCTGTAGGTTAAGATGGAGTACGTGAGCATGCGCTGGTGGGAGGCAAGGAAAGAAAACCATACAGGGAAAAGAACTGAATCAAAGGATATATCTCTCCATGTGATACTAGGTGTCCAAATGTCAGCCTCAGTTCAAGAGACATAAACAAGGAATACATACTTGCGAGCGAGCCCGTTCCCACCCGTCCAGCTCTTGAAGCGCGCCGCATACAATGTCTTGTTCTGCATCTGAGCATCAGCCTATGGCCCCCAAGACTCTCAGTACAAGATTGCTCGCCATGAACACGTTTTCGATTCTGAGAAAGGAGAACAAGTCAGTAAAACGTATTCAGAATGATCGACGAAACTCGTACAAGACGTTCTGCACGTCCGCGATCCTGTCCGCCCTTCCCTAGAGAGCCGATAGAGAGCCCGTGGCCTCCTTCACAATATGAATTCCGGAAGACGATGTTCTTCGCGCCGTTACCGACGGTGAGACAGTCGTCTCCGTTGACTATGTAGTTATTTTCGAAGAGAAGGTCCGTTCCACCCGCCGAAAAGCCTGTGTTTGCAAGTGATGAACGTCGCCGCCCTAGCTACGAGAAGTACTAAACCTACCATCAGTGTTGAAGGGGAAGCTCTACGAGGAAGCAAAATATCAACTGGTTGTTCAAGAGGAAGAAGAGTCGACGCACGTCTGTACTGGACTTGGCGAGAATCAGGTTGTTGAAAGCGTGGACGTTTGATGCACCGCTCGTGGCGAAGTTCCACCCTATGGGCTGGCAGCTGGTTGGTAAGGGATACCCTGTGGATATAGATATAGTGGCGAAGAAACCTTCCAGAGCTTCATGTCCCTGAATAACCCCGTTGGTGATTTTGCTGAACGCCCAGCCATGTGGACGGTTTGTCTGCTGCCCCGCGTCCCACCACTACACAAAACCGTGTCAGTTCGTGAAAACACAGAAGAAAAAGTAGGAAAGAGTGCACTGCTTGACCATGCCCGTCGACCCAGCCCCACTGAGGATCTTTCGAGCCTCGTAGTGTAACGTTGTTTCCCCCACTGAATGCGAACCTATAATGAAAATAAACGATTAATCCGAGCTTCTCTGCTGGAAGTCCATGTCGGAAATCCTACCATGATCCTGTGAAGCTCTGGAGAAAAGAGGTCATTGGCCACTCTTAGATGAGCAGGTGCCGAGCATGGGCTTACAGAAGACGCAACGGCCGCTATACACGCATATACGTGTCAAAATCAGGTCATTGTCTGCAGGAAATTACACTGGCGCGCACCTTGTACCGTAACAATAGTCGTCCGGGTATGTCAGGTTGCCCTGGATGCTGACCTCCACATTGTTGAAACACGGGAAACTTGATGGGCGTGAATATGTTGTAGGTGACGCCCTTCGCGAACAGGATGGTCGCGTTCACGGAGAAGTTGCCCGACGCGAGCGCCGCCGCGAAGTGCAGGCGTGTCGTCCTGTCCGTTCACATGGGCTACACTGAGCGTCGTCCAGGCCGATACAATGGGCAGAATCCCGAGGAGCAACAAGGTGCGCATGTTGAACGTTGACGACCGGGTGACCAGCACTTAGCGGTGCACTTAATACTTATAGCATTCGAGGACGAGGGCTGCCCGGTTCAGGAACTGTTTTGGTCCATGTGATGGAGAAGAAGATCGGCACGGAGGTAGTCGAGGATCGGAAGAGAGAGATGTCGGTAGACAAGCCGTTCACGAGCCGTGGCCAGGCGAACATGTGAGCCTGTTCATAAATGAACCCGGCCCGCAGAGGATAGACGTACTAGCACTAAGCGTCGAACTCCTGATGGGTAAGTACTGGGAGGAAGAGCATGGAACGGGTTTATTGTACACAAAGTAAAGGCAGTACGCCCGATGCATAGCTGGGGTCAGTACACATACCAAACACATACCACGTGCTCTGTTCAATATATATATGTCCTTATATATGTCCTGAACGAGAACAATAGGTACTAATGGATATAGCGGTGTACGCAAAGCAAGGTGCACACAACAAATAGCGAGTACACACCCAGAAGAGAAAGGGAACGCAGGCCGTTTACGATTTCCGCGCTACTCCTTCTTCTCGTCGCTGGGTTCACCACCTTCGCCGCCGTCGTCTCCACGCGAATCCGTGCTGTCCCTCGCCACGACGACAATCTCCGGACCGGACGCGACGTGCACGTCTGGAATGGTAACGTGTATGGAACGATGCTGCTGGGTAGTATCGTCGGTCCGAACGGTCGTCTGAGGGACGCGGAAGGAGAACGGGACGGATATTTCGGCGCCTGAGCGCATTTTTGTGAGCGTGCTTTCGAAATGCGATTGCTGAAACGAGACGACGAGGATGACGACGGTGAGGTATATTCCCTATGTATATCACGACACGCCGGGCGAAGTGAGTGAAATTCCAAGGGGACGCAAAGTTCACTCACCGGTATCTGATTCATGCCCGAGGACCAAACGAGCTCGGCACTCATTGCCGCGCTGAAAACCGAGACAGGGGACAAGGTACTGATCGCTATTTCTGATATGGTGTTGAGAATCTGCAATGGAAAGTCGATGTAAACCGAATGGTTCAGATAGACAAACAGGTCTCACCCAAAGTATTGCGTAGAGAACACCAGACTCCACAAGCAGTAGGAACGCAGCCTCTACAGCGGATTTTCGTGTACGGTTGCTTCAGGTAGCGACGGACATCGCGCCTGTGCTTCCTGTTGATCGGCTAGTGAGTCTTAATCCAGACAAAATGCAGTGATCAACTAACCAAGTTCTGTAGGCAACCATTGCTGTGGCCCACACATTGGCAGCAAGTGACACTGAATATGCCAAGGCAGTCAGGTCGGAATTTGCGGAAGGAGAGCCCAGCGGTCCGGAAGGATGCCGGCGTCGCAGGCACGGTGTCATACACAACATGCCTAATTATATAAACCACCCAGGAGCCTGTATATGATGACCTTGTTAAGCAGAATAGACGCAAGGGAGAGCGTGAAAGGAGCAGAAGAAAACGGGACACACATATCTGGACAAGAACAAGGACAACAGAAAATATGCGCATGCCCTTATGCATACCCCATACGACACAGGCTCTCCAGAGTACGATGGAGTCGCCTATGATGGACTGCAAATGAGAAGGCAGCTTGATCCCTGCCTATCTCTTTATGCATAAGACAATGAACTTACGATGACTGCAACGAGAACGTCCTCCACGAGCACGGCATAAAGATTGGAATCATTCCCAGGAGCGGAACCATCTCCACCGGAAAGGTCCAATGGAATCATGACACTCAGGTCATACCATGCAGTATGCACGTCGATCGCCCATGTTGCAGCGGACAGAGCATATGTTGTGAGTGTTAGGATGAGCATGAGGAGGCGGGGCCGAGAGTGAAGTCCCTTCGAGCTTTGGGTGTTGCTCAATAACATGATCAGTCATATAGTCATATCAAGGCCCTACCTGAGTACATAGGTTGACGCGATGACGAGGAGAGTGAGGATCCCTGGGATTATAGGGATGAAGATCTGTCATGGTTTTGACTCTCAAAGGCAAAAACTTACCAAAGAGGAAGGTTTCAAAGAGCAAGGGAAATATGCGAAGGAACTTTGTGCCGGACAAGTCGTTGAGTGCCAGAGATACTTGTTCGGGGCTAAGACAGTCGGGCATGGTGGACAAGGAGCCCGTATGCAAGCATGGGAGCCTTCTATATAGTGGAGAACGTGAAAGCTCTGCATTGTAGGACATCAAGATGCGAACAAAGTGCTTGTGATGCTGCAGATGGTTGGATGAATGGATGTGTCACTTCGCACGTAACTTCCTTACCGAGTATTGACATCGAAGGCAACACAGAAGACGGGTTAGTCGAGCTCAAACCGCCACCAGCCGCCACCCCATCCTGAAAGGCGTCGTGCAATCCATAAAACAGCTGGAATCCCAGTGATTTCTGATTTCTGGAAGTGGGAGTCACTATGATGCACAAGATGTCAGGTAGTTGGCACAGCTGTCCATGGAAGGTATGGAGGGCGCCTTTCCCTGGATTGACGCAGGCGGTGAGCGGTGAGCAAAAAATCGCCACTGCTATGTCGTCCATCGTATACTCTGCGCCCTCCTTGGTCCCTTCATCGGGGTTCTCGCCTTGAATTCTCCACGGTAGCCCATCCCAACAAGCCGTCCCGCCATTCACGCGGCTCGTCAGTGATCAGAAGCGTGGAAAACAGAAAGACTCGGACAGAGGCGAGGAGGATGGTCGAGGAGCAGAATGAACGGGATGGGGGTGTTCCGCGCGTACCCGCTGTTGCCGGTTGCGTTTTCCCCTCCTCTCCAGAGTCCACTATGTCGATCGTGCTCATCAATCCACTCTCGATGCTTTTCACTGCCCATAACCCGTCGTTCGCCATAGACAGCCTGTGGACCTGGATATATTCACCGCACGGGCTCGGGCGTGCCGATGTGAAAATCGCAGAAGATAACTTGGATCCCGAGTGAGGGTTGGAACACGAGGAGGTGAGCTTTTTTTGTTGCTCGTGGACGTCTGTCCTCGTTGTCATACTTTCAATCTGTTCCAACACATTCTTAGTATACTGCTCCTAGGCTGTCGCGTAAGGAGGAATCCGAAAAAGACAAACGATGTGGGACCCTCGATGTTACCCGACGCGCGCTGGGCGCATCAAGTTCTTCACCGTCGATGGAGTGTGGGGCCTTTGCGACAACCGGTGAGTTGACGTTTCTCCTTGGCTATCTGGTTGGATGCGTGGAAGGTTGTAAACGGCGTTGGGATGTTGCTATGGGATGTGGGATACGGTGTGCGGGGGTGCCATCGGCACGTAGAATATGCGTTCGACGCCGCGGCGTTCAGCGATCCTCTTCGGCTCGCGTGTTTTTGCAGTTAGCTTCGTTTCTGACCTTCTGACTGTACAGTGAGCGAGCGGGCCTTCGAACACCATTTTGTGGACAGAATCCCACTCGTCTTCTGACTCCTCGACGACGGAGACGACACGAGTCCACGCGAATTCGAAAGGACCCGGCAATCGCCTCGAAGATAACAAGCTGTGCGTGACCCTTTCTCCCCTCCTTTTCTCTGATGTTCGCGGTTGCTGACGATACTGGGTGTATAGACAGGTGGCCTATACACGAATACCACTCGGACCGACCTGACGGCGAGGCCAAGAACTAGAGTCTTTTCACGGCCATGACTGACGACGCTTCACGCGTATTCTCCCTGCTCGCGCCCGCATCCCCTATTTCTGCACCCACCAGAACTGTACCCTTTCCGATCTCCTCTTCCATAACCCTCGCAACGTCCGGCGCGTTCCCGCGAACCAACACACAAAATCGGCGCCAACAGCTCCCGCCGCCAAAATTCTTTCCGGCCCTGGGATTCTGCCATCTACGATCCCTCCCTTGTTCCTTCTCGCACCAGGTTGGTTCGGCGCAAAGCATCGTGAACCGGCGATTCGTCAGTCTTTGTGCGAGCGAGCGCGCTACAGCCGTCAAGGCTCCGAGGACCGACAGCGAACTACAGATCAACAAGGATCCACCGACGTCGATAAGCTGAACGTCATCAGCCGCAAGCCTACAAGTGCCAGTTTTCGAGCTTTCGCCTTCACTTTGAATGTCTTCAACTCCTCCCTTACATCCCTCCCCACCTGTCGGTGCCCTCGCGCTTGTACCCGAGGACGAACGCGGCTGCGATGTTGTTTGTGAGCGTCGGCGGGCGCTTCTGACCCGCGACGCGGTGCCCTACGAATCGCGCGAGCCACGCGACGTTGGATGCGAGGACGCCGGGGAGCTATGGGGCGTAGACGGTCGCAGTCTGCGTTAGGCCCAAGAGGACTTGTATGTGCGCGATTGGAAGGCGGCTCGGGTGGTGATGAAGATGGCGCTGGGGGCTTGGGTTCGGCAAATGGAGGCGGGAGCTGGGTGCTTTCCGCGACGGGAGTTGCGCCAAGTGTGGGGTTGTACTACGGTACGAATGGAGTCAGCGACAAGAGGGGGGAGGAGGAAATGATGGTTCAGATACCTAGAAATTGACGGGGACGAAGATGAGGGGCGAGTCGGACATCGAATGGGTGAGACTTCGTCGAGACGTGTGCGGCGGCGTGGGTCGTAGTAGAAGGGGATATCGTAAGTCATTTGATGTGGGGGAAAGGACGAGGAACTTGCTTCTCTACCGCGTTGTGTATTTGGCCATCGATGGAAGGATTCGAACGTCGCTGCGGAACTTGGATATTCATGTGGCACTCGCGGTTGTCCACTGGCACTCAAAGGCCTGGATAAGTGCTACACAAGTGTCCGAGTCAGTCGATGTAGTATAACATTGCACGAATATATAAGCATAACGGGCCGTTCAACGCGCCCAATGTACGGATATCGTCACGAAACAAATCGGAGGCCACGGCGGAACCGACGCATATGATCATCCGCTCTTTTCACCAATCCGCAGCACCCTGGAAAGTTCCCGCGCCCGGAAAAGGAAATCTTCGGGGGTCATCAAGCTACCGTCAGCGACGTTTGGGACTCGCACATCTACCTAACGTCGACAATGCAGAGCGAAATCAACGCCAACGTCGATAATGACGTTTTTGACAGCCACGGACCGGCGACGGCGACGACGAGGGCAGAACTATCGAGGGTTGACGGAGGGTAGTTGCCCAAAAAGTGGCCCACTGGAGAGTGACCGGCGAGGCCTCGCGAACCCGGCAAATCCAGCGCGTTGAGCGTCCGAAGGAAAGATAGAAATACTTCAGTGACATGGCTCCGCATTGTATCCCGAATCTGTAAGGTGCAGATTGACTCTTGCTTGAGTGCTGGAACTGGAGATAATGAGCCCGTTCCATTCGAGATTGGCCTTAGATCACCCCAGGCTCACCGCTCAGACACTTCTCTGTTCCCTTCAGAAAGTGCAGACTTCTCTATAGCTCAGTACTGTAATTATTGCTGGGTTGTATATGGCCAATGTACGATGTCCGACACTTGCAGACTTGCAGTGTTTACGAACATGGACACGCGGTTGCACGCGGTCCGCGAGTGCGAACTGAGATGGAATGTAGTGAATTGCCTTTCTGGGGGCTACCAGCCAAGGCCTCTAAATTTGATGCAGACCGTACAACCAGAACGACTATCTTCTGGTTAGGTCAGCCACGGAGACTACGGGGAAAGGCTATTGTCTCCCGAAAAGGCGCACTCCAAAAGGTTGATATTTCCTGATCGGGATATGCGCTTCTGCGCCTTTCCCCCTTTGTGCAATCGAGTTGGAAATCCTTTCCTTTTCCATCACCCTTTCCCCTCGCATTTCCCCGTCAGGGCCAACCACCCCGGGTTTGTTGTGGGAGCGCGACTGCTTGACGACCAGGCAGCTTGCAGGCAGCTGCTGCTATTGTGTGTCGGGAAAGGCAAGTCCCGTCCGGCCAGCTGGCGGCCCAGGTGCCTCGTGTGCGTGGTGGCTGGTATTTAAAACGTAACTCAGCACTTCTTGATCCAGTCAATTCACTGCACCTCTCGCCCCCCTCCCCGCCCCGTGTGCTAATTCTTCCACTACCTCTCCCATCGACTCTCATCGATCTCATCCCTCAACATGCCAGTCATCAGCATGACCGTCGACAAGGCCCGTTGCCACTTCGAAAGTCATCCAACGGCGTCGAGGCGTCCCAATCGTGACGAACGTGTCATCAGCCCGGTGCTGCTTTACCGTTCGGAGAGCCACTCTGTCTACTCCGGTATCTTGCCTTCGAGGGGTGATGGTCGTGGATCTCTTTGCCATCCCAATGTCGTCATCAAGCTTGCCAGAAACAGGCGCGCCATGCAGTCTCTCGCGAGAGAGCATAGCATGTACACAGGAAAACTGAGATCTCTCCAAGGGATCTATATTCCTCGCTACCACGGACTTTACTACAACAGAAACGGACGAGGACCTCTTGCGTGCATCGTCCTCGAGTATTGCAATGACCCGGTGGGTCATTTTTCCTTGCTGAAGAAGGAGTTCAAGTGCGTATACGTCCCGCGATTTCTCGATGCGGCGCTCACCGCACAACAGATCACAGCTCGTCGAAGCAGTGACAGCTATACATACACTGGGGGTCACCCACCGCCATATATCGGAAGGGCACGTTCTCGACCACGACGGTCGTCCGAAGATCATCGATTTTGGGCTCGCCTGCGAAGAGAAGTGTCAGCTGCGGATTGACCTCTGCCAGGGCGACGTCGCGCCCTCCCCGGCGGATGTTGGCTGCAGAGAGCTGAACATCCTGTGCACAGGGATTCGTTTCTGGAGGCCAGGTGAGCAAGCATCTTCCCGTTCTATTTTTCACCCCGCCTCACACACTTACGATCACGTTCAAGCGAGCATGAGGTTCGGTTGTCTATATTTCCCCGTCCAGTGGATGAAGGAGCCATGGAAGCTCGCAGACGCGGCTTCTCGGTACCCCGACCCCGAATTCAGGATGCGGATGGCCTGTGAAGCGGTCGAGAAGCACATGGCCCGATGGTACCCCGACGACTGGGAAAAGGAGAGAGGTGAGCGAGCAGCCTATCTGTGACCCCGAATTTGTTTTTTCTCACGTCGTGTTGTATAGCCACTTATAGACTCAAGACGGAGCGATTGTGTGCGGAGTATGTTAGGAGGATGGCCGACCCGGAGGTCGAGGCGAGAGCCAGCGAGGTGTCACGCCCATGTATGTTTTTCCGACGATTTTAACCTATGTCATTCTCGACGGTGACGTGAAGTGTGAATATTGAGGAAGGATGAAGCTCAAGTGCTCAAAGGTAGTGGAAACTGCAGCGATGCGCCCCGATGTGCATACGACGCGTAGTTGATGAGCGGGTATAGATCGGTGAGAAAGGTGGGCAGTAAGTTCTGCGGGGGTGCATGGAGTTACTGTAAGTGGGAATGCGAGTCAGGGAAAAGGGAGGAGAAACAGGGAGAAACGCACGGATACCGGCCAGGAGAGGCCAGGAGATTCGCGGCACGAAGTTCCAGTAGCACGTACGCCCATTGTAGCGGGTGTCATTTAGCTTCGAGATCCACAATGATCCATATTTCGTAGGATACGGGTATGTGCCGTGATGCTCGAGCTCTCATATGGCATGCAGTTGAACAGAACGTACTTCCCATTGCGTGAGATGGTTCCTGGATGATTCGGACTGTGTACAGGCAAGTGGGAGTTTGATGACTTCGGTGTTGGCAAATCGGACAAACGGACGGCCAGCTGGGAGAAGAGAAGCTTGGATTGGAAGTAAAATGATAGTCCTAGAGTAGCAGCCTCTTTTATCGTTCGTCGGTTCAATTGTCTGTCAACTCGTAAGGCTCTCCTTCGATGAAGGCCAGCTACTGGTTTTCTGCCAATCATGAAAGGCAAAGTCGCATTGGAAGGGGGTCACAGGAATCAAGATACGCGACCTGATGCATTGAGGCGAGTGACTGCCAGTCAGTGTCCCATTCCTTTTCACACAATGGTCACCGCATGACGTCTAACGAACCTCGGGGCTTCGTCCAGCCTAGAGAGCACTAGCATGATCTCGTGGGTAGTAACGTAGCCCGGAACGATAGATAATGCAAGTGCTATACGTCGATCAACTTCGCGCTCTCCCACTGCTGGTACACAGGTGTGCTCTTCAGCCACTGCACCAGCTCACTCCGCTTCACCTGCGTGCCCTTCTCCTCCGACTCGACTTTGACTTTCTTCCCGTCCTTGAACTCCCACCGCTGCTGCTTCACAGTCACCAGTCCCGCCTTGAGCTCGTCCACGCCGACGATGATTGCGAAGGGCACCTCACTCTGCTCGCCCGCCGCGAACTGCGCGCTCATCCCCTTCGGTTTCTTCTTCGCCAGATAGTCCACCTGCGGGCAAATGTCAGCCGCGGCGTGGCCAGAAAAGAACAAAACGTGACGCACCCTGATCTTCTCCTTTCTTAGCTCCTGCACCAGCTTTATCCGTTCGCCGAGGAGCTCGTCACCCGCAGACATCACATACGCCATGACATCCCTACTCCTCATTCCCTTCTCCACCCACTGAGGCCACACAAGCGCAAAGACACGGTCGAGCCCGATGCTGACGCCAACACAGGGCGTGCCCTGCGATTTTTTCTTCGCGTCCCCGGAAGCCGCCGCCGCGAAGCTGCCCACAAGGCCGTCGTATCGTCCACCGGCGGCGATCGAGCCCACGCCAACTTGGGATTCGTCGACCTCTTCCTCTTCCTCTGCATCTGCGGGAGGCTTTTTACCCTTCTTTTTTGGTGCGGGGGCGGGCGCCGGGACAGGAGCTGGTGCGTTAGTGTTGGCAGAGTTAAAGCCTGGAGGGGCGGACGCTTCAGTGATGGCTTCGTAGATGATCCCGGTGTAATAGTCGAGGCCACGCGCGAGGGACATGTCGAAGGAAATCTGGAAAAATCGAAATGAGCGGAGTGGAAAGGGGGAGAGCGGTAATACGATACCTTGTCAAGAACGTCCCACTGCTCGAGATATGTGAACAGGAGGCTCATCTCGTCGAGGCCCTCCTTTGCGCGTTTGTTCTCGGTCAAGGCCTTGTCTGCGAGCAAGGTATCCAAGAGATCGCGCTTTCCTGAAGACAGATAAGTTCCCCGTCGGATGTATTTCTTCGCGGGCGACGCACCTTTCAATTTCACGTATTCCCCGATCTTGTCCGCGCACACGGGATCCAGCCCCTTCTCCTCTGTCATTTCTGCTTTCACTTTTTCCCAAGGCAGCTACACATACTTTTTCATCAACGCCGTTCTTTTGACAAGTACTGGTGATTTACTTGCCTTATCCAGCTTGTCGACGGCAGAGGATATTGGGCGAGTCTTCTCTGGCGGCACCCCGCAGACCTCAAAGATGCCGTCGAGGATTTTTCGGTTGTTCAACTGAATCCCAAAACTCGTCAGGCTTTAAGTAACCTGTGCATGACGGAAAATCCGCGCCTTGATGGTGAACTCGCCAATCCGGAGGTTTGTTAAGATGCTGCAGACTAGGCTGATCACCTCCGCGTCGGGGATCATCGAGTCCCACTGCCCGGTCATGTCGAAGTCCTATCGACCGTCCTTCAGCGTCAGCGCGCGCACACTACGAGAAAGATAGATGGCCATACAGCCTGCAAAAATTCCCTCATCCGACCCTTGGACATGACTGGGTTGTCCCTCCGGTACACCTTCCCGACCTGCCAAAACTTGCTCTGCGTATTCGTTCCCCCACTCATGGCGAGGTATCGCGCCAAGGGAACGGTGTGGTCATACCGGAGCGCGAGCTGCTCGCCACCCTGGTCCTTAAGATCGAAGATGAGCTTGGAGTCCTCGCCGTACTTGTCCGTGAGCACGTCTTTGCGCTCGAACACGGGGGTGTCAAGTTCCGCGCCGCCGTACACCGTAAAGCACTCTTTGACGATGTTGATGATGTGTTCTCGGCAAAACATTTCGCTGGGGCCATAGTCGCGTGTGCCCTGGGGGGTGCCCATAGACGAATGAGCCAAAGGACGGAGGACATGACGGACACCGACGCACCTTCGCTGTCTTGAGCAGCAGCCTCTCCTTTTTCTCCCCCTCATTCGCGCCGCTGTCCGTCGCTTTCAGGGAACGGATCGCCGCCTTGAGCTCTGCCAGGCGTTTTCGTGTAGCCTCGAGCGCCTCCGCCGGCGCGTTCTCCTTCCTAAGGTTGTTGAATTGTTCCGTCTGCTGCGAGAGCTCGGAGTTAAGTGATTCGAGCGTGGCCATCGTGTGCACGCGAAGTCGTGTGTGGGGGAGGAGTCTATGTACAAGAAGGGGGGATCGATGGGGAGCGCGGAGGAGACGAGCGGCCTGGGACAGCATCCACAGAAATGACTGCAGAACGCGATTTCCGCCCGTGACTCGATTATCGGGCAACTCCTCCTCGCCAATCACTCGGGCATTCCAGCATCTCGACATCGTCGCTTTCGGCTATCGCATTGTGGCAAGAACTTGAAGAAGGAAAAAAATGCGTGTTCATGCAACGTGCGCTATGTGCCCGTGTACGTCAGTAACGTGCGTAAAATGGCGTACTTCCGAAACATGTGGTAAAATATCTGTAATCGCGTATAGTATCCCGTTCGCATCGAGTCGGGGCCGACGAGTCCTGCCCGACTTCCCTTACTTCAGATCCGCTTTTCTGTCGTGGGTTTTGCATCCCTCCACACCCCCCTCGAATCCTTTTTCCGCACCGTCATGCACGCAATGCCCAGGTAGTTGGTGATATCGTTGATCACCAGCACCACGAAGCGTCCGTACGACAAGGCCGCGATGAAAAGCGTCACGTACACGAAACGCTCCGTTGTTTCGGGCGAGTGCTGAATCACAGGGGCACTGAATGCACGGCCGGTTGTCAGCGTGCAGAAACATTACATGAACATAGCGAAACACACCGTCCAATGAGCCACGGGAGATTGGCATCCACCGCACCAAGGATGCTCCAGAGCCACAGTGAGTCCCACCACGGGAACGGCTCGCTCGTGACGTGTGCCAAGATCATACGTCCGACCTGGTGTGCAAACAGAAGGCCCCACGAGCAGAGGAAGGGAACAAAGGCCGGCGAGTGTAAGATGTCAGAGTTCGTGAGTTTGGGATGGTTCATCCAAAGGACCTGCAAAAGCGCCGATGCAGGGAAGGGCAAGAGGTAGAGCAGGGGCTTGAGGACGGATTTTCCCGACGAGCGACATGCTTTGAAGACGTTGAAGTAGCTGGGGAAGGGCGTCAATAACTGCTCGAGATAGCTACAGGGACCCATACCTGGACATAATGTTAAACGCCAACGCGAGCGACGCAAAAACCATGAAGGTCTCATTCAAGCCCACGTTCGGCACGCGCGACGCAATGACCTCGATCTTTTCAAGGCCAGTGAATGTAAGGAACTTCTGATCCCAAAATGCGGGCCCTATCGTTCCATAAGTCGGCGAACATGACTAAAAGCAAAAGCAAACCGCACCATAGAACCCGGTGATCATGTAGATTGCTACGATCATAAGGATACCTTCAACAGGCCCCGAAAAAACACCCAAGTAGAGAGTACCTACGACTATATGTCAGAGCGCCGCTCCCGATGCGGGGTACCAAAGCTCACCGGTGTGATACTCTTCCCATGTCGTCAAGTAAAAGTTAGCCAGGGTGGCTATTTGCGATGCAACGGTCCACCAGGAGCGTCCGAGGTTCAGGGCATGGGATGCAAGGACAACTTCTAGCTAGCTGGTAGGTCAGAACGCGTGTATTCCTCGAGTTTTAAGCGCTGCTGGCTTACCGTCGTGTTTATCGCGTCGCACCCTGCGTCCACGGGGCGTGTCATCGGTAGCCAAACAACTTTTACGAGGAATGAAGACGTACCATGATCGAACATCTCGCCGAGGGGACCTGCCATGCCCGTCCTTCGCGCCTGTTTTCTACACGTCACGAAAAGACGTAAAAACCTAACCCATAGCCGAAAGGGGAGAAACACACCCGTCGATCGCGTCGAAGGATTGATAGAGGAAAAGACCGATGCCCCAGCTGTCCACGGTCATCCAAATGAGCTTGGATATGGAGAGCGGCCGGACGAAACGCACGTGAAGTAGATCCAGTTAGGGGGTCCCGTCGAGCCCTCCTTGTGCACGAGGTAGGTGGGGTCGTAGTACACCATCGTCGCAAAATTGAAAACCACGATGGCTAGCCCCGACAGCGTGATCTACCGGTACATTGATGTCAGAAGTCTCCTATGAGGAGAAGCGAAATCCACTCACGGTATTCGGGGCGACCGACGTTGGCCAGAGCGTGACGAACCAATTCCAGAAGGGATTCAGGACATAATTCGACAGCAGGGACCTATGCTCGAGAGTCAAAAACCGATGGCTGCAATGAGAAACGGCACCACGTACTTGTCGACACCCTTATACTTGTAATTTTTGAGATTGGCGAGTGCATGCTGGGGGATATATCCCATGGTGTGAGCGCGTCACAATCGAGCGGGGGGACGAATTATGGGGAGGGGAGGGGAAGGGGGACGTGTCTAGGGGCGTTGTGCGAGACGTAAAACCATAAGAGAGGAGGAAGGGATGCGAGGCGGGTCCCGGTGCGAAGTCTGAGAGGGACCGTTCCGACGAGGGGGAAAACATTCGGTCAGTCGTGACGACATCGAGATTACGCCCAGCACGTGCCTCTGGTCTACATAGTCGTCCGACTCCCAGTGCCCAAGTTCCCCTCCTCTTGAAGCTTGAGCTTGAGCCTGAGTGAGTAGCATGCTTGAATGGTCGATATTTGACAAGAAGAAATCCAATCGAAGTGAGTACAGTACCGCTCACGCCCGCAGTCCATGAATAATTATATGAGAATTACTGAATCGTGCCAGCGGGTGTCACGTTCATTGGTATTGTAATGAGTCCGAGGGAAAAGGGCAATGGCATGATCGATCTAGAAGTCTATGTACAAACAAAGAGTTGCAATAACCTGAAAAAATAAGCCGATGTATCAAGGAGGTCCCCAGCTGTTCAAAACCCGGTGCGCTCGTTGAAGGTGCGTAACTCATACTCCTCGTCGTTCTCCGAGGCATTGGCTGCCACGGGGGACTGAGCGCAGGAGATGGGGACAAGAATCGACGTATAGCCTCGTTCGTCATCGTCGACCCGTTTGTAGTAGGCCCTTCGGAGGGAGATAATGAGCCGGTTCGCGAAAATGGCGGATAGTGAGAAGCCGAATCCAGTGCCAAGTTCGTTGAGGGCGGGCTACGAGAACGATGCTTAGCAATGACACGTCTAGGTGCTACGATAAGCACGCACGATATTATATATCCAGATGACCTGGTTGCCGAGGTAGATCCAAAAGAGACTGCACGTAACGGTGAGCTCGCGCGGCGCACGATCCTCGAAGGGGCCAAGCGTAGAGACGACATACAAACCGAAATAGTATACAGAGTCCTTCGTAAGAATCCCGAAATATCCCGTTCTTCAGGGCTGTCTTGCGATGCGTCCACGCACTGTAGATGCTCAGCGAGAAAAAGATGGACTCGGTGACGAGGATCGCGGTGTAATAGAAGACAACCCATGGTTTTCCGGGGTCATCGTAATCGGCACAGATGAAACACGCCATTGGCGGGGCTATTTCCACCTGCGTAGACGTTATAGTCGTATCCGTGGACGTTAGGAAATAGAGAGATGATCGTACCAAAGCCTGAGGGAACCCCGAAGAGTACACCCAGTACGACAGACTCGCCGATCACTACGAAGATAAGCAGGGCTACGATAACCCTACTGTTCCTGTACATCGCATATAGCCGCAAGACAAGAACGACTGCACAAGTGGTTGGGCCCGGAAATCTGTTGGGGGGGAAGATAGAACATACGATGGGTAGTTATGACCTGGATTGATGCCCCCGTATTTTGCCAGTGAAAGAACCTGCTGCCTGGAGATTTCTATTCAGACTAAAGCCCGGGAAAGCAAAGCAGACTAATACACACAGCTGAAAGGGGCGGCCGCAACCGCCTGAGTTATCGCGGTAGAGTACTTACGAAGAAAGGGGATCCAAAACTCACTACTATAGCAGATCGGCGGATCAGACAAGGGTTGGCCGTCAACGAAGAGTGGTCGAGCGTATAGCTCACCTCGTAAGTAGGATGCGATTTCAGAAATACTGGATTGACAGTTAGTTGTCTGCAAGAATCAAGCAGTAGTAGTACGCACCAAGCGCGTTTCCTCTACGAGTTCCCCCACGTGTTAGATAGTAGAATTCTGGGAGGGGATGGGGAGCGCACACGATGAAGGCGATTGTATAATAACGGCTCTGAACGAGAAGAGAAGCGTGTTAGATGCTCCCATCCGACGGAATCCATGCGAGGTCCATAACGTACCCACAGGAATAACAGCTTGCCAAACGTCAATCGCCTTTTCTGTCAGGTGAAGGTAAGAGACGTCGAGCAACACTTGGCAGAGATTCCAGGTTACCCAAAAGTATTCCACCTGCAAAAAAATCCGATGAGGCTCCAGTGAGTGCAATCTGGGTCAGACAGCACACGTACCTCATTGCTGAACTGGAGGACTGTTTGGCACGAGAATAAGGGCGGGATAAGAAAACACAGTGAGCTTTAAACTATACTGCGTTGGCGGGCTCACGGTGCTCGTAAACAATAAGAGCCGCTGCTACAACTGAAGGAAGGACCGCATAAGAAATCGCTGAAGAAAAGGCGGGGACACTTGCTTTGACAGCATCGCTCCGCATCTGCTCGCCGCCACGCCACTGTGTCGACAGACATAAGGCAGTATGACCCTAGGGGTGGAGGGACGGTTCCAGATTGACCGAGTGAGAGCAACCCGGGGAAAAGTAAACGCAGCTGTCTTCGATAGCGACGAGATGGCGCGCTCTCGACGCTTGTAACGCATCGTTCTTAAGAGGGATGTATGTGCCAGAGAATGGTCTTACCAACTTGCTGCGAGCCCCGTAAAAGGATGGCCTTCTTTCCGAGCGATGAAGGTCTGATATAGCCTAAGTCGACACGTTGCCGTCACCCCGTGCGGCACCGATGCAACCACTTGCTTCGCTGGTTTCGACATTGGCAGTCGAAGAGCCTGCATAGATCACAGATGGAACCTTGCCTCGGATGTAGAACAGATGCATCCGGCGGTCCGCGCGTGCTGTCATGTTGCGTATGGGGCATTTGTCTACATATGCCACGGACATTTGGGCGTACAAGGAGACTTAAATGGAGGGCGTAAAGGTTGTGTTGACCTGTCACGTCAAGAGATACCGCTGGTGATAAATGCGGGAAAAGATGGTGCAGGTTCAGCGGTAAGGAGAAGGATCGTTTACTTCTCTAGATTGAGAAGGCGAGCATGCAAGTCTGACGGCGCTGCAGAGCCCCGAGGAACGCGGCTAGATACAGCCACAGTTGCTGGCATTTTGAAAGCGTTGATGACCTTGTGAACAAGAACCCACGGGGACAGTTGGTCGGATTCAGAGAGTAGGACATGTAAAGACTTACGATGCCGAGAGCGTTGAGAAAATGCCGTTCGATTTTACGTACCAGTCTGCCTCCTCTTCCGGGTGAGTTTGGTGGACAATTCGATTTGGACTATATTTACTTCTGAGCGCCGAGCTTCTGGATGAGACACTGTACGACTTCTGTCTATCTTATCCCAGCGGTGCAGCCAGGTGTTCCGGATGCATCCCCGCGCTCGTCGGCTTGTCGCGCGTCGTGATTGATCACAGGACGCTGGCAGATGCATGAGAGTGATGTGGGAGGCTTCGCATTGGATTCCCTTCCCTTTCTTCGTGGAATGGGGACGCGACGATATGCACACTGACAAGGCGCCGGCGGGCCTCTGGGAGTTCCTTCATCGAGTCCTGAGTCCCCGTCGCTTCTTGGACATCCACTCTCACATGTCGTCTTCGCCAACCTCCTCCGCCAAAGACCACGAGTCCTTGCCAATTTCGGCGGGAACCCCGCTCACGGGGGACGAATTGCTCCTGCAACAGCTCGGATACAAGCAGGAGCTTCGCAGGACGTTCACTCCTCTGGAATTGTTCGGCGTCGGTTTCAGCATCATCGGGT
Organism: Amylostereum areolatum; assembly: GCA_012932865.1. NCBI lineage: Eukaryota > Fungi > Basidiomycota > Agaricomycetes > Russulales > Stereaceae > Amylostereum > Amylostereum areolatum. The sequence goes on from SAXG01000023.1 coordinate 666,086, forward strand.
TGTTTCCCTCGATCTCGTACGTACCTCGGCCATTCTCCGTCGTCTGCCTATCATGCTCACGTTCTTGCCCGCAGTTCTGTCCTTGTCTATGCTATCCCTAATGGCGGTCCGTCGGCGATGGTGTGGGGGGTGAGTCCATTCCTATCACAGCTCTTGTAAAATTGGTGTCGTGATGCACCATACATCTTCAGTGGGCTGTCTGTGTCATCGGTCTTCTTTCCATCGCGCTCTCCATCGCAGAACTCGGCTCTGCTGCTCCGACCTCGGGCGGGCTCTACTACTGGACCCATTCCTTCTCGTCTCCTCGGTACAAAAATGTTCTGTCCTGGATCGTCGGATGTGAGCTTTTGTAACCTCGCGCTCAACGGCATGTCTAATATATGCACTCCTAGACTCGAATACAGTAGGGAATATCGCCAGCGTAGCCTCCGTGGACTGGGGGTTCTCCTTGCAACTCATGGCCGCTGTCAGCATTGGAAGCGACCTTGCATATATTCCCACCACTGCTCAAACCTTGTACGTGCCAACCTTCTTCGAACGAGCGAACAATACTAATTCGTGGACGAACAAAGTGGGGTATTCATCGCGGTCCTTATCATCCACGGTCTCGTGTGCAGCGTCGCCGTCAAGTACATTGCCCGCCTGCAGCCCCTTTACATCACTCTCAACGCCCTGCACGTACCGCATCTTTTATCCCGCATATCACTGAGGGGCTGACATTCGACCTTAGATTATGCCTTGCCATCATCATCGCTCTCCCCATCGCCACTCCCAAGGAATTCAGAAACACGAGCAAATACGTTTTCGGCAGTTTTCAAAATGGTCAACATTCGCGACTACTTTGTGACAGCTTGTCTGCTTACACCTTGGCCGTCCTCCAGCGTCCGGTTGGCCCGACGGTTATGCGTTCTTTCTCAGCTTTCTGGCGCCACTTTGGGCTATAGGTGATTATATGCGTGGTCTTGGAGAAAGCGCCAGTAGTTGAGTGTTGCTAGGTGCATTCGACGCAAGCGTACACATCAGTGAGGAAGCCACCAACGCGAGTGTCGCCGTGCCTTGGGCGCTGTTGAGCGCAACAGGGATCGCCAGCGTTCTTGGATGGGGTAATGTCATGTTCTCCCTGCACCGTTTGTCATGCTAACTTTCCGCATTAGCCATCATCATTGTTATCGCATTCAACATGGGGGACGACCTGCAAGCAATCCTGAGCAGCAATATCGGTCAGCCCATGGCTGTAGTAAGTCAACCTTTTCTCGTCTCTGCCATCTTTAAGCGCGCTTCTTCAGATCCTATTCAATAGCTTCGGACGAAGCGGGACGCTCGCGGTGTGGATCGTCGCTGTCATTGTTCAGTACGTTATTAATAACTATTCATTCCAGCTCCCTATTCGCTCCTGACGTATGTCTTCACTCGTAGATTTATCATGGGAATGGATATGGTACGGGCTTTCTATCCTCCAAGGAAAACAATGTCTTACCTCGCGGCAAGCTCGTCGTCTGCTCTCGTCAAATCTTTGCGTTTTCGCGGGATGGCGCCCTTCCTTTTTCTGGAATCATCCGCCGGGTTGCTCCCCGCACGCGGGCGCCGATTTTCGCGGTCTGGTTTGCCGTCGCCGTCGCCGCTCTCCTTGGCCTGCTGGCGTTCGCAGGCGCGAACGCGATCGGCGCGATCTTTTCGCTCGTCGTCGCTGCCCAATTCGTCGCATACGCGATCCCCATCAGCGCGCGGTTTTGGGGGAAGAACAAGTTTCGGCCTGGTCCTTTCCGCCTTGGACGTGCGGTGCGCTCCTTTCGTCTCCTCGCTCTCCCTTTCAGTACTAACTTCGCGGTCGTAGGGGTTTCCGATCGCGGTGTTCGCCGTCACGTTCATGTCCTTCATCCTGGTCGTGTTTTTCTTCCCCGCGACGCCCGCGCCGACGGCGGCTACGATGAACTACACCGTTGTTGTCCTGGGCGGCACTATTCTGCTTTCGCTCGCGTATTTCTACTTCCCGAAGTATGGCGGCGTATACTGGTTTGCAGGGCCCCTGCCAACGGTTGGAGAGAAGGGGGGGGGGGGATCCGATGGAGATGCTAGTCGAGTTAGCATGGAAAAAGACGATCACAGGCGAGGATTTGAAGAGTACTTAGCCTAGTCTTCCTTCGATGGTCTGTAGGATACCTGTCCTGTCCCCCGCGATGTGCTGATGCGTTTCATACCTAATAGCGGAGCAACGCATTTAGATGATCAGAATCCAATTCGAAGTGACTACATACTGTGTGTATAGTTGTAGGTAAGTTACGCTACGGTGGTGCAATGATTGGCCCGGGACATGGCAAACTCCGGCGAATGATGGAGTGTGCATGCAACTGTGCCCACGCGCCACGACGATGGCGAGGCGCCGCATTGAAATAACAGGTATGGACATTTCTTTCTTGTTCATCTACGCAACTTTCCACCCGCTAATCACGCTAAACGCCAACCCCATTAGACTCGCCGCTGGCCCTGATGAACGCCAGTTCGCCATTTGCATCACGCGTTGCGACTCTTCTTATTGACAAGACATCATATACCATCTACCTGCTCGAAGGTGTCGTTACCCTAGTATTCATCGTCATCATTCCCATCGCAAGCTCACGTAGTGGTAAATAGGAGGCTGTGTCATGTTTGAAACCTTGAGAAGCAATATTCGGCTCGTCCGCCGTCCGTTTGCACCGGCCTGCTCCTCCGCCCTCGACGGGTTCCCAGTCCCGAAACAGTTATGCGAAATCTCGCCGAAGTTTCCTAGGAGTATCTCTACCCATATCCTTCTCGGGGAATCACCCACGGAGCGTCCCTCCAGGCTGCCGCCGAGGGGTATATCTCGAGGCGCGAAGGGAACCCCCAACGTTTGATCTCCCATTCCCATCTTTCATGGCGGACACCCCTTCTCTCGCAGAGACACTGGCAATCTCTTCCGGAAAATCCTCCAAGGATGATATCTCATCAGCCGTCGAGCCTGTCTTGCTGTCTACACCACCCCGAGTCATTGTCGTACAAGACCTGCCGAAGCTCGCCTGGACAGCGTGGTTCCAGAGAGACATGATGGCTTTTTTCCTCTTCGGTGTAGTGGTCCGTGCTCCCTTTCGGTTTCTTTTTCACGTCGTTGCTCATACATTGGCTGTAGGTGCCCTTGCCGACCATAGTCGCCACCTCCGCGGCCAGGATCATGCTGGTCGGCATCACAGGCGTATCCGGGGTTTCGTATGCAATCCCAGCCGCACTCGCGTCGTTCGTCACTCCGATGTTCGTCCACCATGTGCCTTATCCTATGCGCGTCGGCTTCAACACCGCCTTTTCCGTCTTGAGCCTGCTCGTATGCACCTTTGGTGGTTCGGTGGCCGGCCCTATTATCGGGACGATGCTCACGGGTGCGGTGTATGGGTTTGGGAGCAACCTGTATCTCGCCACGGCCGCGTTCTACGACCAACGGACAGTCATCGCGTTCAGCATCGGTACCAGTTACGTCCCCCGTCTCTGTCTCGCGTATATTGTCCAGCTAACTCACTGCCAGATTTATCATGTTTGCTTGGCCCGGCGCTGTACATTCCGCTGATGAAGGGCCTCGACGACGACTGGAAAACCACACTCCGTATCCTGGCTGCAGTCCCAGCTATCCAGCCCATCGTTTGGTGGGTCCTTTTACCGGCAATCGGACGAGCGGACGCAGAGCGGACGCGCAAGGCGGCCAACGCGCTCGAGCGTACGGCGTCGGACCTGGAGAAGAGAGTGGATGAGGCGCGGACGGGGTTTGGGCCTGGCAGGACGCGTTTGGGCGTCTTCTTCCGCGTCATCTTCCCGCGCTACGTCCTCCCACTCATGCTCTGCACATGTGGCGCGTTCTTCACGCTCGAGGGGCTCGTTCCGGCGTTCGACACCCTGCGCGTCTTCAAGCTCTCCCCGACCGGAGATTTATTCTACGAGCTCAACGGTACGCGTGCCACCCGCCTGCCTGTGTCCCGTGCGTGGCACGATCGCTCATACGTTCGTCTCTGCAGTCCTCCTGTACGGCTCGGCCTCGTTTCTGTTCGCGCTGATCGCGATCAAGCGTGCGCTGCCGCAGATCTGGCTGTGGGCCGCGCTGGAATGGACCATCGCCGTGCTGGGCATCGTGCAGCTGTTCGCGCCCTTCCTGAAGTACTTCCCCGTGTGGCTTTGTTTCATATGGGCCGTGGGCGGCATCGTGGGCGGGTCGACGACGAACACGAACTACAAAGTCGCGGACGACTTCCGCCGGAGCCAGGACAGCGAGGACGTGCGCGCGTTCGCGATGAGCTGCGCCGGGTTCGGCAATTTCGCGGGGGACGCGGTCGGGGGAGCGTTCGCGGTTCTGGTGCAGAACTTGGCGGACAAGCGGCACCGTGGATAGGTCAACCAACAAGTAAAACGGCAGTCTGATGCGGGCCAAGGCCGACGAGAAGGAATCGATAATAAATTACATGTAACAAAAAGTACGTATCCTGGCCGTGGGAATAATCCACCCTTGTTACCGATGGGATGGCGGAAAACACCATCGACTCAACCATTGAAGTCAAAGCTAAGTACTTACTACTTACCTTCCTGTTTTTCGGAGGTCCACTGGCGCCCGCTTGAAACATATATAAGATGTCTTTCAGGGGCGCATACCCACCAGAATGTTCCATATCCCCCTTTGGTCACGTCCTACAATCGGCGGTCGACGTTGTGCTGGCACCCACGGCCGCAGTCTCTCAGGCTCTCCTCCCCGTGAATCCTTGGCGTCTCTTTCCTTTATATCCACAGGGAAGATCAAGGGCAGACTCTTTCTCGCCGCTTCTTTAGGCACTGGCACGGACCGGGCTGGCAGTGGGTAAATAGCCTGCTGTGTCTGTACGCAGACTCACGCGTCCCTCCTCGTCGGGGGATAAGTACCATGAGGGATAGGTACCATGCACACATGAGCACACGTGTGTAGACTTGCAGACAAATATCAACCGTATTCTATATATACATATACAATACATCCGTATAATTTAAACAAAGCCAACACCAATCCTCAAAACCCCAACTGCTGCACGAAATCCTGCCACGACGCATCCAGAACGAACGGCAGCCCCAACTCGACCATCCCAAACGGATCATGCACGTCTTCCCCCGGCGCCAACCCACCCACCAACGGCTCCGCGCCTCCGAACCCAGACTGACCCTGCGCCGCCCACGGCGAATACCCGACCTCGTACACCGACACGCCCCCCGTTCCGAGCGGGAGGGCCGCGGGCGCCCCTACCGCCCCTCCCCCCGGATACGCTTCGAAATCAGCGAAATGGAGGGGCGGGGCGGGCGGGACGACGTTGGCGTAGTCGTTGAGTAGATTGTCGACGGACATGGGCGTGCGGGTGCGCCGCACGGGCGGGCCGGGGGAGGGGGATGAAGATGCGGAGAGGGAGGCGACGGGCGTGGAGGTGGACGTTGAGGTGAACGTGGACGAGCCCGCGGTAATGGTGTGCGTCGCGCCGCAGAGGCGGTCGAGCTCTTCGGCTGTGAGCGGTGGCCCGCCGCTTTGCACTTCCCGGCGCGCCATCACCTCTCGCGCTTGTCGCTGCAACCCGCGAATCGCGTCCTTGAGTGGGACGAGGTCGGTTTCTACGTTGCGGAGGGATGAAGTGAGAGGAGTCACGTACGACGTTCTCAGTGGCGGACGTGTTTTCGTCGTTCACGCCGTGCTCTACCACCGCGAGCGCCTTCTCGAGCACCTCCATCGATGCCGGCGCTAGATTTGAGCTCGCCGCCGTACACACGAGCAAGCACATCACGATCTGTCCCGCCCATATCAGCAATTTGCGCCACGCCAACCTCATACGCACGAAGCACTCACCGCGGCAGACAGTACCTTGGATGTTGCGAGGTTCGACGTACGGAACATCTCCGGCGCCCGCGCCATGGCGAGGCGCGACGCCTCGACGATGCGGTACGCCGCGCGGAACAGCGCCATCACCGACGCGCCGAACTTGTGCTTGACGGGATCCAACGGGCGTTCTCTGAGCGCCTGCGCAAAGTACGCGCGATGAATGTTGAGCAGCGCTACCCAGACCCGAACCGAGTCAAAGTCGAACCGAGTCAGTTCTGATCTCCGTTTCCAGTCGGAGAATAGGGATACCGCAGGAGTGCAGGGAAGGGTGGCGCGTGGCACGGTGGAGAGAAGGGAAGTGAAGGAGACTCACCCCACTCCTTCTGCGAGAGCACCAACCAGCGCTTGAGTACAAGATACGTCCCGGGCTGCTCTGGCACCCCGCTCTCCGCACGCAGATACTCCGGTACGGCGAACTCGCGCAACTTTTGGTCGAGCTCGAGGATCGTGCTGTACCGCGGCGGCTTGGCTGCGAACGCGGTGGAGAGAACGTGATGAAGCAGCTGGGAGAACAGGTTGCTCCACCGGGCGACTACGTAACGTGGATCGGATGACGATAAGATTCAATGTAAGTAAGTAAATCGGATCCGATGGAGAGGGAAAGAAGACGCACAGCCCATGCTTTGCGCCCCGTTGGGCTCGATGAAGATCTCCGTGTCAGGCGGAAGATCACAATCGACGAAGTTGAGATTGGTGCTGGGCGGTCGACCAAAAGTAAAGCTCTGCAGGCGATGCCCTTAGCCACCCAGCATGTGGGGAAGTGTACACCGGACGAGAAACACAGACTCACCGTCCACGTATCGACGGCAAACAGATGCCAGAAGACGCGTGAGCGATACCCACTTTCATTCTCGCCGAGTCTGAACCTCGACGCGTTCACATCTACACCGCGCAAAAATCCGAACCCAAAGCCCGCGCACATCGTCAACGACCGCGCTATCCTCGAGTGGAGACCCAGGAAGACGAAAGCGACGTACGGAGTCCGATCTGCATCATCAGTGCATCAGAGCTACGAGCGCCGCGGTTAAAATATCATAGACACAAGTCCCAAAACGCACGCTATGACCCATCTGCACGGCGAGTCCGAGGTACATCCACGCTCTCGAGCAGCCCGTCGGCACCAAGCTCACGTCGCGCATCTGCAGAAACTGCGCCATGTAACACTGGTGATGGTCGTCGGCGTGGTCAGCATTCGCCACTTGACTTTAACGCGAGGAAGGGATCCGGGGGGAAAGATCGCCGGAATACGCACCATGACTTGCACGGACATCACCGTCGTCGTCACGGTCGGCGAATCGAACGTGAGTGCGACGCGCGCGAGCACGAAGAATTCGTACGCCTCGACGTCGTCCTTGGATGCTGGGACGAGCAGCTTCGTGATGGCGATCGTAATGAAAAGCAGCGCGAGGGCGTGCGAGGGCGGTGGAGCGCGTTCGTACGTTCTGCACACCCGTCAGCGACCACACAAAAACAGCCAAAAAAAGGTAGACAGACGCACTTTGAATGGTACACCGCCCCGACAACGTCCCGGAGCAGCTGCTCGCGGCTCATCGACGACGGTCTACACACATCGTGCATCAGCGCCCACTCCTCAGACTGATCGGTAACAAGCGAGCCGTGCACGCACATGTACGTCGCGTGCTCGAGGAAGAGCTCGCAGAGGCGCTGGGCCTCGTCCAACGGGGGCAGGTGGCAGAGGACGAGGTCGCGGACCTCGGGCGCGATCTGGTCGGTCGTCGCCTCGGGGAAGGGTACAGCGAGGATGCGCTCGTCGAGGCGAGTGCAGTCCCAGAAGCCGGGTTTGCTGTTTTCGAGCGTGGCCTGAGGGAGGTGGTCAGGACCGGTGCTGAGCGGACTGAATGCTGTGGACTTTGCCTGTAAGAGATACTGGAGATGTTCGAGGTCGGTAAATTGAGTGAATACTATGGCTTAGAGGGGATATACTGACCTCGCCGCGGGCGGTGGAGCCATAGAAACGCGCCTCTCCTTGCGAGCCTATGCTCAAAGTCCCTGCACGATATCAGGTCAGGGAACCCTCCGAGAGATAAACAAGAATTGGGACAATGAAAATGCGAGGATCGCATGGCAAAATCGCACCCGGTGCTTGCGGTTTAGCGTCACGCCACTGGCCCGGGGTCAGAGTCCTCCCTGCTCGGATTCGCGCGCACATTGTTGGGGGGTATATAGCGGACTCCGGAGTTGTGAATTCCCCGGACAACTTACCGAATGCGTCGATGAATTCATCGTTGGGCGCGGAGGGCGTTGTGCTGGTGGAGAATGCGACGGCGGGGGGTTCCGGGACTGGAGGAGAATTGGAGGGATCGGTGCCGTCGCGGAGGAGGGGGTGGCTGTCTTCAGAGACGGTGGCTTGAAGGGAGCCCAGGCCGTGTTCGAGTTCGCGTATGCGACGGGTCATGCGGTCGATGCGTGCATGGAGTTCTGTGGTGTTGGCGAGGACATATCTGCAGGGCGGGTTGAGCGGTGGGTGGCATAGGTCGAAAGAAACACACTTGTTATTCATACGGCCAGTCGCCAGCGAGCCTGTTTAAGTGTAAATCCTAAGCTGGCACTGCACGGACAAATGACGCACCGTTTGGACAGATCTCTGCGCATCCCCGCTTGGTACATGTCTCGCACGGAACCTTGCAGCATCTCGTCCATCCAAATCATTATAGATGAAGGAGAGGAGAACGGCGCACCTTGCGGTCGCATCGAAGCTTGAGCCTGAGCGATGCGTGGTGAGTACTGAGTGAGCGCGCGCGGGGATTCTTGAGAGATGCGGGGACGCTGACCTGCGACACTCCGCACAGGATACGGGAACACGGCCGGGCCGACGACGCTGCTTCTGGGGCTCGTCTGCCTTTTCTTTTCCTTTGGATGAGGATGAGGGATTCATTGTCGTTCATGGGTGATGGGTACCGTCGAACTCGCGTTTCTGTAACCCATCTTCCCCGGCGGTCATCTCTCCGGATGCTGCTCATCAATTGAGCGTCCGTCTGGGGTTAGGGTTTCAGCGTCTTGCCTCCTCCCTCCATCCTCCTCGCATTTTATTTTTTGATCGACCTCCATGAACATGGTTTCCCCGTCACTGTCTCTAGACGCCAGGAAAACATACATAATCCGTGTCCGAATCGGCTCGGCGTACAGGCCTCTCCAACCCCGGTGGCACCAGCACTCAAGCGCCACGACAGCCCGGCATCCAACTTGCCTTTTCTCCACGGCTCACCCAAGACTTGGTCTGTGATCGGGGCATCCGACATCGAAGCACCAACTTGCGCCTTTCATTCCAGCCCATCGACAGATTGGACTACCTCGCGTGGCGGCGGCTGATATCGCCCAACGTCACGAGGCGCTTCCTTCTCGTTGTCTTTGGTAGCCCTCGGGATGGCTTTCCGCGCTTCTCTACCCACGGCTAGCTCGACCTACCTAGCCGACCTGTGCGGAGGGAGTCCTATCTTTCAGAAGTACTTGGGCGTGGCTGGTGTCTGTGCTGGATGCTGTGAGTCAGTGCTGGAAAGTGCCGGGAGAAGGGGGTGACAACTGGGAACTGATGCATGCTGGACGCTGATTACAGCAGGCGTAACCGATCTTCGGATTCCTCCACACATTGGCCTTCCATTCATCCCGGCATACTCTGTCAAATATCTTCTCCGCTATATATAAGTCATGACCCCCCGCCTCCTTTCCGATCTATTACCCCGCCAAGCTCCCCCACCCTTCTCCTCTCCCTCACGCTCGCTCCCGCCGCCATGGCCGACGCCCAGAAATCCCGCAGCGACATCGTCCAACCTACCGCTACCCGTACCAGGCAGAAACCAACGCCCCTCGTTCACACCCCCTCTAGGCACTCCAGCGAACCCATGAAGTCTCCCGCATACTCCTCGCCCGGAGGCATCTCTCCAACTACCTCGGAAGACTCTCAACAAGACGATCCCACCGTCATTCCACGCTCCCATGACTATCGCACGCTTGTCTTGTGTTTCGACGGCACCGGCGACTCCTTCGATGCCGATGTACGTGCCATCAGTGGCTCGTCAACTGTCGATCACTCTTTGATCTAACCCTCCTTCAGAACTCAAACATCGTCCATTTCTTCTCAATGCTGAAGAAGGATGATCCAAGCCAGCAAATGGTCTACTATCAGGTTGGCCAATCAATCACCGGATTCCGTTTTCCCACCCTTACATTCTTGCCATCAGGCCGGTATTGGCACGTACACTATCCCGCAGATCGCCACCCCTCTCATGGCCAAGATATCAAAGGCAATTGACATGGCCGTCGCTAACAATCTAAACGCGCACGTCATGGGTCAGTTTACTTAGCAAATGCCTGCGTTCGATTAACTGACGTCCACCTAGGTGGATACGAATTTCTGATGCAAAACTGTGAGTATATGCGCGCCTCCCATTTCCCATTCAACTGATTGTCGTGTAGACCAAGCTGGTGACAAGATCTGCATTTTTGGCTTCTCTCGAGGCGCATATACGGCTCGTGCGCTGGCAGGCATGGTTCACAAGGTCTGTTTATTTTCTTCTTTGTACGTGGCCTCTATCTTACATTGGAGCATTTTCTAAGGTCGGACTGTTGCCCACATGCAACCACCAACAAGTTCCATTTGCGTACAAGATGTTTACCCGCGAAGATGAGGTGGGCTGGAAGCAGAGTCGCGCTTTCAAGAAAGCCTTTTCCGTTAACGTGGAGATCGAGTTTATGGGCGTTTGGTAGGTTACACGGTCTTCTTATTATACAACATGGCGCATATACTCACCTGTCGAAACAGGGATACCGTTGCCTCTGTCGGCATCTTTCCCCGACGTCTTCCCTTTACAACTTCCAATAGCTCAGTTCGCTTCTTCCGCCATGCGATCTCACTCGATGAGCACCGGGCCAAGTTCCAGTCAAATCACTGGCATCGCTCTCCACCCGATGCTCACTCTCTTGGCGTCGCCGGAGGTGAAATGCCACGCTCCAATCAACAGGGCGGTGCGCCAAAAACCGACCCCCACCATTACCATCACCATCCAGGCCGTCACGGTCGTATGCCAAAGACTCATTCCAGCCGGCACTTCGAACGGCAATTTGACGACGGGGACTGGGAAACTGACGTCCTGGAGGTTTATTTCGCCGGATGCCATTGTGGTAAGCTGTTCTCGCCTTTTAACATCGCCTATACTGATGGATATACCTGTAGACGTTGGTGGGGGCTCTGTGAGCAACGAAACCCGTCATAGCCTCGCCCGTATCCCCCTGCGCTGGATGATTCGTCAATGTTTCCTTGCGGGAACTGGCATTCAATTCCACCGCAGCTGTTTCGTCAAGGTCGGGATTCACCCCGACCACCTCTATCCGTTCGTCAGGCCACGCCAGCCTGCACTCTACGCTTCCCCAAGCACCGTTGACCGCGTCGTCAAGCAATCCAAGCATGAGTCGGAGCCTTCGAACGAAACGCTCAAAGATGAGCTCGAGGAGGATCGGGCATTGACCCCGATAGTGATGGAGATGACAGAGGAGGAGGAGGACCTGAGGGACGCGTTGAGCCCGATCTACGACCAGCTCGAATTGTCGAAGGGATGGTGGTCCTTGGAGGTTATCCCGTTGAAGCATCGCGTCCAGAAAGATAGCCTCAAGTGGAAGAAGCAGTACAGGTGTGTTCGTCCTTGTGTTCCGCTTTTATGGCGCGGTGACTGACGCGATGTATCTGCATTTGTTCGTAGGATCAACCTTGGGAAGCCTCGTAAGATCCCGAGGAACAAGCACGGCGAGGATGTGATTCGAGTGCATCGGTCCGTGCGGATACGCATGGAAGCGGAGGGACTCGAGGGCGGGAAGTACGTTCCCAAGTCGAAGTTCCCGATCGAGCCGACGTGGGTGGATTGAACTTCGTGCGTTGGGATGCGTGAGCACTTCCGTTCTCCATTCGCACTTGGTTCGTGCTCGTTCGACCAGTCGACCTTCTTGGCACCCTCTACTTTATGCGTCATTCCTATAGTCTAAGTACGTATATTTCCATACGCTGTACGCGCGTTCCTTTCCTGTGTAGGATTAGTTGGCTGTGTACATCTTGGTTCCACACTGTAAGTACAATGTCATGTCCAAGTTTTACTCCATCGCGTGATAACTCACGTGCTACCTAAACATCGGTTCGTCCTCCGACGCGTCTGTTCCTCCTCCCACGACTACAAAATTCCCACATCCCACTACCAGCACCGGCGTGTCATTCAGTGTCAACCCATGGCTCCGCAAGTCTTGGAATGGATACGACTTGGAGTCGCCACAGCCTGCTGACCACAATTGGCCCCGACTCATCTCCAAGACTCCCATCCTGGCCAGTCATTTCCGTTTCATTTGCGCCGTCGACTTCTTTTCGCCGTGCATGACCTCGTCTTCTCGTAGACCCAGGCTGCGCCGCATCCATGTATGTACTCATGCACTGCACTTTTCATACAAAAGTTGCACACGTTGCCTTCGGCGTTCTGCTTGCATGGCGCGTGTTTGATGGTTTGGTAAAGCCCGCGTAGGTTGGCAGCCTCTCGACGTTCTTGTCGACAGCAGACTTGATCTAAGCCCCGTGGCCGCCGCTATCTATTGCGTAAGTAAGTATCATGCACTGACATGGACATGCCTGCCAGTGGCTCGAATGGAAGATTGTTCTATGCTGCCATGCAGGCCCTATCTATCCCCCGGCGGTTCTCAACATAGCCTCCTCCCAGCCTGAAGTTATTCTCATCCATTCGGCTTCTGCCTCGTTCCCGATACCGAGGTGCACCGGACGTCGTCCTTATAAAAGGCCCGGGTGCAGCGCTTGAATCGCCACTTCGACATCTTCCTCAAGAACCCCCGCATTCTCCTACTTACCCCGGATTTCGCACGGAATCTTCAGACCGGCATGGCTAGCGACGGAAACGGAAGCCCTTCGACTCTCACGAACGGGTCCGTGTTCGCCCAGGTCAGCGAGCAGACTGTACCCCCGGACCATGCCTATCGGACGCTTGTGCTATGCTTCGACGGCACGGGGGATTCGTTCGATGCCGATGTACGTGCCATGTCTACTTCCTATATGCTACTGCCACGGACGTCGCTGACGGAGCGCGGTGCGACGCAGAACTCGAACATCGTGCAGTTGTTCTCCATGCTAAAGAAGGATGACCGGAGCAAGCAGATGGTGTATTACCAGGTACTGTGTACCGGTCCTCCCGCTCCTCTCCCTTTTCGTTCACTAACGCGCCGCGAATGATTACTGAAAGGCGGGCATCGGGACGTACACGATTCCGGAAATCGCGACGCCCCTCATGGCGAAAGTGTCCAAGGCGATCGACATGGCCGTCGCGAAGGATCTCGACGCGCACGTTATGGGTTGGTCTACCGTTCTTTCTTTCTTATACAACATAGTATCTCAACAAAGGACCCGTAGGTGGATACGAGTTCTTGATGCAAAACTACCAGGCCAACGATAGGATCTGCATATTCGGATTCTCAAGGGGCGCATACACCGCCCGTGCGCTTGCAGGGATGATTCACAAGGTTCGCACCTCCCCAGGTAATGCATGGTATGTGGTCGGCGGCTGATAATGTAGTGGCATTCAGGTCGGCCTGCTTCCAACGTGCAACCATCAACAAGTGCCGTTCGCATACAAGATGTTTACGCGGGACGACCCCGTGGGGTGGAAGCAGAGCAACGCGTTCAAGAAGGCCTTTTCCATAAACGTGGAGGTGTACTTCATCGGCGTCTGGTGCGCATCTTATTTCTCCCCTTGGACACCTTGACCTTTTTTTGACCTTCGGCTTCGGCGATTTGCTCTGGTAGGGACACCGTCGCTTCTGTCGGCCTCATCGCCCACCGCCTGCCCTTCACCGCGTCGAACAAGGCCGTGCGCTTCTTCCGACACGCCATCTCGCTCGACGAGCACCGCGCGAAGTTCATGTCGAACCACTGGCAGCCGTCATCTCAGGAGGATCATAATCTGGGCGTAAGTGACGACGCCATGCCGCGGTCGAACAGGCTAGAGGGGCCCCCGCGTGTGCACCCGGAGCACGCGTTCCATTATCATGAGAGCGGTGCGCATGGGAAGGGCAAGTTGAAGGAGGCAGAGCGAATGTATGACTCGCTGGAGGCCGACGCGACGGAGCGGCATAATTGGGAAACGGACGTGCTAGAGGTATATTTTTCAGGGTGCCATTGCGGTATGTCCGTTTCAGTCTCCGATCTACCTGGTACGGCTGGTTGCTGATGGTCGAATGCCGCACAGACGTGGGGGGTGGATCGGTGCCCAACGGCACGCGCCACAGCCTCGCGCGCATCCCCCTCCGTTGGATGATCCGCCAGTGTTTCCTCGCGGGTACGGGCATCCTGTTCCACCGCGACGCGTTCGCCGAGATCGGGCTCGACCATTCGCGTCTTTGTCCCGTGGTCGCGCCCCGCCCGGTGGCGGAGGACGGGCAGTCAATGCACGGCAGGAAGCCTACGGAGGGGACGCTGGTGGATGCAGATGCAGAGGATGCTCCTGGGAAGTTGTCCGAGGAGGAGGAGGACCTGCGCGACGCCCTGAGCCCGATATACGACGAGCTTCAGATATCGAAGGGATGGTGGATCCTCGAAGTCCTCCCGCTCCGACACAAGGTACATCATGCAGTGGAACGCAAGTTTACCATGGAATGGATGTGCGCGCTTCCCTCCTCCTTCGCATACGTCGAACTATGCTGAACACTTGCTTCTCAGAATGAATCTGGGGCGGGCGAGGGACATTCCGCGTCATATGCCGCTTCACGTGCACCGGTCGGTGAAGACGAGGATGGAGGCGGCCGAGGATTTGGAGGGCAAGAGCTTGAGGTACACCCCGAGGTCGACGTTCTCCGCTGACCCTATCTGGGTGGACTAAACCTCCGCCACGGAGGGCCCAGTGATGGTTGCCTGTTCTAAAGGGGCTGTTCGTGAACGATGGACTGGTATATCAGCGCTGATTCCAAGATATGTTCGTCATGCATGTGCCGATGGTAGCCCGATGGTAGGACATTCAGAGATGGTCAAGCGTTTTTATGCCAACGGGCTCTTGATCTGGTTCCCCATGGTAGGGTTCTTGCTTACTTACTGGATGTTTCTCGTTGGAACCCGACATATTGTGCGCAGTCGACGTTCTGGTCTTCTGGTGGAACGCGGTCATGTGAGATGCGCGACCTGCGGCCGAACGCAACGGAGCCTATCGGAAATCCCGGCAAATGAACGTCAATGTGTTGCGGAATCTATGCGTCAACGTACCAACCAAACATGTCATCAGACGTTCCGCCGGCGCCGACTTGGTTTTTTTCTGCCGCCGCTCCACAACGTTCGTACTTTGTTCGTACTCTCTACTTCCGGTCAATGCTGGCGCCTCTAGGACATGTGGATCTCATGGAACCTCCCTAGGCTCGTTTCGTTCTCGACGTCGACTTTGATCTGTGGGGGTCGTGGACTCTCGTGGACTCGTGCGCTGCTTTTTCTTGGCAACAACCGTCGCTTGAAACTGGCTCGGGAGGCCAGGGGCAACGCCTACCTCTCAAATTCCTTGGCACACCTCGAGTCGCATTGTTTTAGCGGGGTATAAAGACCTCTGGCGCTGCGCAGTCCTCAGATATCCCTCCATCCTCCTCTCTTTTGCCCTGGTGGCCGTCTGTCTGTCGTTTCGTCTGTCTTGTACGTCCCGGGGATTCTTCCAAATGGCCAACTTTTCGCTCCTTTTCTCCTCCGTCCTTCTGGCTGTGTTTGCATCGTCGGCCTTGGCTGCGCCGTGGCCCGCATCGAGCAAGCACGGGACGCATAGCGTCCGTCACGTCGGCCGGGATTTGGCCGTTCGGCTCGAGTCTTACCACCCGCCGTCATCGTTCGAGGTATGCCATCTTCCTACGCGATATTTTCGATCTTAACCGCGATGTTGGCGAAATAGACGTTTGGTGCACGAGGGCTCGACCACCCCCACGCGAAACGGGAAGGATTTGATCTCAAGACGGCGGCGATGTCGTACATCCAGAACAAGCTTGCCCTCGACAACGATACCCTTCATTGGCATTCTGGATACGCTGGTCCTGTGTCGCAGCACGCTTTCCTCAAGCAGCAGAGCAACGGCATTCCTTTTGCGAACGCAGTGGCCAACGTCGCGTTCAATCAGGATGGGAAGGTCTCTGCGTTTAGTTCGTCTTTCGTACAGCCTTGTAAGTTCCAGGTCTCCACAAATCGGTTGATCCTTTCGCTGATTTTTGGGCCAGCCTCTATTGCTCCCTCAACGCCTTCTGTAACCCTTGATGACGCCGCCACTACTGCTGAACAACTCTTGGATGCAACTCGCACGAACCACACGTCGACATTGGAATACCTTGTTCTGGACGACGATACCGCCGTTCTGACTCACGTCATGCAGGTGAGGAACGAGGAGACCGGGGCGTGGATGGAGGCCTTCGTCGATGCACACAACAATCAAGTCGTTTCCGTCACTGACTTCATCGCCCATGCCACGGTATGCCTATCCCCGCATGCCCTCCGTCAAGTCGCTCATATGATATGATTTTCTCCGTTGCAGTTCCGTGTTGTGCCTGCCACAAGTCAAGACCCTGACGCCGGATTCCAAACTGTGGTCAATCCTGAGATCGCGGCAGCTTCTCCTGATGGCTGGAATACTCTCGCCGGCGCCGATACAGGAACTACTTCGTATGTTTCCATTCAGATCTTCATATCCCCATCGTCTGACTTCACGACACAATCGAAAGGGGAAACAATGTCATCACGTTCAAGACCAACCAGCGTACCGGCGTTGCCAAGCAGACCGCCGCTGGCCAGTTCGTCTTCAACGCCGACGATACGCTCTCCCCGACCTTGGCCGAAAACCTGAACGCTGCCCTTACCAACGCATTCTTCATCGTCAACACCGTCCATGATACCGCTTACTTGTACGGCTTCACCGAGGCCGCGTTCAACTTCCAGAACGATAACCTCGGCAACGGTGGCAAGGCGAACGACCGTGTCCTCGTCAGTGTGCAGGACAAGTCGGGTACCGACAACGCCGACTTCGCTACGCCCCCTGAGTACGCGCTCCTTCCCGTTTGTCGTCGTAGCATGCTGATGAGGCCGCGCTTCAAGTGGTCAGAACGGCGAGATGCGCATGTTCCTGTGGGACCTTACCAACGTACGCCTCTTTGTGCTCCAGTTGACCTGCCAATCAGTAACGTCTGCTTGCAGCCCGGACGCGATGGTGCCCTTGAGAACGACGTTGTCGCCCACGAGATGACGCACGGTATCACGAACCGCATGACAGGCGGTGGCACCGGTCGCTGCCTCCAGACTACCGAAGCTGGTGGAATGGGCGAGGGTTGGTCCGACGCTTTCGCTGAGTACGTTTCTTTTTTGTACGCTCATTCTGTGAATTAAACGGCTGGATGACAATAGGTGGATGGAACAGACCGCCGCGATCTCTGACTTCGCCGTGGGCGGGTACGTTTCTGGCCAGGCCAACGGTCTCCGGGCGTTCCCATACTCGACGTCTGCGTGAGTACCTGCATACTCTCCTAGGGACGAGGTCTCATAAATTCGTACAGGAAGGTCAACCCTTTGACGTATTCGAGCATCGGCGACTTGAGTGAAGTTCATTGTATGTCGCAAGGCTCGCTCGTATGCTTCTGTACATATGCTGACCAAAAGGTTTTCTGCAGCTATCGGCGAGTCCTGGGCGAACATGCTCCACAATGTCCTTGCGACCCTGGTGGATGCGCACGGCTTCGCTACTGATGCACTGACAAACCCTGAGTAAGATGTTCAGCCAGTTTGCTCGGGCCCTTTCTAACTTTGTTGCCCTCGTCTACAGCAGCACCTCCGGCAACGTTGTCTTCATGCACCTCTTCATTGATGCGTTGGCCATCCAACCTTGCAACCCGATCTGTATGTCTTACCTTACCACTGATTGAACCTCATCTCTGACTCGATATCCAGTCCCCACCGCTCGTGACGCCATCATCCAGGCCGACGCCAACCGCTTCAATGGCGCGAATGAGTGCTTGCTCTGGACTGCATTCGCGAGCCGCGGCCTTGGTCTTAACGCTGCCGACCATGTGGATGATTTCACCGTCCCCGCGAACTGCCAGAATGGCACCACGACAACGACGGGTACCACGGCAGGCACTGGCTCTACGTCGACCAAGGGGTCTACCACGACCTCTGCGGGCACCACGACGGCTTCGAAGGCTGCCAAGGGATCCGGGAGGAACAAGAACAAGTCGGCTGGCTTGTCCATCCTGGACATCTTTGGTGGGAACGCGAGGACTCAGTGAAGGGTTGATCGGTGACTTGACGGGGCTACCTCGTATTGATAGATAGTTGGTTATGGGCTTACAGTCGTTTGGGAATGCGTTGTACTGACATTCGTTTGGTTTTTTTGCTGTTTTTTCTGGGAACCGTGGCTTGACCTCGCTGTGACGGGGCTTTCGCGGGATGCTTGTAATAACAGATCGTTCGCAGACCGAAATTGGATGAAATGAAAGACGGTTTGAACAACAATTGATTCTAAGTGGTACATTCCTGTTCCGGAGGGAGGGGCAATACAGATGAAGTACAGGTTAGGCGCACAGACGATCGATTCTCACTCGTCGTCAGATCCTGAACCTGAGCCCGAGCCTGGTTCGCCGTCATCATCTACATCGGTGGGTGAGGAGGTATGCTAACGAATGAAGATGCAAGCGCGCGCACCACTTGCGATATCATCTTTCGATATGCTGGCTTGGGTCTGCACCTTGCGGAACAACGCCCGTGTCTCCAAGTCCTCTTTTGGAATGTAATCTAGCGCCAAATCACCGTCCTTGTCTTTGATGCTACGGTAGGGCCGAGTTAGAACGCACGGGTCTGGGAGAAGTGGGGTGCACACGTACGTCGTATCCGCCCCGGCGTCCAGCAGACTCTCGACGATGTATTTGCGCATCTCCTGATCCTCGATCTTGGCGGCTAGGTGGAGGGGTGTAGATTTGTCGAGACGGTTGATCGGGTCGACGTCGCAGTTTTCATGCGATAGGATATATTCCAGAACATCCGTGGACCCTAGTTGCGCCCTGTACCCCATAACGATTCAGAGTCGGATTGTGGAACGCCGCACAGATAGAGAGCGCACTCACGCCCAGTGGAGAGCTTCTCGCGATCATCGTCAACACCGCCATGCCATACCAGACCAGCGGGCGCACCTGTGTTACCGAGACTGAGATCTAGTTGGTGACATTGCCAAGGGTAGATGGCGTATAGAGAAGGACGTACCCGTCCTGGAAGTTGATGTCTAAGGTAGGGTCCTCAATGACTTCCAGGATGAGATCTTCGTTATCCTGGCGAGCAGCAGCAATAAGACGTTCATCTGCATTGATATTAGAGTGACGGCATGCAACGAGAGGCTGATCACTGACTTGCGCTTGCGCCCGCTTCAGGTTCGGACGACATGGTGACTGAAAGTATCAAGCAAAGAGGAGAGGAAGGAAGTGTATTAGGGTGGTCGCGGAGCAACGAGATCGCGGTTGTCTGGTTCAAGTTCAATGCGCAGATGTTGGCTTCTCTAACCGTGGGAGTTCTCTCGACCAACTTGCCACCCCTTCATTTCTGCATTGAACCTAACCACGTCGTTCAATTTACGACTGCGATGGACTTTTATCAGCAGTACGTCCTGAATTTCTGTACACAGCGCTAGCCGTCCACACTGACTCGAAGATACGCGCAGGATACGTCGGAGCTCATCGCAGAAACCATCGTTTCGGTCATCAGTCGTTCATACATCCAAGAGCCCAACGGTGCTTCGCGTCTCGTAGCTATCAAGGCTGGTTCAACAAAGCGGAAGTTCGTCAAAGAGCCTCACGATATATCGAAGGAGCTACGACTGCTCTTATCACTATCACATCCAGCTGTCAGTTCACCTCTCTCGTTCATGGCGCGTTTGACTGACCACTGGACAGATTATCCAAGTCATCGGCCATGATTTCGACCAGCGCACCTCCATCTTGAGGTTCTGGATGCCTTACCTTCCACATACACTTGCAACACTCCTCGCATCTCCTCTTTTCTCCCCGCGACCCCACGAAGGTTTCCCCGCATCCGCACGAGAAGCTGCTGCAACCTCCTTCCTCCCCATCGCCAAAGCGATCATGTACCAAATTGCGTCTGGAGTCACGTATATCCATCATACCTCACGGCGCATTGCCCACCGCGATATCAAGCCCAGTAATATCCTGCTCGACCTCGATTGCACCGTCAAACTCATAGATTTTGGTGTCTCGTATCGAGATGACGAGCCCGAGGCGGACAAGGGCGGGGATGTATGGCCTGAGAACAACGGGAAGATGTACTTCGAGGTGGGCAGTGGGTTCGTCGCCCTTCTATTACGTTGAACATGTTCTGACCTCGTTTGCAGTCCGTACCGTGCTCCCGAGCTTCTCTTTGGTCCAAGGTCTTACGATGCCATCGCATCAGACCTCTGGAGCATGGGCACGACGTTCGCCGAGTTCTTCACAACACTACACCACCGATGCCTCGGTGACAGCGACTACGGCGATGACGAGGAGGAGGACGATCCTACGCAAGCCTACGCGTTCGACCAGCCTGGTTCAGAATGGTCGCAGTTGGAGTGGGAGCGCTATCCGCTTTTTGACTCATCAAGAGGGGACATCGGTCTCGCGTGGAGTATCTTCAAAACGCGCGGCTCTCCAACGACGGAAATCTGGCCTGTGGGTGGTGCTCCTATCTTGGCTACCTCGTACCCGCTCACAATCTATTCCCAGACATTCACAGACCTTCCTGATGCGACCAAGGTTAACTTCGTTCAAGCGCCTGTCTCCCACTTTTCAACGCGGCTCCCAAATCTTCCAAATAAGGATCGAGAGTCCCCGGACGCACCTCCATCTCATATGCCGCCTTCCCACCCGCGCCCATCAGCACTGGACCTCATCCATCGTCTATTGGTCTACTCTCCACCTTCAAGGCTGCCGGCGGCGGCTGTCTTGGACCATCCGTGGCTTTCCAACATTCTGCTTCCTCCACGGCTGGCCACGAAGGCGAAGGTGCCAACTGAGCATAATGGCAAAAAGCTCGCAGACCTCCTACGCGCATTTCTTGGAGCCGCTTCCAAAGACGAACGAAGCAGAGGCGGGAGTGCTGGATAACTTGCTGATCATGTACAGTTACATGAGAACTGAAAGCAATACACATCCTGACATATACCTCGGGGTCCCACGTTGTGTTGTTTTACAGGTACACACCAAATTGCCTCATTTGGTACCGTTGCGTTCTTGGAGCGATTTCATCCAGATAATGTCGGCAATCCCGGGCACCACACAAACTCAACATGTTACATCGGATAACTGCGAACAGTCCCAAGCCCTGGGGGGTCGCGTGATAAGCCAGGGCTTACAGACGAGAAGTGTTCATTCTTTCTGATACGCACAGGGGCATTCGGATACCATTTTCCCGGACGCCTGTGGCGTACAACTTCTCCAACCTCCTTCACTTCCCCCGTCATGTCTGTCTCCACTGAAATCTTACATCCCTTGGTCGCGTCCTCCGTAACTCGCGAGTATCGCTTGAAGCATCCTCTCAAGTACATTGCCACGAAATTCTCCCAGAAGACTCCCTCTTCACGCGCACAGAAGGCAACACCGATTTGTGTCCTCATCGCGACGGGCATTGGTTGCAGTAAGGACCCATTATCCTTCGCGATACATCTGCTCACATCCGGTCAGCTTCGCACCTATGGATTCCAGTCATCAAGCACCTTTATAGCATGCATGGACAGCAAGATAGCCTCATCCATATCCTTAGCATTTGGGTCGTCGACCGACCTAACCACGGAGACGCCGCCGTCTTCAATCTGCAGATACTTGATGAACATTACCGTGATTTTTGTGAGTCGCCGTGCGACCTGCGTTGCTTTCCCTGACTAAGTTTGTCCTGCATAGTTCCATCCGTTGAATACGGCGCCGCTATCTTCGACTTCGTCAACTCCGGTTTACTGTCTGCTGAAGAGAAAGGCGCCCTGGTAGCTCTCGGCCATTCTGGAGGTGGCGCTGGGATGTGCGTATCTCGCTTAAATTCCTACTTCCTTTTCTGACCCGACGTCGCCGTGGATCTTCGTTACAGAATCGACTCGATCCCCCTGAACACCGACGGCCCCTACAAGCTCATCATCATGATGGAGCCCGTGTACATAGAAGAAGATCCCGAGACAATCGCCGTATTCGATCGGTTCAGCAGTTTCGTTGCGGCGGCGAACGCAAAAGAGGCTACATCCTGGCCGTCCATTAAGCTCGCGATGGAGTCCACCCGGAAACGTATGCCTTGGCGGGCATTCGACGCCGAGAACCTGCGCATCCTCGCTGTGCGTAACCTTTTCTCGTTCTAGACCGGCATGCTCAATCCCAATCCATTCCAGGAAACGTTATTTCGTCCTCTCGCGGATGGTGGCGTCGCGGCGAAGACACCATCGAGACAGCGTACGGTCTCTCTCTTGGACATATGGAGCGCGTACGTGGGTACGAGGCGCGTCATAGACATGCTTCCTAATGTCCCCTTCCATGCGATCGTGGGCTCGGTCTATGACTTGTGGTATGCTTTTCCTCAGTTGAAAATACCGAGTGACTGCTTACGCGTCAACCGCTGCAGGCCAGAGCACATGAACAACGCAATCACTACCAAGACAGAAGAAATGCAAAAAATGGGCCTAGGCGTCACGACGGTGCGTGGCGCTGGTCACTACGTACGTCGAGCCTTTTCCTTCTCGCTATATTTAAGTGTCGATAATTTGGTCCACAGCTTCCGCATGAGAAGCCTGAAGCGTCCGCGATTGCGATATTTGGTGCATTATCGAGGATTTCACTTAGGGCAAAGCTGTGACTGCTGTATGAAAGCTTCCTTATAAGCGCACAAAACTTAGCTTTGCCTCTATCATGGTACTGCTAGAGGCACAACGATGAGCTTCAATACGAAAATCGACCATGGAACCCTTCTACATCCTTACCTTTCTCTTGTTCTACACCTCGATGTTACGCTCAAGCCTCACAGGAAATTTCTCAGATGCTCTCGGTTGTGCCGTACTGAAAGCCCGCGGCGAGGCTGTGTATTAGTTTGGGAATTCATGAGGGCCACAAGCAGAAGAGCGACATTGTCTTGTCCAATCTCGTCGGGTCATAAAGAGTTCCTATGGAGTACTGAGTTGGCGTAGTATAGGCTTCCTGCTCTTATTACTTAGTCAGTTGGTGCATGATACTTTGGCTCAGTGTGTAACTGTAAGGGGAGATTCTCCTACTTCCAAGTCCAACTACGTACGTCCACGACATACAACTCAGGTGAGAAGGCACTGAGTCCCTGGACGAGTCAACATGTACAAGTTCCCTCGCTCAGAAGCTAAGTTACTAAACTTTTTAGATCCTCTTTCTTTCGACGGTGGTACATAGTCTTATTCTCGGTTGATCCGTCACAACTCACTATGTAGGCGCTGAGGCGCTGAGGCAGGATCCAACTTGACAGTGGCACGGTGCACAGAGTCACAGACACCAGGCTGTGATCCCAGGAGAGTATGCTCCCAAGTCTTGTGTCTTTTGTCCCTCCCTCCCATCCTCTTACCAGTCCACAATGTCGAAGACCATGTCTCGCCTTCGCCTTCACTCATCCCGCTCTCTCAAAGAATCGAACAAGGCTGGGCGACTCAGACACCTCATATTCCCCTCAGACGGGGCCAGGGCTACTGCTCGTCTCACTTCAGATACCCTTCTGTGCGGCCTCGAGGCACTGAAAGAGTCGAGCGACGCGTTCCCACCTCTGAAGAGCGCCGTATGCGGGATCATGTTTATCGTGAATCATGCGAAAGTTCGTATTTCTGTGAAGGAGTCTTAGATCCCATGTGCTGATTTGGGTACTTTCTTGTTGCAGAAATCGAAAGCCAACAAAGCTGCAGTCGAGGGAATATACCGGCGCATCGACGAGATCCAAGACAGTCTGGTGCGCGCCGTTCCAGATGTCGGGGATTTGTCGCCCGCGCAGCAGAGGGCGATAGAGGCGTTCGACGGGTGTGTACCATCTTCTTCGAAAGCATCGCCCGGGGTCCAACCAACCACGGCTTTCCTTTCAGCGCTGTCCAGCTCGTATGCAAGGAGATGGAATCGATGTTCAAGCAAGGACGTCTGTCGCGCTTCGTTCGCGCTGGGAAACACAACGACAAGCTGGGAGAGTTTGCACGCCGCCTCGGCGACGCCGATGCCACCTTCACTGTACGTTGCGATTGATTCCACCCTGTTTATGCATCGCTTTTGACATACTGAATTCCTGGTGCTTCAGAGAACGCTGCTCCAGAGCATCGACGTGAAGGCAAACCACGTCGAGGTCAAAGTGGCGCGCATCGAGGACCGAGTGGAGCAAGGTCTCCACCGCCTCCAAGCACTGCATGCGGTGAGTGACATGCTCTATTTTCTCATAGGCTGTTCTAAGGCAATGATATGCGATGGCTGCAGGGAACTAAATACAGCTTATGGATCAGCGGACTTCACAGCCCGGCCGTATTGCTTCTGTTTTTAGTCGACGAGGGGAAGCATACGAAGGCCATCTCCCTTGTGCTTATAACGCCGAGTTTCTTCGCAGCCCTTCTCAAAGCTGCATACTTCGCCTCTGTCGAGTAGTGTGCAACTGTCCACAATACGACTATGGCTACACAATGGCCAGTTAATGCTGAGCGAGGGGATGCGAAACGCCCTGGCTAGTAAGTAGTAAGTGATATATACTCTCTGAACTTCGCTCTTCAACGGTGCCGGTAGATCTTTAGTCTCCTAAAGCAGACGTCGACGGAGTCAACCCTCGTACCTCACGTATTGCATTCGTTCGTACTAAAAGTGTCATCCGAGCGTCGAATCCTATCCGCAGACTTCTGACTCCTGCATGCAAACACACCATCGCATTGCATTACACCTCACCATCCATCCTCCCTCAACACTGAAAAGGATAAAAGATCAACGTAAATCGAATAAAAGTCCATATATGCCACAAAAAATAGTTCTCAGTAGCAGTCCATCATCGCACGCCAACTACCGCGCGGCGCGAAAAAGATAGGATCATAATCGGTGGGGGAGGGTGGATGGGAGCTTCGGAGTGATGGAGGAGGAAAGGGGAAGAAAGACACCCATAAAAACGACGCACAGATGAGGGGGGGAGAAGGGCAAAGGAAAGAACGTGCGAGTAAGTACTAAAAAAGCGACCGTATGCTATTGCTAATTGCTATCGTCCCAGGAGATACACAGAGACCATTGCCATCGTCATTGTCGGCGTCGACCCTTAAAAATCAACACCTCGAGTCCGTGAGTCCGTCCCCGTCCGTCCGTGGATAGGCCGCGTTCATGCGAGCACGTGGAAGAACCCGAACGCGACGCCCACGAGGCCGACCGCGGCGCTCCAGAACACGCCCACAGGCAGGTTGCTCAGCGCGCCGTCGCCGTTGAACGGCTGGAAGGATGCCGCCGAGGACGTCGATGCGGCGGCCTCACCGCCAGTGCCACCGCCCGTCAGGTTGGCGCCATTAGGCTATATAGCATCGTCGATAAATCAGCGTCGCGCGCGATGGGGAGGAGGTGAAAAAGGGGAACGTACGCCGACGGGTCGGGAGTCGTCCGTGAACGAGCACGAGTCGTCAGTGCACAGGCACTTCCCGCCGATCGGGTCCCAGAAGGGCGTGGAGCAGTTGGCGGGGACTGGGGAGAAGAGGGAATGAGGATGTGGTTGAGACGAAGAGGACATGCGGTGCGGACTTACGGCGGACACGGGGTTGCGCTCCGGGAGCGGGGGATTGTTCAGGGTTTGGGTTGTCGACGGTGGGCAGGCTCACGGGACAGCCGTACTGAAAAGGACCGGAAAGAGGGTTAGGATGGACTAGCACAGGTAGGTCGAGTAGGTGAGAGAGCACATACACATGTGTCGAAAGGCGAGTCGGAGAAGGCGCAGTGCTGGGCGAGACCGGCCTCGTTCGCGGGCATGCCGTTGCAGATCTTGTCCGAGACCTGGGGCGTGGAGCACTTGAGCGCGTTGGACGAGTCGAGCTGCGAGACGGGCTTGGGGTCCATAACCCAATCGAGGAGCTGGCCAGTGGACACAATCCAGACTAAACGACACGGGCGCATCAGAAAAAGCACCTCGTGCGCACGATTGAAAGATCGACCATACCATTGGGTTGCTGCTGTGCCCAGTCGAGGAACGCGTTGATCATGTTGATGGTGCTGTTGGTGACGGTAGAACCAGGGACACTCCTCTGAAGGCGAACGTTAGGATACAAATAGAGCGCCACAAAGCGAGAGGGCTCGTACCGAGACGTGGATAGGGTGGGTGTAGAGACCGATGGGTTGCCTGTTGCCGTTGTAGTGAGCCGTGAAGGTGTTCTTCATGTACTCGAGGGTCGCGGAGTCATTGACGGTGGTCTGGCCGTTAGCATTGTCCAACCAAGGGTCCATAAGATGGGGTCCGTTGACGCCGCCGTTGTCGAAGAAAGCGTACATGGGTACCTCCCAGAAACCGGGAAGTTTCGGCTCGCCCTTGCACGCGTTCGGGATATCGAGACAGTTGTTCGCGAGACCGTTGTCGAGCGTGTAGGGCCAGAAAGCATCGGTGTTCGGGTCCGTGACCGGGACGGCGGCGGTAAGAGACGAGTCGTAGGTGAATTTGGCGGCGGCGAGATGCTTGAAGTTGTCGACGGAGATGTTGAGGAAAGGCGCACGGAAACCGCGGATTTCGGTGAAGGGGATGCCGGCGAGCGCGTTCAGCGCAATCAAGTTTCCGTCAATTTCGTTGTCAGGAGGAGAGCCGACATGGGTCATACTGGATGAGAGAAATCGTTAGGAGGAGATGAAGGAACCGGGTATGAATGAAAACGTATATGAAGTGGTCATATACGCAAGGCCTCAATGAGCGTAGTCGCTCGGATGCATGCAGGAAGGCATGGACCGGTATGAGCAGACAGTACACGCCGCATACATGCACCACCGTGCAGGCGAACAAGGATGGAAAGACTCACGTATGGTCGGCGATCTCGTTTCCGGCGACATACCAGTCCGTGACGAGGGTGTAGTTGGTGTAATTAAGTGATGTGTAGTAAGTCATTTTGACGGGGCATCCGTTGGGGTTTTTGCGTTGAGCGAGGAACTGGTTGACGGCATCGAGGGTATAGGTTTGGACGGCATCGTCGGCGGTGAAGACGACGAATTGGGGAACGTCGGACTGGGGGTAACAAAATCAGACATCAGCACAAGCGTTGAAGGGAAGGATCAGATGGGGTGGAGTTCCGTCCATGCGTGGCCCGTGACTGGGCTGGGTGACGGGTGGACATTGACTCAGCACCGACCGCAGGGGCAAAGGCGGCGCTTTGTCTCCAATCGATCTGACGTCTTTGCAGACGGGCGAGAGGGGGACTGCACGGTGTGGCGCCCGAGCGAAGTGCAGGTTCAAGACGCCCGACGGGCGTCACCTCCACCACCAGTTCCGACGCTTCGCAAGGCCACGCGAACGAGATCAAAACGCTCCCGCACATCGCGCACCACGCCGTTACGGCGGGAATGCATACGTCGCCCCCGCCGTTGCTCTCTCTGCCACCCTATCGCCGACAAAAACCTTTGTGCGGTCGCGAGAGCGCGGTACCAGTCCGATTGTCGAAGAAAGAGCACTTACACCGTTGAGGCCACCTGGAGGACTGGTGGTAGCGCAGTTGCATGAAGGAAGCTTGCATTTGGATGCGTCGCAGGAGTAGCCGGCGGCGGCTGTACTGCTGGTGGGGCCGTCGATTGTGCCTTCGTCCTGGGCGAGGACGAGCGCGGGGACAAGGGCTGCTGCGAGAACAGCGAGCTTTAACATGGCTCCTGAGGGAAGGGGGGGAAAGCGAGGGCGGGAGAGAGGAAGGGGGGAGAAAGAGAGCGTTGTAGCTGAGAGGAAGAGAGGAGGAAGGAAAGTGAGGCCAAGGCAGGAGGAAAAGTGGAGACGCTGGGTGGTCAACAAACGACAACCGGCCTCCCCCGGCCGTCCTGTAGCATGTGCTCCCCCTGACCTCCTCCTTGCCTTCCACCACCATCTCCCTTGCCTCACCATCCTTCACATCTCGCGGCCTTTCCGAGCCCGCCCACAGGCTGCGTCTAGATTACCGCGATTTGTCCTGTGTCATCGTGCAGCCATTCAAATCGCCACCAAGTGATCCACGCGGCGATCCAGACCGAAAGGGAATGTTCGAGAGACGCCACGACGATATCGAGCTCAAGGTCATCCGGACTCCAGAGCCGCAGAGCAACATCATAGCAGAAACGCGGCCGACATCGTGGTGAGAAGAAAGAGATCCGTATTTTGGGACGCTGGCTGCGGCTGTCCAACGTACTTACTCCGTCGGACAGGCTTTTGCCGTGCTCATTGCCTCTTTCTTCTCCGTTTGATCCGTTTTTACATGATGAACGGCACCGGAGAGTAATAAGAAGCCAGGAAAGCCAACGAGCTCGACGGATCGTCGTCATACTCGACGCTCTGGGGCATTGTGCTCCCATGCCTGTCGAGCTTCCGCGGACTGTCACCGACCAAGTTTCCCACGCTCATCCATGAAAACTGCGCGGCGAGCCGCCCACGCTTTTTCCTCTCAACGCACCTCAAGTCAAATTACAGACCGTCCTCACCTCTTCCACGAGTGGTCTGTGCCAATGCAGGGCGGAAAGCGACCGGATGTCTTAGTGCTCGGCGCATTGTTATGGTGCGCCACGCTCGCTTCGAGCGTCGTCTGGGAGGGGGCAGGGCCGGAAGTTCGTACAGTACACACCGCTACGTCGTCGTTTTCGTCTGTTTGAGCTGGTAGTTGATGCAATCGCCATATTATTCTCATTCCATTCTGTGTATGAACAAGCTCGCTGCAGAACCGAAAGGCGTCGATTGAGACCAGCACGGAAGAACATGCGCTGCTGGTGGGTTGACCGGAGACTTGCCGTGTCGATTCTTTCATAACCTCTGCAATCTCAATCTCCTTCTCCTCTATAACTCAAGCACTCATGCAAGCTTCAAGCTCCAAGATGGTCTCGATGGTGGCGATAACTTCTCCTACACATACGCAAATTTCAACCAAAATCTGCCCCACCACCCCTAGTTGTCCTTCCATCAAGATCACTTCCTTCTCCTTCCTGTACAAGCCCACCACTTTCCATCCACGTCCATGCGTCCATGTGCATTTATGTTGCCGAAGGTGCTCCGAGCGAAGACCTAAAACATTCTCTCTGTACTCCCCGCTCCTCCCGCTGACACCTCTTGCGTCGCTCGTGACGTCACCTCACCCCGATCCCCCAGACTCGAAGAGCACATATAAACCTCCCTCATTTTTGGGTACCCCTCTTCATTCGCCGACACTCGCCCGACAACCACGTCCACGTCCAACACCCAACCACGTCTACCACAAGACCTAACAACCAGTCATGTCCGGATCCATGATGTCCAAAGTCGGCAACCCTCAGGTCTACAACGACGGCGACCAAAGGTACGCAGCCTTATAGCCCTCATGTCAACTAGCTTTCATCGTCTGACAAGGTCGACACTTTCCCCTTTCCAGGCCCAGCCACGCCGACGTCGACGCCGCGCGCCAACAACCCGCCTACGAAGCCGGCCAGCGCCATTCCCACCAGGACACCGACGCGAAGTACGCCTCCTCCCTCTTTCTTCCCTCCCCCGACCGCCTCCTGATAACAACACAGAGATGAACGCACCATCGCCAACCGCCTCGCCGCCGCGGAGAAGAAAGATCACGAGCCAGAACCTTCCAACACCGTCACCGACCCGCTCGCGCCCGCACGGTCGCACGGGAACGAGCCCTCGCGTGGGGCGAAGATCGATGCGGAGATACAGCGCGAGGAGGAGGAGCTGTTGGGCAAGAAGAACGCGTAGGCTGTGTGCGTTTGGTCCGCATAGATATGTGGTTGGAAGTATTGCGTCGGTTTGTACGATACTGTTTTCTGTGTGGCTGGCTATAGATGGACATGAAGCATCGCTCGTTCTTCGGTTTTGAAGTCGCCGTTCGACCTGCGGGCGGGCTTTGCAGCTGAGCTTTCGAACGTGTATGTCTATTCGCCCGGCGCCTCACTCGGATTTCCATTGCTGACGCCCTGCTGCACAGGTGCTTGTATTCCTGTCATCTGATTCCCTTCATCTGTAGAGATAGCATAGCGGAGACTCCGTTGGCCATCTGACCGACGCCGACGCTACGTCCACGGTATGCTCAAGGTAGCAGAACCTACCCTTGACACTCAATCCTCATATTTTCAGCGCACGCTACTTCAGAGTATCGAGTCGAAAAGCTTCATCGCGGTCGAAGCGGAGAACCGAATGGACCAGGCCCGAACTCGAATAAAGGCCATCATGGCGACGCCTACTCTGGTGGGCGATGTTGAATAAACACTGCTGCCGAGTGCATAACAACCATATACGCACTCCAGGGACGCGTCGTGTATCGCTTTTGAAAAAGACTGCAGTTGTATAACTGCAACAGGTGAGAATCCCTCGCATCGATTTCGATTTATTTCGATTCATTTCGATCCTTCTCCATCCGCGTACATTCACAACCACTCTACACTCTATCTCCCGGTCATAGCGACACAAGCACGCCATCTCTGACTATTTCTTTCCATGTGTCTCCGCGGATTCTATTTAATCAGACCGAGTGGTTTGGGGGTGTCGTCGATAAGCGAAGGGGACTTTGGAGAAATCCTCCTCTCTCTCTCTCTCTCTCCGTTTCGTCACCACTCTTCCCTTTGTCTCCTATCCTCCTCGTCGCTCCATCTTTCCCGGAAACCCGACCCCAAATGCCCAACTGCAATTGTCCCAAATGCGAAGGCGGCAAAAACGTCTCGCAAAGTACATACGCCCGCCACGCGCCCAACCGCATTTCGGAGGAGTTCCGCGAGTTCTTGAGACGCGCTGGGAATGAGAAGCGACGACGTCTTGAGCCGGTTGGAGAGGAAGATAACAGGGGGAGGAAGAGAAGGAGGGTTCCAAGGGAGGAAGATACAGCGGCGGGATCCTCGGTAAGTTTCTGCCAAGTACTGCCTTTGCATCTGCGCTATACATATCCTAAATGCCACGGTTTATCCCAGTCTGGAAAGGTCGAATGCGTTCTTGCTGCCGCTCCAAATCCTGCTTTGAATGAACGCGACGGGCCACGCATCAATGACCCGAATAACCCAGACACCCATGCCGATGGCCCCACCTCTCTGGATCCTTCGACGCAGAGACTAACAGCGGACGATGCGCCTTCGCTACTTGAAGACACCTCCCTCCCCGCCCCACGTCAGTCCACCCTAGACAAAGACGCGCTCGCACTTGTTGCTCGCGAAAACCCTAGGCATCCTCCGAGCGAACTCCCCGATCTTAGCGACCCCGACGTCCTCCTCTCTCTGAGGGTGTACACGACCTTACTAGAAAACTCCGCGGAGAACAGATACACGCGCGTCCGAGCAGGAATCCTGCGTCGCTACCCAGATTCCGAAATGCTCTCTCACGAACAGGTCAAGGAGCGGGTTGCGGAGCTTGGCGGGGTGTCGTCGAGGACGCTGAAACACATCGTCGAGGCAATCAGATGATGTGGCGACTGGTGAGGATGAGATACACGATGTTCATCATGATGGCGAACATCGTGTACGACGTTAGGACTTAGTCTCGTAACCAGCCTGCCTACTAAAAACATGAAAGTAAACAATCTGCCGTAGGCAGTCTGGAGAGCAGATTGTTTACTTTCTTGTTTTTTAGTAGGCAGACGGTTACCGGTCTAGTTAGGACTCCCGGTAGAGGTTTTGGACGCATGTACCTGGAAGTACACATGCCAATATTCCTTTGCGCTCGATAACGCCCATCCCCTTCAGACCTTTCCTCATGACAGCACCCACGAATGAGAGAAATTATAACTACTATTTGCCAGTCGAATATTGCAAGGTGTATGGACGTGTCGGAACGTGCCGCGGCGCAACGCGCCCACATCATCCCAACTCGCCTGTCTGACACCACGGCCTGTCTCTCACCCCTCTCTCACCCTCTCTCACCCCTCCACCTATCACTTATTCTTTGCCTCGCTATCACTTACTCTCGGCCTCACATCAGCCTCAATGACCTCACATCTCCCAAACGAGCTCCTCGTTCAGATCATAAAAGATGCGTCGTCCCAAGCTGACCTCCTCCGTTTGCGCTCGACCGACAGAAAGTTCCGGGATCTGGCGTCACCACACGCGTTTCGCGTTCTGCACGTCGGGTACACGCCCAAGAGTGCGAAAGGGCTGGAGAGTCTGCTCGACAGTCAGGCGGTCGCGGAATATGTCGAGGTGATATCGTTCGAGGACACGGATGAGGACATGACAAAGTTCGTGCACGGTGAATACACTTATTCTGCACATCCCTGGTGCCCTCGGTTGACGGGAAGGTGCAGAGCCCAATAGCGACGACGAGGCCATGTTCTCTGCGTACGCCAACGCGCTCTCTGCGCTCCATCGCCTTCCGAACCTCAAGTCGCTTTCCTTCGCGTTCTTCGCGACAGATCCCGAGGATGAGTGGGAAACGGGCCCCGGGCCAGCCTACTTGCAGTTCCAGCGGACAGTCTTCCAAGCGCTCTCACGTAGCCCTCAACCCCACCCATCTCTCAAGTCCTTCAAGGTCGAGGGCATACTTCCGTACATCCACGCAGCCTTCACCGATCCTGCTTTTGCTACTTTCATCGGGTCGCTACACCATCTTCGGTGGTCCGTGCTCGAGGATGGCAACGAAGGAAGCTATTTCCACCGCCCGTTCCAGGATGATTGGGCGACCATCTCTACGCGCGTTCTGCGGCCCGCCGTCTCACTGCGCTCGCTCTCGCTCACAGCGGGCGACATCACGGGCGGAATGCCATACATCAACCTCCACTCCGTTCACTGTCCGCACCTCGAGTCTCTCTCCTTGACGAACGTGCAATTCGCCGCCGACACGGAAGCATTCATCGTGCAGCACAAGGGTACGCTCACCGAGCTCGAGCTCGACCGGTGCGCGATCGATTACGGTTACGCGCGGATGAGGGGGATTCCTGGTAGGTCCTGGGCAGACGTCTGGGACAGGTTTTCGAGGGAACTTGGGAAGCTCAGGGAGCTCAAAGTTCGGTTTGAGGAGGACGATTTCGATGATTCGGACAGGGAGGACCCGCAAATACGGTACATCATGTTCAATGATATTGGGCAGGGGTACGCTCCGCTGGACTGTACCTTGGATGGCGACGACCGTGATATAATCAGTGATAGGCCGGCTTTGAAGGCCTTGGAGGACCTGGTTCGAGCGAGGGCTGAGGGCAAGGCGGGGGACGATCATGGCGTAGGAAAACTTGGAGACAAGTGATTGTGAGGTCTTGATACTTTTACTCGGCATTGTACTTACGGGCCTCACCATTTCGCAGTACATGTTTGATACTTTGATCTCTACTCGTAAGCGATTTGCGCCCCGAACGCTGAAGCGCCGAACCAATGCACACTATCACTCCATCTGAGCGTTGCGTCTGCGCTGGGGATGAGGTTGAAGAACGTCGCGAGCTGAATGTCATCGGAATTGGGGCGCAACCCTCCAACGGCCCATTGACTTTTGTCTTCTGTCTGGCTACGAGAAACTAATGATAGCAGCAGACTCGAATGAGAGAAGCCAACAATATCGCAAGGTGAACGATATCGGAATGTGCGTCGGCCGACAATCTTCCACTGCAAGCTCAAGGCCTCAGGTTTCAACGTCTTTGTGATCTCCCCGTGTTCTATATGTTCGGAATTATCCTCAGGCTGCAACACCCTGACTCTCCTGGGATGTCTACCGCTTTTCTGTGAAGAGAATCCAGAATTCTACGCCAATGCTGTGCCAGCGAGCTTCTGACGCCCTCAAGTGTAGGACACTGCCAACGATTCTACCATGGCTAGGACTGTGGTATGCGGAATAGCCTCCCTTCCGCTCTGCCCCTCTGCTCTTGGATGGGTTTCGCCCTCTCACCTCTTCCACCTAGTCCAAGCACCCGACCCATCGACAATGCTTTCTCGCCGTCGCCTCCAGCTGAACATCCGCAAACCCTCGAACATGATCGACTTCCTGAAGTCGCTTTGTCCGTTCGCGCAAGCACAGCGACAAGCTGGGAGAATTCGTGCACCGCTTGGGCGAGGCCGATGCTGCTTTCACGGCAAGTCGAACGCCTTCAGGACTGCTCTGTGGCTAATGCTGACCTTTCAACTTTTCCAGTGTACGTTGCTCCAGGGCATCGAGTTGAATACAAGCATCATCGCGGTCACAGTGACGAACATCGAGGATCGAATGGACCAGGATCTCTACAAGACAGAAGGCTTGATTGCAGTGCAGACGGTAAGTGATAAGTTTGAATCGCTGTTGACTAAAGTATGTATCAATGAAGTAAATCTCTTCCCCAGGAACGAATTGCGCATCGCCTTTTTTTTTTGACCGCAACAAAGACCCTCTGAAACGCCCGCCAGAGGCTAGATCCACCCTGGGCGGTCGGACCCGGGCAAACCAGAGGTCTGAAATGGTCGTCTGGCCCCGGGTTTACGAACACTGGTACCACGGGCGCATACTATGCGCCCGTGGTACCAGTGTTCGTGTTGCCACATCCACTCGCATTTTACCCTTAAAAATACCCCCCAAGGGAAGGTAGTATGATATAATGGTACTGTGCAAGTATCAGAGGATAGGATGCGCTGGTGCTTGCACGCTTTCTCTTGAAAGACCCAGATGAAGCCAAATCACGGGATTTCACTCATGTTTCTCACTTTGCGCTCCATCCGCTCCCAGCATCGGCACAAAAAAATCGGATCATGAAGAAGATCATTTTATATGATTTATGAAGAAGAAACGAGGAGGAACGGTGAGGAACTTGTAGAGCCATTCTCAAAAAACGAACACTGGTCGCGTGATTAGTAGTAATACCCAGTCCCCGCCTCGCTCACTTCGCCATGTCTGAGCTTGGCAATCCGCCCGCCGTCCAAGTCCCTGCGCCCGATCACCTACACCCAGATTCCTCACGACCAAGCACCCTGCCGTACGACCCCCGCTCACCCGAACCCAGCCCGATCGTCGTCATGGTCAGCTTCCCACCGCCTACCTCCCACCATCCTTAGCCAACTCTTCGCTCTGCGCCCCGCGAAGCGTCTCTGGCTGCGGCAAGTCCACGCTCGGGAAATCGCTCGCCACGGCGCTCGCGTACCCCTTCCTCGACGCAGACGACCTCCACCGTTCCTCGAACGTCGCGAAGATGAGCCGCGGGGAACCACTCACGGACGTCGATCGCGCGTCGTGGCTCGTCATCGTGCGCGATGCCGCCTCCCCTTATGAGTCCAAGCGCACCCTCCACCTCGACCGCAGGAGCCCTCGCAGCGTGCTCAGCGCTCAAATTTCAAAGCTCAAACGCGCGCACCGCGACGTCCTCCGCGACAGCCCTCTGCGCACGTAACTTCGTGCACCCGCACGGATCGCGAGAACTCCTGCTGGAGCGCATGATGGCGAGCGGACCAATTCATGAAGACGGGATGCTGGAGTCGCAAGTTTGAGGCGTTGGAGGATCCGGTGGGGGGAGGAGGTCGGAGTGGTGCGGATGCCGGTGGAACGTTGGGGATGGAAGCGCAGGTGAAGTGTGCGGTGGAGGGGTTGGGTGCGGTGCCCGTTGGGGACGTGGGCAACTAGGTTCGTATAGGTGGATACATTAGAGCGACAGAGCTCTCAAGATCTCGATGTGTGGTGAGTATGAGAGAGGGTAAAGACCGGCGGTCAGTAAAGCGGTAGGATTCCGCCGGTCGAGATTGACAAAGCGAGCTTCGTCCATGGGACGGGTAACCACGCGCTGGCTTCCGACAAACGCATTTATCAAGGTTCACCGTCACCGGTCACCGCCAATGGGAAATAGGAAGTCCTGGTGCATCGCCGTATATGTCGTGACTCGTGGGCGCAAGGAACCAAGCGCAAGAGGAGAAAGCGGAAGCGTACGGCACTCACGCGGTTAGGCGTCGGAACAAGCTCGCGTTTCGGGATGCTTTGTTCAAAACCTCCCTCAAAGACTCGCAAGGCCACCGCGCACATCCCCCTGGCTGGTTGCTGTAAGTATATAAACCATCGGAACCCGTCAAGAGGACGCGAAGAAAGAGCCGGGCGCGATCACGTGCAGAGTGCGATCACATGATCTATTGATGAAACGCTCGGCCGCGACGCGTTTCGTTGACTGCTTCGCGCCGGAATTACATAAAAGGCACCCGCGTCTTTTCGCCTTCGCCTCCTCTTCCCTCCTTTCCTCTTCACGCACCCCACCATGCCCCCCGACCGCGTCCCCCTCGCTCTCACCCGCGCCCCCTCCGTCGCCAGCGCCGTCTCGTCCGACGCCGACGACGCCGGAAAACGCAGCCGCAAGCGGTTCGCCAACTCCCAGGTCGTCATCCTCGAGCAGCTCTACCACATCTCGTCCCACCCCACACGCGAAGAACGCGAGCTCGTCGCACGCGACCTCAACACGTACGTCCCCTCTTCCCCCCGCTCTACATCCGCTTCCATTTTTTCCGTCCCCCCCTCTTTCTCCTCCCGCCTGTACCCCTCCCATCACGGCAGCGACCGCTGACTGGCCCTCCTCCCCCCTCCAGCGAATCCAAATCCGTAAACATCTGGTTCCAAAACCGCCGCCAAACCGAACGTCGCGCCCTCCGCTCCGCCGCCTCCAAATCCGCGTCCAAGTCCAAATCCCCCCCCGCCGCCCCGCCCCCTTCCTCCCCCTTCTCCCCCACCAGCAGCGCCGCCTCCGCCTCCGCCTCCGCCGCTGCTTCCACCTCCACCTCCGGCCGCAAACGCGGGCGCGGGCGCGGACGCTCGCTCGCGGCGGGCTTCTCGTCGCCCTTCGGCGCGGGCAGCACCGCGTTCTCCGAGGCCCTGTCCCTCGCGCGCTCGCACTCCTCCCCGCTGCCCTACGCGTCGCCGCACAGCCGCGGGTACCCGTACGCGCGCACGCCCTCCGCCGAGTCCCTCGCCGACGCCGGCGCGCCGACGCTCGACGCGCTCGCGGCGCGCACGGAGCTGCGCACGCGCACGCCGCGCCGGAGCAGGACGCGGGTGCCGTACCGCGCGGGGAGGCCCGAGGCGGACGAGGACGAGGAGGACGAGGGGGAGGGCGGGCTGTGGGACAACATGCCGTCGTCGCCGCTCGCGCCCGAGAGCCCCGAGTGCGGGAGGCCGTGGGGGCGGGAGAAGGGCATGGTGGAGTACGGGCGGCGGGGGACGTTGGAGTGGGCGTGCGCGCGCGAGCGGGTGAAGCGGGCGCAGAGCGAGGAGACGGACGCGGACGCGGCTGGGGGTGCGGGTGCGGGTGCGGATGGGCTTGGGCTTGGGCTTGGGCTTGGGGGCGAGAAGATGGATGTGGATATGGGCGAGGAGGAGGGGGCGGGAGAGGACGCGAAGACGGCGCAGGCGACGACGGCCCGTGACGAGGACGAGGACGAGGACGAGCCGTTACCGGGCACGGCCAAGCGCGCGCGCACGACGCGCGCTCGCACGCGGTTGGAATCCGCCAAAAAGCAACAGAAGCAGCAGGCGACGCGGACGGCACCCTCGACCGCGACCACGGCCACGACGGCGAAAGCGGAAGCGAAGGCGACGGGAAAGGCCCAGCGAACGACGACCCGCGCGCAGACCCAGCCGCGCGCGCCGGTGCCCGTCGTCGCGGCGGGCGAAGACACGGAGGAGGACGACGCGCACGAGGCGATCACGCCCCTGGGCAGCCTCTCCGACGCGCTCTGGGGCGCCCCCGCGCCGTCCGCGCCCAAACGCCCCCGACGCGCGCCCGTCGCGGACGAGGATCGGGACGAGGAGCTGATGTCGGCCGCGCTCGTGCTGTGCGGGCTCGCGGGGCGGCTGGCGTAGGCCCTACGGAGTCGACGGGTGCCGGCTGGGATGGGACCGGGCTGCGTACTGATTCAGAGTGACCGGCTTAGTGCGTGGACGACGTTTCGCTCGACGATCTGACCGGAATTTGCGATGATTTTCTTTCTTTCTTTCTTCTCCTTACATCTACGACTGGGATATAGTGTACGTAGCTCGCCTTGCAATGCGATGGTCGTGCGCAGTGCTACGTATGCGCTGAGCCCCCATGGGTGGATAGGCTGGCGTCGAGGATCATAGAGCGTCGGTCTGCTCAACGCAATCACGGCAGGTTGTCGCGAATCCCTATATTATGAAACCTTCTCCGAAAACAATGACAACAAACACGGCAGAGCCCCCCCCGCCCCCCTCGCTCGACGTTGCACAAGTTCGCCAGCCTACCCCCGCGCAGGAGCCCCCGCCCACCTGATCTTGTACAGCCTATACCCGCCCTCATCCGCCCGCCCACGCCCCGCCCTCCTCCCGATCTCCTCCATCCCCTCCACCACCAACACCCCCACCGCCCTCTCCCTCTCCCCCGCCCCCTCCCCCTCCCCCGCCCTCGGAAACACCTCCCCAATCCCCTCCACGAGCCCCGCATGCCGCCCCATCCCCCGCACCGCCACGATCATCCAGAACACGCCCCGCGGGGCCAGCAGCCCCGCCACGCACGCGCGGATCTGCGCCGCGTGCGCGGGGTCGTACACCACGTCCGCCGCGAGCACGACGTCGAACGCCCTCCGCGCCGGCGGAAGATCGGCATCCGCGGGACGCGCCCAGTCCAGCGCGCGCACGGCCACGGCCGCGCGCACGCCGTTCGCGGCGACGTTGCGCGCGAGGTTGGCCAGGACGGCCGGGTGGAAGTCGGTCGCGACGACGATCGCGTCCCCCGGCGCGCTCGGAGACGCCGAGGAGGACGAGGAGGAGGAGGAGGAGGAGAAGGGGGAAGGGGAGGAGAAAGAGGGGGAGGAGAAAGAGGGGGAGGAAGAGGAGGAGGGGGAGGAAGAGGGGGGGAGAGAGGAGGAGGAGGAAGAGGGGGGGAGAGAGGAGGTGGTGGTGGTGGAGGAGGAGGAGGAGAAGGGGGAGGGGGAGGAGAAGGGGGAGGGGGAGGGGGAGGAGGAGGAGGAGGACGACAGCAGCACCTTGGCCGCCGCGATGCTGAGCAAGCCCGTGCCCGCGCCGAGCTCGAGCACGCGCGCGCCGCGCACGAGCCCGAACGCGCCCGGGTCCGCGCACAGGCGCTCGGCGAGCACGATGGAGCTCGCCCAGCTCTGGAGGCCGACGGCGGTGTGGTCCGCGCCCGAGAGCGGCGCGTCGTTGAGCGCGATGTCGACGGTGCCGGTGCCGGTGCTGGTGCTGGTGCTGGTGCTGGTGTTGGTGCTGGTGTTGGTGTCGGTGCTGGTGGTGCTGGTGGGGAAAGAAGGGGAGGGAAAGGCGAAGGTGCGCGTGAGGGCCTGTTCGGGCTCGGTGCCGCCGGAGAAGGCGGCGAGGAGCGCAGCGGCGGCGTCGATGGCTTTGGCGCGGGCGGGGGAGGGGGAGAGGGAGAGGAAGACGTCGGCGCGGGCGGCGAGGCCCGTGAGCCATCTTATGGCGAAGCCGCGCTCGAAGGGGTCGGCGCGGAGGAGCTCGAGCGCTTCGTCCTCGTCGTCTTCATCGTCGTCTTCATCTTCGACTTCGTCCTCGTCCTCGTCGTAGGCCTCGTGCTCCTCGGCAGAGGCGTATCCGGAATCGGGGACGGAGGCGTCGTGGATGGTGTGGCGGGGGGCGTTTGGCGGGGCTGGGCGCGGGGAGGGGCGGCGCGGGGAAGTAGAGCGCGCGGAGGTTGGCGAGCGCGGCTGTGATGGTGGCGGGGGGGTGGGAGGCGAGCCGGGCGAGCGGGGGGAGGCTTGAGGTCGGCGCTGTCGGTCGGCCGGAAGTCTGGGCCATGGCGTATTCGAGGACGTTAAACGTTGTATGCTCTATGGTTCTATGGCGTGGACAGGAAAGACGTGTACGTGGATCTATGCTCTATGCCGAGGTCTGCGAGAACGCCGTCGATGACTCGGTTGTCGTGTACTGAGGCGGGGGTATCTTCTAGGATCTAAGCTTGCGGCCAGAAGAGAAAGGGGAGAAGAGGCGAAGGAGACGTGGGGCTATCGGGCGAGGACAGGCATCTCGACGAGAGGGGGTGGGGGATGTTGGAAGGGAGAGAAAAAAAAACGGAGAGCAGAGGATGAGACAGATCGCGACAGAGGCGGGGGCGGAGGAGGGAAGCAGCCAATCAGCGAGCGCAACGACCTGGAAAAATAGGCCACGTGCGTCCCGCGTGGCCGTAGCGGCCCGAAACGCCCCGTGTTTCCCTATCCTGATCTTGATCTTCACCACCACTGCAAGCACCCATGTCGTCGTCGTCGTCGTCGTCCTCTCTCGCCATCGCCTACGAGATCCACCCACCGCAGGACACAGCCGCGCCACGCGCGGGCACGGGCCCCTCCGCCACGCACGTCTTCGCGATCGAGCCCGCGTCCGATGCAGAGGCGGGCTACAAGGAGTACTACGCAGGCCTGCGGCGCGCGATCGCCGAGGCGCGGGAGACGACCGGGGAGGCGCTGACGGCGTGGCGAGACGCGGTGGGGAACCGCGAGCTGAAGAAGGAAGGCAGGCCGGTGAAGACGGTTGAGGACGAGGACGGCGAAGAGGAAGAGGAAGAGGAAGAGGGCGATGAGTAGAGCGCGGGTGGTTGCGGCAGGATGTAGCGAGCCGGAGCGGGAAGAGGAGGGGCGGGGGTATGAGTGAGAAGTCCCAGCGTCCTGTGCGATCCCTCGCTCACGAGCTCTTCATCCCATCCACGGCAGCTGGCAGTCCACGGATCCAACCCCGACCAAAACGGAAAAAGAAGGAAACAGACCGGACCCAGGGTGCCACACGCTCCGATCCAGAAACGGCGCCCGTCTCGCACCCCTTGCCCAACTCGGAACGCCACCCAAGATCACGACCCGCTGTGGATCATCGAGGACAGGACGTCCCGCGGCGCCGGTATCGGTAATCGGGTCCTGTGCGAGAAGAAGAAGAAGAGGACGAGGACGGCGCAAAGGCTGGGTTCAAGTACGGGTATGGTCGCCTGTTCCTGTTTTACCGAATACAGAATACGACCGTCGCCCACGCGCGCCCGCGCTTCTCTCCCGCTATCACCCTCCCCCTAATAGTATTACTATAATATTAATAGTCCGAGAACGAACACGACCCGGCCACCCCCGACGCCGCGTGACCCGCGATCCCACTCACCGTTCTGTCCACGCAGCCGCGCACGCTCCATCCCGCGCGGTCCCGTGCCCCGCTGGCTCCTCGCACCACCACCCTCAATTCCCAACCGCCCACCTCCCCGCACCCCCCCCCCCAAAAAAATCACGACCCCCATCACCTTTTCCCGAGCACGCCACGCCGCCCATCCCCCGACCCCCGGTCGGTTCCAGCGCGCTCCGCCCGACGCCACCCAAACGCGATCACGCGGCCTGACAGAAGCGCGCGCGCCGCGGACAGGACAGCAACTTATCTCCTGTCCCTCTTTCCTCTTTCCCCTCCGGATCTTCTCCCCCTCCTTCCTTTCTGTCCCTCTCGAGTCGCGTGCACCCCCCGCTCGCTATCTCGCACGCACAAGACGCCCATTCGCACCCACACGCCAAGCCACGCCTTGGCCCGTCCTCGAACCGGACAAAAGCTTGGCCCACTCACCACGTACTATGGAAGCCCATATACGTCGGACCGCACGTTGACACCCGCATCCCACATACATAACTCACCGGCAGCACCAGCACCCCGCGGTACCCTCCGATCCAGGGCCACGAAGCCGCGATCGGGGAGAGGGGTTCGAATGGATCGGGCCCGGGGTGTACAGGACTGAATGGGGGACCAGCAAGAGCCAGCAGGGCGCTGCAGGGGGAGACCCGTCTGAGCGGGTCAACGCGCGCCTCTCGTGAGCGGACCACCTGTCCAGCTCAGGGATCGCGCGTAGATCGGGTCCTGGGGCGCTGTCCGGCAGATCGGTGGATGGAAATGGGGAGCGGCGATCACGCAAGGGTGACTTTTAGGGGGGGGGTGGAAGCGAGAGGAAGGAAAGGGAAGGGTCACGGTGCGAGAACGGGCCCGGTCGCTGGCCCCCCTTCGTCGGACTCGGCGCGCTGGATTCGAACCCAAGCTGCGTTGCGTCCTCCGAAATCGGAAAGCGGGGAAGGGATCTGTCCGGGGGCGCCCCTCGACTCGGTGCGCGTCGGGAAAAGGCTCGCTGCTGCCAGTGGCCCTTTTCGGAACCTTCACTCAGAGTTCTATACAGTGTACACACTCGAGCCTGCATCGCCCCCCCCCCCCCCCCCCCCCCCTCTGCGATCGCGCTCCCTCCTTACTTCGCCTTCTTCGAGCGACGGCGTGGGGGGACCTGCCGCTTCGCGTCGGCGAAGAAGGACGGGATTTGGACGGAGATAAGCAAACGCGTCTGTGTACTCCACATGCACACCCATGCCACATACCGCTGCAGCACTCCCCAACCATCCACTGTACACTGGACGGCCCAGATCCCTCAAGCCCCCGGCCAGAGGCAGCTTCTCCCGCTCCGCGAATCGTGGCGTGAATATTGAATGCCCCACCCTCCCAGCGGGGTGACT
Source organism: Amylostereum areolatum (assembly GCA_012932865.1). NCBI lineage: Eukaryota > Fungi > Basidiomycota > Agaricomycetes > Russulales > Stereaceae > Amylostereum > Amylostereum areolatum. The sequence goes on from SAXG01000023.1 coordinate 708,513, forward strand.
CACTGGTGCTGCTACCTTCGCATCCCGAGTCGACGCTTCCTCGTCCCCGCCCCTTCGCCCGGCGCCTCCCTTCGCTCATCCCACGGAATCGGGAGGGAGGTGGGAGGAGAAGGCCTACATAGGGGCGCGGTGCGTGCGTGCGTCTGTCGCTGTCTGTCTGTTCCCCTTGCCATTACATAATTGTTGTACAAGTGCTCGAAGCTCGACGCGCGTGACTCGGACGAAATCCGGGGACATCCTTAGAGGGGGTCGACCGTGACGCGTGACGTTGCGCTGGGTCCTTCTCGCAGCCGTTGCCTTGCACCCCTGCACAAACAAACATCTTGCGGTCGCGCCGAGCTCATGCTTAGGCCGAGCTGCGTGGTGCATTGCCCGAAGCCCGAACCCGCGCGTCCGCGCGTCTGGATCAGACGGCGGGATACTATGGATGTGGATCCCCAGGCTACAGAGGCGCGGGTCCCTCGGGCTCGTCCACGCCGAAACCCCCCCCCCCCCGCTCGCAAGCTCTTCGCGTTAGAGGCTATTAGCATACGAGTACGAGTATCGTGCGCTTATCGGCGCGCGCTGCGCTCCTGATTCCGTTTGCGATTATTTGCGATTGCGGTGCTCGTCGTCTCCGTCCGAAGCCCTGCAACACCATCGACATCGTAATAGCATATCGTACGCGTTTCGTCCCCGTTTCCGCCGTTCGATGTCGCCGTTTCATCCCTGGCAGCAGCAGCAGCAGCGCGCGCATGTGCATACTCAAGTTATTACTAATGCACAATCCGCACCGTGACCGTGATCCGTTCGCCCTCTAGTCTCTCACCCTGAACCTGACCCTACAGTGTATCACGATGTGTATTATTGTATATCACGACTCAGCGCCTCCGGATCCCAGTGCGCGATTCAGATGCACCGTCGTCGGATCGGCCGTCTCGTCCCTTACTGTAAGTACTTAAAGTGTTGTGCGCGATGTGCGCGATGTGCGCGCGCGCACTCAGCCGGACAATAGCTCTCTGGCTCAGAGTCTGAGACCCTTGACTTGGAGTTGCGCGGGGAGGGAGCCGGAGCCGGAACGGAGTCGGGAGTCGGGAGCACGGTTGTGAATTATGCGCGCCGATCGATACCGTAGCGCCGTGCATCCCCCCCCCCTCCCCCAGCTTTCCCTGTTGACCCCCGCCTAAGTACTCCTACCCCCGAGCGCTTGCAGTAACGCTTAAGCACCGCAAGCCATCGACCCGGCGCGGACCCGGCGCACGTTCACGGTCTCGTTCACGGTCCGGAGATTCAGATTGGCGGAGGGGGGAGGCGCGGCGCGCGCGGGTGGGCGGGCGGGCTGGTTACGCTCAACGGGGGAAGCTAGAAGATGGGGGTGGGGGGTATACAACAGGCCATTCGGATTCGGGGCAGATATTCGGTGTGGTATCAACTACATAGTGGTCCGGGCTGTTGGTGGGTGGGTGGGTCGTGGTGGTGGTGCGATGCAGGGGGTGATGGGGTAAACTAAAACTACAAGATGGGGGGCTGGAAGCCTAGGAATTGCTTGGAGAAGAGGGGGATAAGTGATTGGGGGAGAGGGTGGGGGTCCGTGTCTCCGTGAGGGAGAGGAGAGCGAGCGAGCGAGCGAGTCAGTGAGGGGGTAGGCAGGGACGGGAGGACCGTCGGATTCGGAGGTATTAAGGAAACAGAAAAACGGAGAGGAGAGAGGAGCGAGAGGATCGATGGTGGTACAACAGTCGGTTAGAGAACAACAGGTCAGGGGAATGCGCGGGCAGGGGGGGGAGAGAGGAGACGGGTAAGTACAGGACATATCGGAGAACGGGAGGCGCGGTCAGCGCGCGCGAGCGCGATTGTGGGGAGGGATGGGGGGGAGAAGGGGCGGATCGGTGATCCAAGGGAAAGATCGTGCGTCCAGGACGCGGAGCGTGCGCGTGCAAACGGGGCAAGGGGGGGGGGGGATGCGATGGGGACACGATGTGCATCACGCAAAGGCGCCATCACCAGGGATCGTTCGTTCGTGCGTTCGCCCTCCCGGCCGGGTGCGACCGCGTCGACCCTGCAACGCGGGCGCGCCTCCCGTCCCGAGGGGGCGTGCGCGATCCGAGCACTTGAGCCTCAGAACCCGCCCAGACAGCCGTCGAGCTCGGGCGCGGCGAACTCGCTCCTGCGCAGGGCGGGCGCGTGGACGCGGTGCGGCCGCCGCCGGCCGGCCGCGCTCGGGCTGCGTTTGCGGCCGCGCTCGAGGTGGGCGTGGGCGTGGTCGGCGGGGTCGGGCGCGTGCGGGAGGAAGCGGGCGCGGTGGGGGGGCGGGGCGGGCGGGGAGAGGGGCTCCGGGGGGGTGAGGATCGCGTCGGATTCGTCGGACTCGGAGGAGGAGATGTCGGGGACGAGGGCGGGGACGGGGATGGGGACGGGAGGGGTGGGGGTGGGGGTGGGGAAGGAGGAAGGGCTGGTGGGTTCGCGTTGGCAGGCTTCGTAGGCGCGGGGGTGGAAGTAGCTGCCTTTGATGGACGCGGGGGATGGGGAGGAGGAGGAGGAGGGGGGAGGACCGGGGGTGAGTCTGCGTCTGCGGGGCCGATCGGGGCTGGGGGTGTATGTGCGGTCGTTGCGATCGGGGAGGGCGCAGAGGTTGGGGGCGACGGTGATGGGGGCGCGGTCGTAGGTGTGGCGGTCGTGGGTGAGGTGGGTGGAGGTGAGGTTGGGGGTGGGCGGGAAGTGGACGTGGGTGGCGGGGACGGGGTAGGCGGCGAAGGGGAAGGGGAAGGGGTCGGAGGGGAGCGGGAGGTCGTGGTCGTGGTCGTGGTCGTGGCGGAGGCAGGGGCGGAGGGAGTGGAGGGAGTAGTGCAGGTGCGGGGGTGGATGGGGGGGAGACATTTCTGCGGACGGGTATGAGCGGGGACGAGGGTATTGCTGCTGCTGCGCTTGTCGTGCGTCGTCGTCGTCGTCGAGGAGGCGGAGGCGGCGGAGGAGTTGAGGGAGAAAAGAGAGAAAGAGAAGGAGGGAGGAAGGAACCGGATGCTTTTTATTTCGGCGAGCAAGCACAACGCAACGCAGCGCAACCCATCCAGGGCTCGCGACCTATTCCTCCAGGCACCGCTCCGCTCCGGCTTCCCCTTCCGCCCGCCGTCTCCTCGGTCTCCCACCCTCCCCGCCATCCCACCGGGTCGAGCAGTGGGATCACGCGCACGGCGTACGAGCGTATCCCCAGTCGGTGGTTAGGCTACACCAAAATCAAGGGCTCTCACGGGACGAGAAAATAGCCTTTTTAGGACAGGGGGCGGTGTCATAGGAAAGAGCGTAATTCTCCACATGTTGTCATTCTCCTACCGTAATAGATAGAACACGTGCATTATTGGGTCCAAGATCTGTTCAAAAAATTATCTTATCTACCAACAAGTCTTCTCCTCCTCGTAACATCTCTCATAATGGCCGACTGTCCATCCTTCAGAACTCCAACAGGCCATGAATACATTAAGGATAAACTAAAACAAGTCATACCACAATGGCCTAATGGCCCGCACGACTGGCAGGTTGAGGCAACCGCCAATATCCTGTGCAAGATAGATCAACTCATTATTGCAGGGTGCGGCGAGGGGAAGACGGCAGCCATGTACCTCCATGTTCTCCTTCACCGTACCCTAAGCGAGAATCCAAGTCTTCCTCGCTTCGGACTGGTTCTCAAAGAGCGGCCTGTGGTCCTGGATGTGACACCCCTGACTGATCTCGCACAGAGCCAGGTATGAATCCATGTTCTGTAAACGAGGCAGTCAGGATAACGGCAAAGTAGGTGGCTGAAATGAATGCAATGGGTGTACCTGCAATATCCCTCGATAAGAAGACTGTTGAACGCGCAAGGTCGGAGGAAAACCGAAATGTCTACCGAGAAATCGAACGCGGTGAATGGAGAGTTGTCATTGTATCACCTGAAAGGCTGAAGTCTCCCGAGCTTGGCCGCATACTCCGGAACGATGCCTTCGTCGACACCTTATCATTGTTGTCTCTAGACGAAGCCCATGTCGCCTGCCCGTGGAGCAAAGACTTTCGAGTCGAGTACGATATTGGAAGCCTTTGTCTTGTGCTTCGCGGACGGGTCCCAATCCTCCTGATGACAGCAACCTTGACCAAGGAAGGACAAGCCACACTCCTGCGCCTCACAGGACTTCGCGAAAAGGCATTCATCACCATTCGACGCCCTATTGAACGACCTAATATGCGATTAGTATTTTGTACCCTCCACCACGGCATTGGTCCCAAGGTGAAGAATTTCCCGGACATTGCATGGGCAGCTAGGGGGGCAAAGAAGGTGGTTATCTTTGTCGGAACGCACAAACTCGCAATACAAGTGGCCTCCTACCTGTGGCGCCTCCGTCCACCGGGCGAGGCTCAGCGGCGACGCAACATCCGCATCTATACAGGTGTAACCGAGGAGGGGAAGACTGCGTCAACAATCATGGAAGATTTTGTCAATGATCCCGAGACTTTCGTTGTTGTCGCCACAATCAAATTTGGGATGGGGGTGGACTCACTTCGAAATATAGCCATCGCGGTGAACTTCGGAATTCCAAGGACACCGGAGACACTTCTTCAGCAGCTTTGCCGCGCGGGTCGCGATCCAAACATGCTCGCTGCAGGGATCACATATGTTCAGGCATCGTATGTCTCAGCTGTAGAAGACGCACCAGAGCAGGACCATCTATCCGAGGGGGACGAGTCAGACGACGGGGAGCGCAGAACGAACGCCACCTCGGGTGGAAGCAGAAGAGAAATGGCGGCATCAAATCATCCGAAAGATTCGGATTCAGCGATGGCGAATAGAGGGATTCGACGTCTTGTCCGCGCACACGCTCGCCGTGAATGTTTGGTGGTCGAGATCAACCGCCTGTTTGCGGGACCTTCTCCTCCTTCCCACGCACTGGCTTCTTGCCTCGAGGCTAAGCGCGCACTACCGTGCTCAAGCTGCATCCACCATCTTCCACCGACTTCTCGCCCCCCTCTTCTCATGACCGCTCCCCTTCCTGGCCATACTCCACGCCCGCAACTCGCAAACGTTCCGATGGACGATGACGGCATGGAGGCCTTCGACGACGACGACGCGCCGGACCTCATCACAAAACATCCCAAACTTACCCAAGAATTCGCCCTCGAAGCCGGCGAGGAACTCGACGAGTTCTGCCAAATGCGGTGGTCACTGAAGCAGTCGAGTGACGCGGCTGTTCGTCCTTGGAGGTCGTATCTCGGTGCACCGTTGCGCACGGCGCTCCTCAAGGACTTCCACAGGGTGCGCGATCGGGAGGAGCTGGCCCGTGTTTTGATCGACTGGAGGTACCTTGACGAGGATGGGAGTGCACTCTGCAATCTCGCTCGTCAATTGAACCAGGAGTTCGACGAACGACGAGAGCAAATGCTAGAGGAACGAGCGCGAAAGGCGGCGGCGACGCGTGCGGCCAAGAAACAGGGTACGTTCATCCATCGGTTTCCGCTTTCTTGACCCTGATGCCGTTAAAAAGCGACACGGGATATACGATCCACTGAATCGGCAGAACGAGCAGGGCTTCAACCCAGGCTTCAAGCGGCGGACAACCGCCTCCCCGCGCCCAGGTACGTGGTGTACTTTTCGGTGCCACAACACATATATCGACTGACGGGCTGTCCCCAGAACGCCCACACACCCCTGTCACATCTTTTCGGCGGACGAAAACTCGCCTACAACGCATCACCAGGAGTCTCCTTGTCGGTGGGTACGCGCACGTAGCGGGAGTGTCATGGATTCACCCTCCAAGCGACGTAGGACATGAGGTATGTATCATACCTCGTGGTATTTTTGATTATGCTAACAAAACACCGTTCTCGAAGGTAATGGGTGGCTCTAAATACATAGTAGCATCCTCATACCCCTCTGGCATCAAAGCCTCCTCCGACATATCTGCCCAGTCCTCCCACCCTTGTGCGATGTACTCCTGTAGTTTACCTTCATCCAGTAGTTTGTAACCCTCGTTGTAATCGTCGCGCGCTTGAAACCCAAGGTCGCGACCGCTCCGTTTGATGTGTAGATCATTTCGCGAACATATTTGGATCCCGACGGCCAGCTCGTTGTTCGTGTGGGGCTCGCTGTGTCGCTTCCGCCGCTCTTCCAACCGCACATTGCGTTCGATGGCTCGCACAAGACGAAGGAGATGGTGGACATGCATGGACAGGGTTTCACGGTACCATTTATCGTCAAACTCTTTTCCTTTGTGCTGAGCGAGCTCTTCTAGCCAGTGATTAAAATGCTCTTGCATGAGATCCAGTTCATGGAAGTGGCCCGGCTTTCCTTCAAGATTGACGAGCATGTTGGCGAACAGCCCCGTTCTGGTGGCCGTCGGATACTCGATCTCCAAGTTGCAGAACTGTTCAATGAGGTAGCGAGTGTAGTGCGAGTTCCCGGCCCCTGCGAACGTGAAGATCCACACCTGTAACATCCGAACGGTAAGAAAATCGTCCCATTAACGTGGCATCAACAAGACACTTACCTTCAAGATCTCCCAGACTCGGCCGCTATCCCCAATGCTCACTGAACGGACCAATTCCAAGTAGTGGATCCCATCACGCATCAGCATACAGCTGTTGGCGAGTGCACGATCCCCTTTGAACACCTTCGCGCGACGTGTCGGTAGTGCCGACTTCTTTTTCTTTTTCTTTCCCTTCTGCCTGGTAGACAATGATGATTCGGGGAAGAGGGAATCGTTCGAAGGTGGTACATCCCAGTCAGGACCGCGGGGGGCATCTGTGATAGAGGTGATACCTTCGGTCGGTGGCTGTAAAGCGCGGAGGTACGCGCCCTCGCTGGAGTATCGTTGGGTCAGAAGTTGTGCGTCCGACAGGAGGGCCACGAGAGATGGTAGGCGATCGGCATCTTTCAATGCTTCAAAATGTTCAACGAGATCCTTGCCCGTCCCGCGCAAGCCTAGGAATACTCTGGACGAGGTTACGTCGCTTAGTAAGTACACCTTCATCGACGTAAAAACTGAAGTTGACACGTACACCCAACAGTCCAACATGTGAGCCTCAACTACGATCTTCAACGTACGGGTATGCGTATAGAAATCGACCTTGTGGAAGTCTGATGGTGTCGGGCTGTTGATTGCCGTCGCAATGTACCCAAGCGTCGATGGGTCCTTCCGTGCGTGTTCGCCACCCCAATATGTTCGGAAAATCCGACTGAGGCCTGTCCATTTCGTATGCCAGATCTCCAGGACGGGCCTGACAAAACGAAGAGAATCGAAGGACCCGAGAGCTTCACCGCTCAACACCCTCTTCACCTGCATGATCCCCTCGAACGACTTTCCGTCCCCGGATATGAACTGGAGGCGGCTGCCGATGGTCTCCCCATTTAGACCCAGATGACCAAGGAAGTCCAGTATAGCTTGCTTCATGCCACGCGTCGAAACCTCCTGGGCTGCATTCGTGCCGAGAGTATGAACCTCCGTTTTCCGGTGAGGGTTGATTTGGTGTTTCTTCGTGTTCTCTCGGAACTGACGGTCAACCTCAGCACGATAGATCGAGAGCGCAGGGACGTATTGCACCAAGACTTCGACCCAATGGTACCTATGCACGGTCTCGATGTGTGCAGAGTCGATGAGGTCCAGAATTCCCTCCGTGGTCAAGTCGTTCCTCTTCCCGGCCTCAAGATTGTCCAGGATGGGCTGTAGCTCGAACGCACCCGGGGGACAGTCCTCCATCACGACAGCAGTGGCACCCGTTCCGGTGGCCATCTTGTTCTGGGTATTTAGGCGCACGTCGCGGCGCCGAAGGTATGCTTGAATGTTATCGAGTACGATCCATACAGGTTTCGCTGCGGGCCCAGTGCACAACGTCTGTAAGAACTTCCGCTTCTGTTCCGCCATCACATTCAGTGCATTGATCACCGACGAATAGGATATGGTTTGTCCAAGACGGCTCCCGACGCGAAACATTGCCTGGTGGGCTTTGGAGGCAAAAAGTGACAGACCACGACACAGCTGAAACAGGTTCGTCCAGGAGTTTCTACTGAACGTAATCTCGCTCATGATACTTGTGCAGACCTAGGTCATGTCAGCGGAAGTTTTAGACACCAGCACAATATGCAACGACGAACAATATCTTTGGGACGATACAGCGCACCGCCGTCGCTGTCATCTCCATCAGAGTGCATGTCGTCATTGTCGCTGTCAGTGTCCGAGTTTGTCCCGGAGCCGCCTGTTCCCCGTTCCAAGGCTTGACGTCGACGGCGGCGTTGAATCAGTGCCGAAATCAGACACCAGGTCACAGGTGCGCGCAACCGATACACACCAGACAGGTCACGGAAAGAAAACTGATCGATGATAGACCACGATACCAGTGGATCCTTGATGGTGTGGGTGCGACGTCGTGTTCCTGTGGCTCCTTCAGGTGCGTCTGCTCTCGCTCCATGTTCATCTGTTTGTATTCCAACACCATCTGCAGCTTGTCCAGCTCCAGACGCCACCTGAGATGGCATCGATTCTTTCTGCATCGAGGCGCGGACGCGCAAGCCGGCCTCCTTCGACACACACAGGTCCTCATTTTCTTCTTCCATTTTCCGCAGGACTTGACCGAATGCCCATGTAGACAATGCAGGTGCTCCGTAACACAAGCGTGCAGAAAGGTCATCTGGACACATGAAGTACATGTCCCGTTCTGGATCGCCGGGTGGAGGTCGACTGTATGGATGCGTGTAGATCTTCTCGACGATGTCCACAACATCACCCCCGCGAAGGAATCGTCGCACGAACTGGGCCTGCGAAGAACTTCCTTGCGGCAAGTCGTGACGAAAGAGGTGTCCGAGGAACGTGCCCAAAGACCAGCCGGTTTTTTTGAGAGCGCCGAGAACTGTGGCCATCTTCTCTTCGTCCTTTTCTGCTTGAGGTCGGTCGTCTCGTTTCCGTTTCTTTGCCGTGTTGCTAACACTCTATAAGGGTGATTTAGGTGTTTGCAAAAACCTAATCCGCGACGGTAGCTTACCTGGGAGGCTGGAGACGGTGCATACTGCCGGAAGGAAAAATCCATCGCTCTCTGCGGTGTCATGGTCGGAGCTGCTGTCTGTGAGAGTCCCGCCTCGTTCGAATCCGTTGCTGGATGCTCCGTGCCGCCATGTTGTCCTTCTGCCTCTCGGAGACCCTTCAAAAAGATCATCCAATATGTCAGTTTGCGATTGAATGATAGCCATCATTGCGGCTTCGAGCCACATTACCTCTCTTCCTTCTTCGTCATTTTGTGCACTTGAACCAAAGAACATTGAAGCTTCACCCCATATTCCGGAAAACATGAGGACAACGTATCGTAGATTCGTGTGGCTTGGTTTGGGCGACGCGCAAGCCAGCGAGCACTAGTGAGCACTCCGTCGAAAAGGATGACAGAATTACAATTACACTATCTCGTACATGACTATGACACATCTAGTACGAAAGCCCCTCGAAAGCCCCTTCGCGCGCCGTCCTAAAAAGGCTATTTTGTCGTCCCGCGAGAGCCCTTGCTTTTGGTGCAGACCTTATACTCAGAACGACTGTCTTCTGAGTTAGGTCAGCCACGGAGACTAGTCGGTGGTCCAGCTTACGGCGTGCGTTTTGTTGGCGTTGCCGTTATCGCACCCCCCTCCCACCGCCAGTTCCATCTCTCTTCGCGTTCGCGTGCACAACGGGGCGCCCGGCGTGCATGCTACTGTATCGCCAACGCATCCATGCCAGCACCGTCCTGCGGGTGCATCACCACACGCGCAGATTAGATTTCGTGGAGACACCGGGGGGTACCGGTTCTCACCCCACCGTCGGGCCCCGTCCCCATCCCCATCCCCATCCACGTCGGACACCGCACCCGCGAGTGAGAGTCGCACCAGAAGGGAAGGAAGAAAAAAAAAAACCCTCCATCCCTGCAGGCAGCAGGACAAACCCACAACTTGTATTAGTTACTGTAAGTTACCGGTCTCCAGCTCCTTCCTTTCCGAGCCGACCCCCACCATCGATACCGGCGTCGTGCCCGACAATGAAACCTTCCCTCCCTCCCCCCCTCGTCGGCTCTCCGCCCATTGGCGCGATAATCGACCGGGGGGCGGTCATGCGACATTGCGATCCGTCCTTAGTCTCGCCGGGACGTCCGTTCTAACAGCATAATCACCCACGGGCCACAGTACACTTCTCGCACGCACGCACGCACGCACGCGCGCACCACCGGGCGGAACCCCCTTACGCGATTAGGGGTGGTGGGGGGGGGCGATTATCAGACTGGAAACGGCGGTAGAGCTGGGCCCCGGGATGTTGGAATGTGAACAGGCCAGAGTCGAACGCGGCATGCATGGCCCATCAGAGATGCCTTCCTCCGCACGAGATCGAGAAGTGAATGTGGGCGTGGACGTGGATGTGGATGGGTGCATGTGGCGAAGACAGAGCGGCCGCGGGATGTACGTACCATAACGAGAGGACGGGAACGAGGACGAGGACTGGACCGTTGCGTTGTGGCGTGAGGCTATACTGTACATGGCATGGAATAGAAAGAACTGGGCATGGCAAGTGCGAAAAAAATTCAGAAAGCGTGACGCCGAACCGACACATAGCGAAAATCCCTCAACGATCTCCACCGCGCACGCGCTCAACTGTCCCACGGATTCGCGAGATAGCTCGGCGGCGTCTTCCGCGCCGACGTCCCCCACCCCTCCGCGCCCCCGCCCGCGGTCTGAATCCCGCCCGCCGCGTCCCCAAACGACAACGTCGGCCCCCGCCCAAACCCAAACCCATACACGTCCTTCTCCGGCGGCTCCGGCGCCCACCCCCCCGCAAACCTCGCCCCGCTCTCCCCCTCCCCCTCCCGCTCCCGCTCCCTTATCGCGCCCGATCCAAACCCAGCCCCGAACCCGTCCGCGAACCGTGACGTCACCGCGCCCTCCCTCTCCCGTTCCTCCTCTGACTCCCCCCTCCCCGCACCGAGGGACAAAGTCCGGGAGAACGTCGTCGCCAGGTCCCGCCCGTGGTCGCTCCTCCCCAGGGCCCCAAACCCGCCCGTCGGCGTCCGCGATCCCCCCATCCCCATCCCCATCCCTCTCCCCCACCCTCCCTCCTCCTCCTCCTCCTCCTCCGCATCCTCCCGATCCAACGGCGGCGGAGCCGAGTGCGGTCGCACCCCCGACGACGACGACGCGTACGGCTCCCTCAAGCTCGACGCCGCCGCGGTATCGATCGCCGGCGGGATCGGCGACTTGGGCGGCGGCACGGGCGACACTGCGGACGGCTCCGCGCCGCCGATGACCGCCTTCATCGCCGCGAGGTCGAAGCCCGCCTTGGCGGGGAGCGCGCCCCCCACGTCGTCCTCGCCGTCCCCGCCCGCGCCTTCTCCCGCTGCCGGCGCGTGATCTGGGTCCGCAGCACCCACCGGGGACGCGACCTCCCGCGGCGGCAGCTCGTCCTCGTCCGCGCCCGCGCCCGCGGGGGGGACTTGGCCGATCGACGCCGCGCGTCTGTACGTGTCCGCCGTCGGGGGGCGGGACACGTATCCCTGCGACCGTGCGTGCCCCGGCTTGCCCGCGGACCCGGAGGACTTGCTCCGCGAGAACCACCCGCGCTTCTTCGGGAACTCCTCCCCCTCCGGCACGACGATCCTGTCTTCGTCGAAGTCGGGCACCTGGCGCAAAGAAGGAGCGGCGGGGTTTGGTTTCAGTGGTCGGTCGAAAGTTTGCCCAGGCAAGGAAAGAGAGAGAGGGAGAGAGGGAGAGAGCGAACGCGTACCTCCGGCTCGTCGAAGTAATCCGCCGACACGGGGAACCCGAGCTGGTCGAGGATGAGCGGCATGAACGTTCGATAGCTCATGTGCCCCGAGATCTTGTCCGTCACGTCCACGTTCTCCAGCCCGGGCACGTTCTCCACCGGCCGCAGCCCCGCCACCGTCTGCAGCCCCCCGCTCGTCGCGCGGAACAGGTAGTTGAGCACCCAGTCGTTGCGCGCGTAGCAGTTCACGAACCGGCCCGAGACCGCGGCCCGCGCCTGGAACCACGTCCGCTGCGAGGCCGTCAGCGTCGCCCCCGAGCAGGAACACGTCCTGCACGATCCCGAACGCGCGCTGGCGCGCGAGCTCGAGCAGCGCGTAGAAGATCACGCGCGCGCCGAGCGAGAACCCGATGAGCGTGATCGGGCGCACGCCGAGGTGGCGCTGGATGAGCACGTCCGCGAGCACGCTCCCGGCCGCTTTCGCCCTGTCGAGCGCGTTCGACCAGGGGTTGTCGATGAGGTATCCGAGTTTGGTCAAGACTGCCGTGAAAAGGGGGAGACAGAGAAAAAAGGATGGCTCAGATTAGGGGCGTCGGCGGGAAGGGGGGAGAGAGCGGTTCGACGTACTGATCGGCCATTGGAGGGCACTCATGAGCGCGGTCATCACCGTCGCTTGCAGCACCGTCGTCCCGATCTGCGAGAGCACCTCCGAGGTCAGGATGCTCAACGCGCTGCCCGTCTCCCGGATCATCTCAGGCTCCCACAGCACGCTGAACACGTCCCCGATGATGGGGTCCAGCACGCTGAACGGCAAGCGCGGGTCGTCGAGCTCGCCGGTCATGAACCTGGTTTTCCGCAGCGCACGCATTCGTCAGCTCCGACGGCCTCGCAAGACGCGCGAACGGAGGGACGCACCCGGGGACGGTGAGGATGCAGTTGACCCGCTTGTTGTTGTGGAGCGGGAGCACGTCGAACGTGCGCACGCTCTGCGTCCTTCGCGCCATGCCCTTCGCGGCGATCCCAGAGCCCGTGAGGACGCCCCCCGTCGTGATCACCGCCGCTCCAGCCGTTCCTCCCAGGAAGCCCGCGGTCCCAGAGATCCCGACCGTCGTCAGCGCCGCTCCCAACCCCGCACCGATCACGGGCGCGAGCAGGCCAGCGGACAAGCCGATGACGAGTCCACCCCCTGCGACCCCCATGGCGTGAGCCGTATGCAGATAGCTTGGGGAGAAGGAGGCGTACCCAGCGTTGCGAGCCCCATCATCACGTACCGTCGCTTCCGAGAGGACTTTTGGCGGTCGGCCACGATCTCGCGCTGTTCGAGGCTTTCGACACCCTCTTGGATCTCCAGCGCCTCCGTCACCCGCTGCTCGAACTTGACCACGTCCAGCCAGCCCAAGCCGAGGTGCAGCGCGACTTGCTCCAGGAGCACGCGCGAGCGCGCGTCGTAGACGCTGTCCGCGATGAGGATGAGGAAGAGATCGCAGAGGACGGTCCATCGGATGTCCAGCGTCACGTTCTCGTCCGCGGAGGACAGCGTGGTGGATACGCCGGGCATCTGCGACGCCGTGGTATCCTCGAGAACCCGGGCGGTCGTCTGGAAGGTCTTGTTGAGTCCGGCGGAGGGGGGCGGGGTGAAGGGATGGTGGGATTGAGTGGGCGTGGTGGGGTCGACCAAGGTGATCTCGGAGATATCGTCGGACTGGGCCGCGGACAGATCCTGGCGGGCGCGCTCCTCCTCGTCCTCGTGCCGTTTCTCCTCCTGCCGACGGGCCTCCTCGGGATCGTACTCGGGATTGGCGACGGTGTGCGTGGTCATCAGCGACGGGACGAGGTCTTCGGGGATGACGCCGTGCATGCCGAGGTTCTCGATCATCTTCTGTTCTGGCGTACTCGTTTAGCACCATCAACATGAGTAGGGGGGAGTGTGCAGACGATGGAGGGCCTCACCTGGGGTCGCGAGCTCCATGTGGTAGTACAGTCGACCGAGGATCTTGAGCGACCACAGCTCGAGGTTCTGGATCGCGGGCTTGAGCTCCTTGTGGTTGATCTTCCTGAGGGCGTCGGCCATGGATTTGGTCGTGAGCGCGCAGAGGCCGACGTACGCGATGCGCTGGGCCTCGGTGAGCATGTTCTTCGTCTGCTGCATCTGGCTGAGCGGCGTCATCGCCTGGTCCTCGTCGAACAGGTAGCGCGTGCGCAGGTGCACCTCGTCCGCTTCCTCCTCCTCCTTCATCCGCAGACGCGTGTACTCGCTCTCGTTCTGGTCCGCCTTCTCGCGCCATTCGTTGCCCTCGTAGTCCACGTCGAGCAGCGCGCCCGTGGCGTTCCCCGCCCCGCCGCGCCCGTCTTTCTTCACCTGCGGCTGGTAGTGGTACTTCTTCTGGTCCTCCTCGTCCAGGCCGTTCGCGAATTCGTCCGTCGCGCGCACGACGGGCATGTCCTCCCAGCCGTCGTCGTCGTCCATGTCGAGGAAACCGTCGTCCTTTTCTTTGGGGCCAAAGGCGGACGACATCGGGATGTGGGATCGGGATGGAGGGTGTTGTCGGTGGGGGGGCGCGAGCAAAGTCGAGGGCTATGGGGTAAGGGTAGAGGGTATCGTCGTGGTGGTCCGAAGTCGAGCCCACAGCCGCCGCACGCGAGCGTCATATCGGCTCGGCAACCGACGATTACATCTTGATCTTCCCACGGTTACAACGCTTCTTCCACTTTGTAGCTCATCACCTTCAATACTTATACGAAGGCGGCGTGGAGAGAGATCGACAGGCTACGGCAATGGATTTGCTATGTTACAAGTGGATGATAGTCGATACACATGCACGACCTCGGCGCTTCATGAGGAGGTCGAAAAGGAGGGGAAGCGCGCTATGAAGCCCTCGCCTTGGCTTTCGCGTCCTCTTTCTCCTGCACCCGTTTCCGCACCTCCTCCCGCTTCGCCGCGGCCTTGGCCTTTCGCTGGCGTTTCTTCCGTCCGTTCCCGCGCTTGGGGCCCTCGACGACGACGGCCTCCGCGAGACGGCGCTTGCGCGCTGCAGCCTGCTCCGCGCGCAGCTTCTCCCGCTTCTTGTCGCGCTTGCGCAGGGTGCCCATGGAGCCTTTGAGGAGGGTGCCGTAGGCGTGGAGGAACTTGTCGAGGCTGCTCGACATGACCTGTGGACATGGCCGGGATGAAGGCGTGGATGAATGAAAAGGGGGGGGACCGACGCACCCGCGTGGATACTTTTATCTCCTTCCCGTTCGTGACGCGCACCAGGCAGGGGTACTCTTTCGAGTTGTCGGCAGATCCCATGGTCACGTCCTCCCCATCGTGAACGACTGAAAGATCCGCTTCAGAGTCGACCGCGGCAGAGGGACGGGGGAAGAGACGCACGTCGTTTATGGGTGAGCCATATCGATCCGTGCTCCTTGGACGATTCAAACAGCTCAGACAACTGTTTCAGGAACTGTTCGAGCAGCGCGATGAGAAACGTGCAAGAGAGCAGAGAGGCGATCACGCACGGTGTCGTTGTCGACGAGCTGCATGAAGACTTGGAAGAAGCGAGCCGCACGCGCACGACCTTCGGGGTCGCGCCCGGACGTGGCTGACGTAAGCGAACCCGAAAAAACGCAAAGGTCGCGTCTCTCCAACGCCATTTTCCGCAAAACTTTGCGCGGTCATGGCGGCTTCCCACCGTTCTCCCTCCGTCCGCCTTCGCACCTCCTTTCACTTCCGTCCACCATGACCTTCCCAGCGCCGACAGGAGGCGCCTCTCTCATCCTTGCCTTTCGGGCGCAACAGCCCGTTCTCGTGGTCGGCGCAAACCAGCTGGCCGCGTCTCGCGTGTTCTCCGCGCTCGAAGCAGACTACCCCGTCGTGGTTCTCGCACGAGGCGGCCTGCAATCCGCATGTCAGGAGATCGTGTGGAGGGCGGAACAGGGCCAGATCACCTTCGTCGATTTGGACGCACAGCACCCCCCATCTCCGACCAACGCCCCTCCCACACCCTCCACGAGCGCCGCGTCCGATCGCGACCTCGAGGCCTTCGCCGCCTATCTACAGTCCATCGACGGAGCGAGCCTCGTGTGTGTCACAGACACCGTCCTGGGCGACCAGACCGCCGCCCGCCGCCCCCGCGCGTCCGCAACGCAGCTCTGGCAACTATGCCGCGCGCGCAACCTCCCCGTCAACGTGACGGACATGCCCGACCTTTGCGACTTCACCTTCGCGTCCACGCACCGCTTCGTCGATCCCCACACGGAGCAGAAGAGCCCCCTGCAGGTGGCGGTGGTCACCAACGGCCAGGGGTGCCGCCTGTCCAGCCGCGTCCGGAGGGAGATTGTAGCCAAACTGCCTCGCGACGTGGGCGCGGCCGTCAGCAGGGTGGGCACGCTGCGACGCCTGGCCAAGGAATCGAGCGTGGATGTTGCGGCGGAAGAGAGTTGGATCGACGAAGACAACGCGCCGACCCCCAACCGACCCGTGCCCCAGCGTAGCGCGACCGAAACCGCCTTCGAGAGCGTGAGGCGGCGCATGAAGTGGGTCGCGCAGGTCAGCGAGTACTGGCCGTACTCCCGCCTCGCCGCCATGGCTCAGGAAGACATGGACCAAGTCCTCAGCGGCGACGGCCTCGGTCTCACACTCGACGCCTCTGCCCCCCAGCGCCCACAAAACCCCGACGATCACCCCGGCGATAGTGAAATTAACTCCCTCCATGCGCTGTCCCTCCTGCCTGCCCCCACCCCACCCCACGGACGCATCTATCTCCTCGGTTCAGGGCCCGGGCACCCCGGGCTGTTGACAATGGCCACCCACACCGTCCTTACGAAGCGCGCGGATCTCGTGCTGTCCGACAAGCTCGTCCCGGAGGCCGTGTTGGCGCTGATACCCCCAGGCGTCGAAGTGCGCATCGCACGCAAGTTCCCCGGCAATGCCGACGGCGCCCAGCAAGAGATGATGGAAGCCGCCGTGGACGCGGCCAAGCGCGGTCTAACCGTCGTCCGCGTACGTCCTCCCACTCCTCTCCCGCCCATTGATTAAAGTCTAACCTATCCTCAGCTCAAGCAAGGCGATCCGACCGTCTACGGCCGCGCGGGCGAGGAAGTGCTCTACTTCCGCCAGCACGGGTTCGAGGCGATCCTCATCCCGGGCGTGAGCTCCGCGCTGGCCGGGCCCGTCTTCGCGGGCATCCCCGTCACGCAGCGGGGTGCGGCCGAGTCGTTCGTCGTGTGCACGGGCGTGGGGAGGCAGGGCAAGGAGGTCACACTGCCGGGGTACGACCGTCCGCGGACGCTCGTCGTCCTCATGGGCGTCGCGCGGCTGGCGCAGGTGCTCGAGACGCTGATGGGGCAGACCCCGCGCCGGGACGGGTCCGCCTACCCCGCGCACACGCCCATCGCGATCATCGAACGCGCGTCGATGCCCGACCAGCGCGTGATCGTGTCCACGCTGGCGCATGTGGCGACCGCGTTGGCGAGCAGTGGGGAGCAGAGGCCGCCGGGCATGATCGTCGTGGGGTGGGCGGTGCTGTCCTTGTGGGGAAGCGGGGATGTGGGGGTTCTGGAGCCGGGCGCGGAGGGGCAGGATCTGGCGAGGGTGGAGAGGTGGCTTGGCGGTGAACATTGGCGGGTCGTGGAGGGCGTGGACCCTGGGTGGGATGCGCTGTCCGTGCTGTAGAGCGGGTGCAGCTGCCTTCGCGCTTCTTTCTTTTATGGTAATTTGGCAGTTTGGTTTGGTTCGGTAACGTTGGCTTATGTTTTCCGCTATTAAGGGACAGGACAGAGTGGGCTTGTTCTATCGCTTTGATAATACATCAAGAGGAGTCCTCACTATTGCCACATACATGTGTTTCGCGCGCGACGACCCCTTCCATAATGTTTCCTCATCTCATGGGTGTGTTCGAGCTTCGCAGGGCTGCTTCTCGCCCCAAGGAACAACGCGAGTTTTCGTGTGAGGATGGTTCCAGCATGTGCGCTCAGCGGTCCCGGGAAGTGGTTAGGGACGGTTAGCCAGCCAGCCGGTTTGGAAGGTACTTCCCGCCTTGCCTTGAACCGACAGCATGTTTGACCGAGGGACGTTCTGTGATTTACAGGATGCAATTGTAGTCGCGACCATAGCATCTACGGCTCATACTAGGCGGAAAGAAATTTGTTTTGCTTCGTCCAGGTTTGGTCGACGGGGAAAGTGGGGTCACGTGGTGTCTGAGTTCGGACGCTGCACGACGTTTGCACATGCAGCTCCTGTCGGCTGGGTGAGACTGGAACGGCGTCCACCCTCATAGACGTCCGACGCAGCGACTCTGACCATAGAGCCTCCTGCTTCTCTCCCCCATCCCCCACTCTATCTTCCTTCCTCGCCATGCCCGTCTGCATCCCTGTCCCTTCGTACAAGCGACCGCGGCGGTCCCTCACCCGCTTCTACGGCAAGACGCAGCACGCCGTCAAGTTGATCGTCCTTCCCCGCCCGGTACGCTGCCCGCCGCCCCTCTCCTCGTGCGGTCGTCGTGTACTGATGCTTCGACGGGCTGTAGGCGTTCACGATTCCTCGTTCTCGCACGGACAAGCCGAAGCGGTTCAACGGGAGGCGTTCTCGTGCGTCGCCGCCCCTCTGAGGCTCTGTGATATGTGCCCGCTCACACATGTGTCTGTACAGTTGGAGGCAACGGCCTGTCCAGGTCTTCGTCTCGGCAATCTGGCGTCAGTCGCGGTCGCTCCTCGGTCTCGCCCCCTGGGACAACCCGCTCGCGGGCGTTTCTCTCGGCCGAGGTGAGGATGTATGCGCTCTGCACACGCATATACTCACACGAACTCATCTAGGACGCTAAGGATTGCCGACGTTATTGGTCTAGAGAAGGATCACGAAGCCCCTCCCCCGCCTATGATGGTTCTCAGGATAGCCTACGCACGCGTTTTCATGGATCCGACGCAGAGTCCTCGGTACGTCGTTTTGGCTTCGTATATGCGCGGGTCTTGACCGTGGATTAGCGCGATGGAACGGTACAAAGCGGCGGTAACAGGAGGCTACGGGCCCAGCGTAGCAGTGGCCTGTATGGCGACAGCGTGCGCACGAGAGTGAGTCAGGGCTGGTTTCTCTTCCGTCCTTCCATGAATGTTGACTTTGTGGACAGACTATCTCAGAACCAACCAAGGGAACGCCCGCCGCTGTCCAGCCTAAACCCGGCCGCGCCGTCTCGCAACCCGTACCCGCCTCGTCGAGCCGCCACCTCACAGCCCACGATAATATATCCTACCAGTCGGTTAGTCGCCCCGTCGGGTCGAAACTTGCCGTTCCTTTCCTGACATGTATGTATGCGCATCTAGGGGGTCAGCGGGGCGATGACGGCCAAGCTGCTTACACCCATAATTGAAGACGCGGATCACTTCGGAGAACTCGTGTATTCCTCTTTCGGCTCCAGCTCGGGCGTGAAAGCGTCGATCCCGCCGCCTGAGAGATGCGATTCTCTCATAGACGAAGTCCAGTTCGTTCCCAGAGAACCCAAGGTTGAATTCCCGCGCAAGGTAAGCTTCCCCGTGTAGCCCTCTCTCTCTCCTCGGACCATCGCTGACATCGTTCGCGTACCCAGGTTTCGAATAATTATTCTCCTCCTAATGAAGTAGGCCAAAGCCTCAAGTCCTCAGCCTCAGCCTCTGCCTCGATCTCCGTCCACATCGGCAACCACTCGGCGACCCTCGGCGACATCGAATCCCTCCCTTCCTTCGTCCTCACGATCCCCACCCCAGTCCTCGACCGCTCTCCCTTCTTCCCCGAATCCTTCTCCATGCAGAGCTTCGTCGCGCCAGCGGAACCCGGCCTTTCCTCCTCCCCCACCACCACTTCCTCCCGACGCCTGTCCTCCACCCCGCCTCTTCCCCGGTTCCACGCCCCTTCCCCCGCCGGCGAGCTGTGCACGTGCGAGGAATGCGAGATGCAGATGTTTCCGCGAGGGACGTGGTCCCAAGACCCCGACGGTGGCCAGCCCGAGCGCGAAGCCCAACACGAGCCGCAGCCGGACAACAGCACGGTCATCGCGGCCGCGGTCATGGACATGCTAGGGCTGCCCGCGCCCTCTCGGCCCAGCACGCCCCTCACCCTCTCTCGAGCTCAAGCACAAGGCCTCGGACTGGCACTCGGCGACGGACGCGCGAGCGCTCGCTCACGCAAGACCCAACCCAAGTGGACTCCGCCCGGCACCGACGGTTGCACTGGCGACCCCGACGCGTACGCAGACGAGCGCGACGCCTTCCTTCCGCGGACCAACCTCGGTGCCCTTCCCGGGTCTCCCAACGGCAAGATCTGGAACAGGCTCGCGGGGCTCGTTCGGAGGCGGCGCGGGAGGTCGGACCAGGCCGACGCGCGGCGGGCGCGCAACTCTGGGGTGACTCGGTCTTCGTTCTTGGATCTGGACAGTCGTCGGAACAGGCGGTAGGCTGCCGTTCGCAAGGGCCTGTGCGCTTGGTTGTCTTGTGATCTTTGCGGCGGACTGGGTGGGCTTCTGTGTGTCTTTGTCTGGGTTCGAGTCTATGGAGAGGCAATGGAGATCTTGGGCGCGATCGAGTGTGGTACTTGTGTTTGGTCTGTGTATTGTACGGAAGGTGTGAGACGTGGGTGACGGTTGTCATCGTAATACAATGGGCGCGATTTATAGTTACATCGACAGTGACGAAGTGTTAGGTGAAGACATGAAGGAAGGTGAAAATGAAGGAATGGAACCATCACTGGTGTCGATAGGAGTAGATGGGTATAAACCCAGTGAAGGGTGCTAGGTAGTCTCCTAAAGCAGACGTCGATGGAGTCAACCCTCGTAACTTACAGTCGTTTGCGAAAGTCTTGAGAATCAGAATTCTTTTTTTTCCCTGCGCCGTCAGCTTCTCTTTCCTAATCCGGCCTCGGCGCGTCAATGCGGCTCGTAAGTGTACGCCCGTCGTCGTTGCCGCTGTCGTCTGTTCCCTTCCCTCTACATCTCTTGTACTACCCCGATGCCATCTGGATACCGTGTATCTATCCATCTATCTAGGCATCTCGCAGGCAAGTATCTACCGCTGGCAAGGCATCTTTGTTGAGCTCGGTACCGTAAAGTTTAAACCGACCCCGTCTCCCTTCCTTGGACGTCCTCGCCTTCTCACACGGCAAAGCATCAACATCATGGTTGGAATCTATCACGGCAGCTCATCCTGGTTGACCATGTCCTCAAACGAGCGATCCGGGATGTCGACGGAAAAGGAGGAGAGAGACATTGAGCATCAAGGCAGGAGGTCGAAGGGGAGGGCGACAACGACGCGTTGACGCGTCGAGGGCCGGATTAGGAAAGAGAAGCTGACGGCGCAGGGAAAAAAAGAATTCTGATTCTCAAGACTTCTGTACCTTGAAAGGCACCCTCCACAGCAAACAACGGCGAGTTGGTCCCTTCGGGAATAGCCGGGGAATAGTGCCCCGGGAATACAAATTTTTTTTAGGGTCTATTCCCACCAGGAATAGGTAAATCGATCCCAGACTATGCCGAGACTGGACCGGATGGGTCACTGTATCCGACTCCGACCGGGGTAGAGGTCAAAGAGCCCTTACAAAGGCCTGGCGGGAAAAGTATATGTATTCCCAAGGGTAGTAAAAAAAACTATTTCTTTTATTTTCCCATCCAAAAGCGGCATCCTTTTACCATGACGATCGCCCATACCGGTACTGATCCGACCAAAAAAAACTTTTCCCATCTGCCCAATCAGACTCCTGAGAGATCCTATCACCATCCAATCAGCTCACTCTCCCTGTTTAGCTAATAAGTAGATGTGTTGCAATTTACTATTAGCTAACTCAAAGCTAACTGCTCACCACCGCATTTTGTATATTTCTTACCAATCAACCCACTAGCTCTGATTTAGCTGCCTAAGAATATGCTAGCTAATCACGGAAAGTCTGTAGATATGTGGATAGCTAGTATTTAGCTAAGGGTTGATGTCAGCAACGACTAGTGCGACAGCACCAAGTTACGCAAAGCTGACAGAGGAAGAGGACGACAGAGGGGAGCCGATCAGACACGGTGGACAGACAAGGGAAAGCAAGCAAAGTCGGTAGAATTGACTAGCTCGAGATAAGGAATAGTACACGCGAGAGCGAGCCTTATATACACAAGAGGAGAGAGACTTAGGTAGGAACCAATACACGGCGATCAGTAAGCAGACCAGTATAGTAAGCAGTCGTATGTAAAAGAGCACAGCATGAGTCAGTACGTACAGATGAGTCAAGAGAAAGGAGTCAGACCGGACCGAGATGAGTCACGTGGGTCCGGGCGGGGGGATATAGATGAGCCGGGTCGGGCCAAGGTGGAGCCGGACCGGTGATAAGTTATAAGTCCTAAAGCGTGTAACCGATGTAAAGTAAAAAGAAAATTATAGACGTTCAGACATCACCCCTTCCTTAGATTCGACGTCTCGTCGTAATCAGATCCAGTTTCTTCCTCCGACAGGGTTTCAACGATTAAGGCGTGCAGGTTTCCGGGGCACCGGATGGTCACGGGTGGAAGTCGTCAATGCGTTTCTTGGCATTCTGGAGATTGGTGAGAGGCTCCCAAGTATTGTCATTGTCTGGGTAGCTTTCCATTTGACGAGGTACTTGAAGGCCGCAGACCAACCTTCTTGGAGTAAAATCTTTTCGACCTCATGACTTCCTCTCCTTGGACTAACTCTGGGCGGTGGAGGGGTAGGTGCTTCTGATTGTCAAAGGCGGGACGTTGTGTGGAGATAGAGGAGGACGTTGAAGACCGGATGTTTTCGTGACCCGGATGTAGGGAGGCGAAGTTTGTAAGCCGATGCTCCGACTTTTTCCAGGATTCAGAAAGGACCAAAGCGCTTGGCATCTAGCTTTTGCATAGGAGTGCCGTTTTGATTACGGTTTGGCCATCTCTGGTCTTGGCTTCCAGCCAGCGAAGTCGCCAATTTTGTAATCATTGGTTCGTCCTTCTTGCCGATCGTAAAGCGCTTTGATCGTCCTGTGCTGCCTTTGCGCAGAGCGGGCTTCCTCATAGATGTCTCGCATGCGTTGTGCAAACTCGTTCGCCAGGTGGGTGTCGTGTCTCACGTCGAGGGTTTGTCCCCAGGTAGAGTTCCCGACCATAGTTGGCAAAGTGGGAGACATCCCAATCGAAACTATGGACCATGTTGTTGAGTGCAGTCATGGGCAATGAAGTGGGAGGTAACGTGTCAATTGTCTGTCGTGAGTTGACGAAGATGCGAAGGTAGTTTCTTCATGGTCATGTTGGAGCGTTCGGTCTGTCGTCGTGAGGGTGATACGCTGTGGACGGGTTCCTCTTCAATGCCTAACAGTTGGAACAATGCCGTGGTGATTGATATTGGAGACAAACACGCTTCCACGGTCGCGACGATCTTTTAGGAATTCATGATGGGGGACCACACTCGGTAGGTAAATCGAGGCGAGTTCGGTCCCCATTAGTGGAATGCACACCAGCAAGCACTCGGTCATGATATCACCCCAACGGAGATTGTTGGTCCCATAGATTTTATTAAAGATGCGTGTCTGTGGTTTATGGGACATGGCGAGGCTTTGCGGGGGGACAAGAGGAGCGAAGGGAGGGAGGGGACTACGGGCGTTCACGAAGGACAGGCTGAG